>OV049927.1:36655076-37057366 GCA_920104205.1 Eupeodes latifasciatus
CTGAAGTGTCTGGAATCGGATAACGATCCGAGATAGTATTTTTGTTAAGCTTCCGGAAATCGATAACAAGTCTTAATTTTTGATTTCCAAATTCATCTGTACCTTTTTTATTCACCACCCATATTGGGTTATTATATGGTGAACGACTTTTACGGATTATTCCGTCCTTAAGAAGAGATTGCACTTCATTATTGACAAACTCCCTAGCAGACATATGGTAAGGATAGCTTCTTGAAAAAATTGGTTCATTTGTTGTTGTGCGAATTCTTGCTACGACATTAGTATTTTCAACGATTTTGTTCCTAATAATAGCTACTGCTTGATAGTAGCGATTAGAACCTATATATCTTTCAAAAGGTTTTATAGCTGCTTTGGAGGATTGTCTCCAAGAAGGATATTTTTCTGTCGCACCATTAAATTCAGGGACAGTTTTAACGACATCGAGACTTATGTCGCATCTGATTTCATCATTAATTTCTATATCGCGATATGGTTCGACGACAGTTTGATTCTGAGCATTAAAATGATTTGTTATATCATTTAATGAATTTTGAATTTCTTGTTTTGTTTGAATTGCGAGAGCTGTTGCTACCCTCGTTACGAGGTCTGTAATCGCTTCAGCGTTCAACGACATGTTTTTATAATTAAATTGAAGTGAAATATAAATTTTATTTCTATAGGATATAGGGTTGTGTTGGTTTTCACAACAAAGCAACGAACAACAAACAAAACACAAAAAATAAAAATCTACAGACAGAAATTCAGGATTTAATCTTTTATCATTTAAACGCGCACTGGTCACACTTTATGCACAATTTTTTTTAAAATAAAATATGTTTCTTTTTACCTATCGTTTACTAGGTTACTTACATTAAAAAGATTTCGTTTTTCTTTTCCATTATTATAGAGTATAGATATTTTCCCTGATGATTACGTATGTATGTTTAATTGTTTCTGCTGCTGGATCTGCTGCTGCTTGTTGCGGCTGGATGCTGCTGCTCGTTGCGGCTGGATGCTGGTTGTTTAAGTTCTACCTCTATGAGGTTTTTAATTAAAGTTGTACTTCGTATGAAGTTTTAGAAAAAATTTACGTTGGGCGCCAATGAAGTTTATCAACTTGTTATAGTTTATTAAAAACTTCTTTAAAAGGAAACAACTAAGAATTTTAAATTTGAGTCTAATGAAGTTTGTCAACTTGTTATAGTTATTAAAAACTTCTTTAAAAGGAAACAACTAAGAATTTTAATTTTGAGTCTTTTCTGTTACTCGTCTTTATTAGAACTAAAAACTAAATCTACTTAAAACTATGAATTGGTCTCATTATTCTATTTTTTCATCCCCACCTCAATTGAAGTTAAAGATAAGAAAATAGAATAAGCTCTTTGGATAAGTCACACACATCGATATGTATCTCAATGTGATGTGAAATATACAAACCGAATTCTATTACAATGTTTGTTTATGTTATCGTATTTCATACAGAACGATGCAGAAGGCAACGTTAGATATCGTTAGATGCTGAGGACAGCATCAGATACATTGGAATACATGATAAACAAAGAGAGTTAAGATTTGTTTATATGACAATAATTTTTTAGGAATGCTGAGGACAGCATTAGATACATTGGAATACATAATAAACAAAGAGATTTTTTTATGAATCCTCATTAGTTTACAAGTGGGTAATTGAGATTTGTTTATAACAATAATTATTTTACGATTATGCATTCCAGATAAATCTTATGAATTTAAGAACTTAAGCATGACTTTACAATTATGTATACAAAAAATGAAATATGACCTTAAATACGTTATAAGAATACAAAAATGAAATGTGACCTTAACTCATGCTTATGCTAATGGGCAAAATTCTCTCAATTTAGTTTGTAGGCCGAAAGAGAGCAAACCCATTAAAGCATCATTCACATGAGCGCGACCAACGAACGACGAATGAATTACAAAATGTGAGTTTATATACGTTTAAAGACATATTTCCACACAAATTCTTAACAAAACGATAGCAATATAGTTTCTATTTGATTTATGATGCATACTTTTACTTTTCAATATCATATATTAATAAATTTAAGAAAACAAATTTATTCGTCGCGAAAAAAATTATAGTTGATACGAACTGTCAAACTTTTTTCGCGTTCCACATTATCCACACTCGCAACGAATAAAAAAATCGCGCGTACTTAACCTAAAAAAATCGTTCTTGTTTTGGTTTCGGTGGTGAATGTCAAACTTCATTTGCGACGAATTAAAAACTCTCATGTGAAAGAAATGTCAAAATCGACGAATATTCGTTCATTCGTTGATCGTTGGTCGTGCTCATGTGAATATTGCTTAAGTCGGGACCCTAGATAATATATTTCCTTTATGCTGTGCATACTGAGCACCAAAAGCCCATAACAACTACATAGAATCTGGATTTTTCCATAAGAAATGCACGGGACAACTAACACGTGCTTATGCTAATGGGCAAAATGTGCTCAATTTAGTTCGTTGGTCGAAAGAGAGCGAACCCCATAAGTCGGTTCTCTTGGTAGATATATTTCTCTATGACTGTATTTTTAATTTCTCATTGCACCGTCCCAGAGAGAAAAAACTAAATTACAAAAACACTCCATTACCAAACCAAACACATTCTCACATTTAGTCCTCAGGCCCATCAAAATGCTTCATTATAGTAATCAGCCCCATCTAAATGCTTCATTTTGAATGTTTCATGGCCTCGTTCAAAAACTAAACAATCCTAATCAACAGAATCTGAAGTGCTGACATGGTCTTAAATTGAAAGATTTGTATAGCTTTTTAATTTCAATCCAAATAAATGTTGTTAATGTATATTAAATAAAATAAAATTGACCAAATACATATTTAATGATTTATTAGTGCTGTATTTTGTTTGCTTGAATTATTTGCGAACGCAACATGCGCTGCAACTGGTTCAGTATGATTGAAAATGGACAAAAGTGTAACTCAATACTTTGTAAAACAACAAAACAGACAATTTTTTCAGCTGTAGTTTGCTTAGAGCATTTTTTTTTTGCGACGTTAGAAGTTCAGGTGGAAACAATAGGCGGGTGTCTCCATACTTTTTTGTACAGACAATGCTACGAGAAGCATACTGGTGAAGTTCCATTGCTAGTTCAGATTCCTCAATTAGATTAGTATTTTCATCATTTAAGCAGTTCGATAATTGCAAGACCAAATTTTAGTTTTGTTTGTTGCAGAAATATTCCTGAAAATTTCTTTTTGAGGGACTATGTTAGAGTTAGAATTTTGTTTGCAGGTTAGATTTTGGAATAAAAATTTGAGAGAACCACGTTTTAAAAATAAGTTGCTTTGTGTAAAGCATCTTTAAGGAATAGAAATAGGCAATATGTTTACACACAATACCAACTAAATGAGTGCAATAAATAGATTTAAGTAACTTTTTTTTATTCCAGTATGGGGAAACCGAACACCCAATAGAAAAAAACGGTATACGCGCCAAAATCCATAATTCTTGACTAAATAATGTTATCTTCTATGTTTACGCATAAAATTACGAATTTTGTAGCGTATGAAAATTTCTAGACATTTTACAATCTGAAAAATTAATTATGCTATGAAATAATTGGCTGCTATTAATACTAATTTTTTTTCTAAAAAGTTGATGAAGGTTAGCCGAAGCGGAAATTTCTTTAATGAACATACCTTAAATATTATTGGCTTTCTCAAAAATATTTTTCTACGCTAACCTCTGCGTTATACCTGAAACTATTGTTTATGTATATTTTCTTCCATGTTCTGCATTTATGAAATGTATTCTATGGAAGTATTTACTATATTAAGAAAAACATGTACGTAAAACTCATTCATTTGTTTCATTTTTAGCAGCACTTTTACTAAACATACCCTTCAAACAATAATAAGTAAACTTGAACTTTGGTAACGAAACATTTTTAAGAAATAAATGAAAATTATATTTTGCGTTAAACTGTGGAAACTCACTAAAAAAAAACTTCTGTACGTCAACAATAAACATTCATGACGATTACATGTTCTATTGAATTAGTTGTGCATGAATTCAGAACGATTTTAAAATGTTTTCATTTTGTGATATATGTCAAAATTTGCATTTTATTTGCTCAACAGATTCGCTATAATCGTTCTGATTACTTTTTTAAAACATTGGTGTTCCTTTGATGCATAGTTTTTTTTGATAGCAAATACATGTATGCTTCCATCAATCAAGAATGTCATGGATAAGATATTTTTCGATTATAACTATTTTTTTAAATATAATATTTATTAATCAAAATGGAATTCAAAAATAGTTGCAAGCTTAAATCATTAAAAACAAACAAAATTGATACAGATTTTAATTACTTGCAAAAAAAATATTTGGGCCGTTCATTAACGAAAATTTATTAGAATTCAATACAAAAATTGCGCTCGCACCCTTAACTTGATGGTTCTTCGAACGCATCTTTCATACAAAAATCCGAGGTTAATTTTGAAATTTGAAGAATTTCGCAGTGATTTTTGTAAATTAGTGAATTAATTATAATAAACTGATGGTGAACATGCTTTTTTGAAGACAAAAATGTACATTGGTACGCTATCAACAAAATGACTGCAAAATTAAAGCTTAAAACTGACTTCTTCATCGTAAAAAAGTAAAAAGAAAAACCTAAAAAAAACTTATTAACCTCTCCATTTTGTTTTTGCTGTGCAAAATGCCGCTAGCCCACGGCATCGTTTTTTTTTTGTTTTGCTCACATCTATTCATGGATTAATTGTCAAAATTACAAATACAACAATGTAAACAAACGGGTTTTGGAGAGTGAAACGTACGAAAGATTCCGGTCTTGGTAATGGAGTGTTTTTGCAAAGAACTCTTCGTGTGCTTTTCGATTTTTCGTCCGTTCGTCGTTTCTTCGGCGTTCAATGCTATATTTTATCTTTCCAACAATAAATTAACGTATTTATTTTTCTACTTCGGAACTAAGTATTAATAAGAAATTCCATTGAACATTAAACTGACAAACAATAGTTTTCCATTTAAATAAAGAAAACTTGGATTATTGGGATTGTGCGTTGTATTTTTTTTATTTTACCACTCGGGAAGAAGCAAATGTAATCAAGGGCGCTTTATACATGAAAAAAGAAAAAAACGAAAACGAAACAGTCGTCTCGTTAGGAGATATTCCTTTGGCCAAAACTCACCTTTCACCCTAAACAAATGTCGTTTGTCGTTTCGTGCGTGTATCTGTAGCTGTGCTTTTTTAAACGTCGAGTTCCTCTTGTTCCATAAAAAGAAAAAGTTTTTAAACAAATGTTATAAGAAGTTAATAATATGTTGTATAAACATTCAACATCAATTTCTTCATTCTTCAGCGGTCTTAATTAAATTAATTTTTGGTTCCGCTCGGATTTGATCTGTATCTTTTCCGTCTTCATATAAAATTCTAATTCCTCTTTCTGTTTTACCGCTGCTGCTGCTTCTTCTGCTGCTGGAGCGCTGGGGCCAAATTGGTGGAAGGTGGTTGTAAACTCTTGTTGATAAAACAAGAAGAAAAATACAGTAAAGAAAAAAGGTAAGGAAGGTGTGTGCAATGGTTTGGTATTTAGATATTTTTCTTCATTGTTTTTCATGTGAAGAGTTTTTCTTTTTGTTTTTTGGACTTGCAGTAGGATAAGGATACAGAAAAAAGAAATAACTCTATGTTTTTTTGTTTTGTTTTCACGAACCGTGTGTTTTTTGGGGAGCTTGATATATTCCTTGTCTCCTGTTATCCTTTTAGGAACAAAATATTTGCATCTAGGCCTTTTTTAATTAGTCGTTTTTGTTCCTACGTTTTTTCTATTCTTTTGTTCTTATTTTGAACGTAACTGCATTTCTAAGGTTCTCGAAAATTGTGGAAAAGTATTTGTATGTACTATTTTACTAATTAAAGTGTTTGTTTTATTTAACAATTCATTTTGAAAAAGAGATAAATTATCAAGGTTATCGGTACAACGGGTTGCACTCCCTTTTTGCCCTTTTTTGCAAGAATAAAATTAGTAAACGGATTTATGTTTAGTGCAATATAATGAAAAAGTACTTAGGTATAATAATTTAATAATTCAGAATAATTTCGAGTCTTTGTATATATTTTATTATTTCTTTTTTATAATCTCTAATTAAAAATAAAATGGAATTGGATGTACTTATTTATTCAAGAAGTATAAAAATAAAATAATTCGTTTACAAAATTTGTAGTTTATTTAGAGATATGCTATTAAAATAGAAATATTCCTGTATCATCACTATAGGAATATGTTTTATGTTTGAGCCAGTTTGAAGCATTTAGGAAGGTTTCTCTATCGACGGTTATTGGGGAAAATAAATAAATAATGGTAGGTATGATGGCTACCTCCAATAGTCGGCCGTCAACTCTAAAATTTAAGGATAATAAGAACATTAACATGGAATTAAAAGAAGTTTTTTTTTGTCCAAAGTTTAAGCGGTTCTTAAACGGTTTGCAAACAATTTAGAATATGCCTCGTATCCGAGTTAAAAAAATGTTACTTGTGTTCAAGTTTTGGCTGCCAGTGTTATATGCAAATTCTGCTTTAAAAAAATTGCGGAAGTGATCTGTAAAAAGCTTTTTTAATTATAAGAATATTACTTTTTTATACTGGTCGACAAAATTATGTTTTTTTCTGTTGCGCAAACAAAAGAATACTTTTGTTTGCGCAATTAAGATGTCCTAAATTCGAATCTCGCCTTTAAATTTTTCTATCACATCAGATTTTTCCTAAATCCTCTTTAAGAATGCTAAAAACAACAAAAGACTTGTTTTAAGCCTTAGTTAAAACTCAAAATATCTCTTAACAAAATCATGATTTTAAAAAGTACAAATCCTTCTCTTTTAGATACAGTTTAAAGCATTTTAGTATCTTATTAAGGTGTCTGAAAATTCTCATTAATTATGAGTCTTTATCTGAATCTATATAAAGTTTTTAATAGTCTTGGAAAAAACGTTTTGGACAACAGATTCGTTACAAGAACAAAACTCCTTGCTTTTTCTGTTGAAAACAATTTAAGAAAAAAAGGTTTAGCGTTTGTTTTAGATTCTTGTAAGACAGGTGAAATCAAACAACTTTTAAAGTTTTTTAGAATATTACATACATATATGAAGTAATATAAATATTTCAACTGAATATTGAAGAAAAGGATTATAGATTTGGAAAACCATCACGGATTTTATTGAAAAAAAGCTACTTCTAGCAGAAGCATTCAAATTCAAAAGAGGCCTTAATGGTAATTGTTAACAAAAATAGGCTTAAATGAACTATGAACTTGTATAAAACATCAGGATTTAAATATTTAATTACAACTGTACAAATATTTAGTAAATAGGTAATATAAACAATGTTTCTAAAGACCCAACAACTCACTGTTTGACCGATATACGACTACTCGTGTAATACCTATAAAACCCAAGTACCCGGGTATTTCCCGACCGATAACAAGTGCTCTAATGTAGATTCCTTTGCCTTTTAAACATGGATATTTTAAAAACCCCTGTTGTTTATTGCAACACACATACTTAAGTGGCTATAAAAGTACCTTTTTTTTACTTTCCGTACAAGTATCTAAATAAGATATAATAATAATAATATTATCCATTTAATTTTGTATGATGATTTTTTATTTTGGGTAAGACGAAGAAAGCAGAACTTAACATAATGAAGACTACTAAAGTGGCCGACCTATAGAGTTTTGTTCTTAGTATTTTCTAAGCACGTAGTTTGATGTTAAATTTATTTTAGTTTAGTTAAATAAATAATACAAATTTTGCTACTTTAAAGATTTTTACATCGTTTTATACACTCCAATATTTGTAAATTCCCTTTGTTGCATTATTTTTAAATGTTTTTATATTTCTGTTCCATGTCACCGTCTAGCTTTCACAGCGTTCACTTGTTTGACTTTCCTAGTGCAGTGGTTATCTCTAACCTTTTTTCTTTTCTGATATATGTATACATCTATCTCTTTCCCTTCACACTGCTGATAAACTTTCTTGACACCGCGTGCTTTAATTTTTGGAGCGAGGTTAAGTTTCCGTATCAATTAAAATGGCTCCGGGGCCAGGAAGAAAAAAACCGGGAATAGATTCGATTTGTTGGCGGAGCTCCCGAATTCGGAGCCCAGTGCAAAAAGAATAAAAAACTCTTCGCTAACTGATTTCCCTCTACTTCCAGACATTTCAAACCTTAAGAACCCTAAATTTATTATAATCTCTCCTAAAGAAGAACAACAACCTCTTTCATCAATAAGTGTGTTTATCCTTAATAAAGCAATTGACGCTGTGCGTAAGGACTATGAAAATATCTCCCAACTTAGAGATGGGAATATTTTGATCCTCACCAAATCACAGTCAATCGCAGATAAATTCCTTAGAATTTCTAATCTTGGCCAGATCCCTGTAACGGTGAAACTTCATGCCAATCTAAATTCCTCAAAAGGAATGGTGTATGCACCTTGTTTAATTAATATTAAAGAAGAAGAAATAATAAGTGAATTAAAACCTCAAGGTGTAATCGAGGTTTATAAATTCCAAAAAAATACCGAAAGCGGCCTACGTCCTTCGGGACTTATGCTTTTCACTTTCGATCGCTATCAATATCCTCCGACAATCGATATAACTTGGTATAAAACAAAAGTTCTGGAGTACATCCCCAACCCCATGAGATGTAAGAGTTGTCAGATTTTGGGACACACAGCAAAAAGATGTAATAATAGCAAACAATGTGAAGTTTGCAGCCTACCACCTCATGAACCCACCGAATGCACTCGAACCATGTGTGCCAATTGCTCTGAAGCCCACCCTTCTTCGTCCAAAACCTGTCCAAAATATCTCCAAAACAAGGAGATCTTAACAATCAAAACAAGAAACAAGTGCAGTATGGGAGAAGCAAAACGCACTTATAGTCAAATGTACCCAACTCAACCAATCTTAAGAGCCCAAACGTACTCATTAAGAGCCAGAGAAAGTCTCAAGATTTCTTAAAAAACTCTTCCGTCTACAGAAACTCATAATCTAGATGCTAATAAAGCAAAAGACAATCACAACATAAATACATCCACCAACAACTACAAAACAACCGTCCAAAGAAATTCATCCCCAAAACCACCAAAAATGCCTACATCCGAGGCACTAGCCTCCACTTCTCCACTACTTACAAATCTACCGATTATTCAGAAACAACCACAGCGTCCACTGCCACTAACACCCAAAACTATTTCAATACTTAACCAAACAAACCAACCCCCAGAAACAAGCACCACACAAAATTCTCCAATTTCAATTATATCAAACAATTTAATACAAAAAGAATCATATTTGATATCTACATCAGATACAGATGACAATGAATAATAATTCAACTCTCTTTCCGTATAGGAGGTCGTGGACATCTCTGACAGGGGAGAGGACAGGGACTCCAGGCGCACAGCCCCCATGCCCTACCTCCGGTCAGAGAAGCCCACGGCCATCAATAATTGACAAACAACTAATTTTGCCAACAACGAATACATTTCAAATAAATAATAATCCAACAACCAATATGAACAAAAAAATTAATATAAAAATCCTTCAATGGAATATCAAAGGATATTTCAATAATCTTCCACACTTGGATATTCTTATTCAAAAATATAATCCCGAAGTAATCGCTCTACAAGAAACTAAAGTTCTTGTAGAAAAAGCACCATCAAAATACAAAAACTACATTGCTTATTTTAATAATAAGCCACACGAGCGAAATAAAGATGGCACAGCTATTTTCATAAAATCAAATATACCTCATACGTACACAAGCTGCCCAAGTGGAATACTTACCCAAACTCTGAAAATTAACCTACCTAACCCTCTAACGCTGCAAAATTTCTACAGACAATCTGATGAAATCGTATCACAGCAAGAGTATCTTGGTCTGGCCGCAAACCACCTTCCACAAAGCATTGTATTAGGTGACTTCAATGCCAATAACTTAATGTGGGGCTCCCCACATACTAATAGTGCGGGAACAATTGTAGCTGAATGGTTACAAAGTTCTGACTTAGTTCTGTTGAACGATGGGTCACCAACGCATTTCTCTACAAGAAACACACTTACTGCCATTGACTTGGCAATTGCACCACCATCAATTGCAACTGATGCCACTTGGAAAACCCATAACTCGTTGGAAGGTAGTGACCACTTTCCAATAATAATTGATACAGGATGATCGTACACCCTTAGAAAAAAATTTCAATCCCGCTTCGTAGAAACAAAAGCTGACTGGCTCAAATTTTCACAAAATGCAGGCCAAATTTCAAGCGTTGTCCCTAGGTCTGAAAACATTAACAAAGAAGCAGCAAACGTAAGAAAAATAATTAGACAATCTGCAGCCACTTCAATTCCCTCTTCTCACCCACCATGCATTGACAAACAACTTATTTGGTTTAACATGCAAAAAAAAAATCTCACCCTCGAGAAAAGAAGCGCTTGGCGTAATCTAAAAAGCAATCCCAATTCCACTAATATTATTTCATATAGACGTTTGGCTGCAAAAATCAAACAAATAGTGCGTATAGCTAAAAGAGACGCCTGGCCTGGACAAATTTCTTGGCGTCCATCAATCCAACTATGGATTCCAAAATTCTTTGGAATAGAGTTAAGATTATAAACGGAAATCACTCTCGGTGTAGCATCACCTCCATCAAACAAGGTTCAACATTAGTAACTGATCAAAGCGAGATCGCACAACTCTTTGCAGACAAATGGGCTGGGTACAGTTCCGATATTAATTTCTCCCATAATATCCTACATCAAAAAAACACGTTTTCAATGGACTTTTCTTCAACCGCTTTGAGTCCAGCTATTACTCTAACAGAGCTTATAGAATCACTACGTTCTACTAAAGGCTGTACGCCTGGTTCTGATAAAATAACATTTAAGATGTTAAAAAATTTGCCAGCTGAGGTCATGGTAAGATTGGTCAACTTATATAATAATATTTTGAAAAACGGGACATTTCCGCATCAATTTAAAAAAGCTATTCTGATTCCTATACCAAAACCAAACACGGACTCATAAGCCATCGAAAATTACCGCCCAATTTCTCTCCTCTCCGTTCTATCCAAATTATTTGAAAAAATAATTGGTAATAGACTCAAATGGACACTTGAAAAATGTCTCAACAGCGGACAACACGGTTTTAGACCATGTAGAGGAACACATACTTTGCTGCATATGCTTGACCAAGCAGTACATACAGAGCTAGCTTCACGAAACCATTCGGTCCTCTTGTCCATGTACTTAGAAAAGGCTTTTGAAAAAGAAACTTATTTTGGAGTAATACAACAACTCCACGACTGGGGAATCCATTCAAACTTATTGAAGGTGATCTATTCCTTCATGTCTAACAGAAGAATAAAGGTACGTGTCAATGGCTACTATTCATTAGACAACACAATCGAAAACGGTGTGCCACAAGCATCTCCAATTTCAACAATGTTGTACAATACGTACGTAAATTCGCTTTTAAATGAATTGAACACTGGTGATCCACAAATCAAATCAACTTCAACATTCGCCGACAACATTTTCGTTTTAAGTTCTGGTAGCCCAGAAGAAGTTGCCCATGCGCTCAATCAAATCATGCAGAAAGCACAAACTTGGTGCACAAATACTGGAGCTAAACTACCTGTTGAAAAAATGGAAGTTCTGCATATATGCAGAAAAAGATCTTGTCCGAACACAACTATCAATCTTAAAAACTCTGCTTTTCCCCTTAAAGAAAAATTAAGAATTCTTGGTCTGATTTGCTCGAAAACTTGGAAATGGCATGCACACGCGAAGTTTGTAGTTGACAAGCTCAACAAATCCTTGAATCTACTCAAAATTATC
Organism: Eupeodes latifasciatus; assembly: GCA_920104205.1. Lineage (NCBI taxonomy): Eukaryota > Metazoa > Arthropoda > Insecta > Diptera > Syrphidae > Eupeodes > Eupeodes latifasciatus. The sequence continues at coordinate 36,667,013 of OV049927.1, forward strand.
TGCCAAAAACACAAAGGACCGCACCAGAACACATCTATAAATATAGCACAAGCCCTCATACGGGGTGCCACACAACATATCCTTTCCATCTATTCACACTGGACAAAAGGGAACGAATGATCCAAATCAAAATGAATGCACTACTACGAAAGTCTATTGGAGCTCTACCATCTACACCTATTGATGCTTTATTGGCAGAAACAAACACACCATATTTTTTAGAAACGAAACAAAGTACACAAACCAAAATTGTTATATAAAGCCTCATAGACTGCAAACATCCGCTACACAAAATATGCAAATCTGGTTGCACAGTTTCCAAAAAAAACGAAAATAAAAAGTGCACTCTATAATTCTATCCGATACCTCACATTTACTAATATCACCATACCAGAAACAGTTAATTACGACATCGATTCAACACCTTGGCTTTTCCCAAAAAGCACCATTGACATATCTCTAGCCAAAACGCTGAAGGAACGAACACCGCCCGACATCTACAGGAAAAAATTTGAAAAAATAACTACAGGACAATTTAATTGCATACTATACACAGACGCCTCGACAGCAGAAGAAACAACAAGTTATTGTGTATATAGATACGACAAGAAATGTGACAAGATCCTCTCACAAGAACTTACAACCCCAAACCAAAGTCGTTTTGTTGGAGAGGTAATGGCATTGGTTGAAGCATTCCAAATTGCCAACGAAAGACATGATACAACCGCTATTTGCAGTGACTCTTTGAGTGCAATACGCAAGATACTCAACAACAAACACAAAACAACAATCTTTCATCTTCTACGTTCAATTATCCGCTCCAACTTCCCTAGAATTCACTTAATATGGTCCCCAGGACACACAGGAATTCCAGGAAACGAAAAAGCAGACTCTGCGGCTCGTGAAACCATCAAAATGCCTTTGGAATTTATAATACCCCCGTTTGCATCTTCAATGTTCAAAATTGTCTCTGACAATATACGACGAGAAGCAGAAATACGTTGGAATAACTCCAATTCCTTTTTAAGACAACATAAGACAACCTTAGGACAAGTGACATACAACGAGTCATTGAACCGATTACAATCAGTGCAGCTCTCTCGAATAAGGCTAGGTCATACCTTGTTCAACAAAGTTCATCTTTATAAAAACGAACCTACACCACTTTGCAGCTTCTGTCAGGAAACTCAAACCTTAGACCATGTTCTTCAAAGATGCCCATTAACAAGAACACACTTTGCAAACAACATCCCACCGTTACAAAAACTCCTAGATACAACTATTCATCCAGATAACTCACTGCTTTTCCCGCTACTAAATAAACATAAACTTAATCAAATTTAACCTATTTACATACATTTCAAAATCAACTTTTCTACTCAAAACGATCAACTAACTATATTTCTTAACACTATATACATTTATTATTTTAACAGCCATATGGGCCTAGCACCCCGGCGCTATCTATTCCGGACGATATAAATTTATTTGTATTGATACCTGTGATAAAATAAAATAAAATAAAATAAAATAAAATAAAATAAAATTTTTCTGTTCCTTTAAAAAATAAAATATTTTCTAGTTTCTGAAATATGTCAAATAGGTATATATTATTACTATTTCTTAAATCGTACGAACGTTATTCACTTCTTGTTATAAGCCTTCTTTGTAATTAATTTGGCATCAAGTTATTTTTTACTTAAAAAGTAAAAAAGTAATATAAAATAATAAAAATATTCATAGACATTTTTTAATAATAGTATAATAAAATAATAGTATTGTGGAATATCCCAAACAATCAGTTTAATTAAACTTAATTTTTTTTTATTTGATTTGATTTGAAACTTAAACAACTGAATTTTGAGAACAAATCTAACTTAAATAAAGTTATTAAGTGGCCGACTGGCTCCATCACTCATTTCATAGTATTCAACAATTACTATATTGGTCTTAAAACATTTCTCCGTTGCAGAACTCAGGATTCCTTTCTAAATATTCGCAGAAGATATGTTGAAGTAAAAATTGTGATTTAAGAATTTTCTTCGGCATCTGGGTACGTTTTTGGATAAAATGTGTTCTGTGGACTACGTCAAAACTATTTAGTTCAATTTTTGTGGAGAGTGTGGTAACTGTGGCGGCAATTGAAACCACAATGTAATCAGATAGGTGTTGGTGCGATTCATCTGTTTTAAAGTTGAGGTTGGGTAGAGTGGTTAGAAGCAATGGATCTGTAGAAGTGTTGAGAATTGCGCCAGTTATTTAATTTATCTGCCTTAACTTTTCGATTAACTTCACGTAATAGGTCACATTTAGGGAGTCGATTGGGACAAGATGAGCAGAATTTGCAGCTTTATCGGCTTATTCATTTTCAAATATCCCGGCACGATCCTGAACCCAGATAAGTTTTAAAGTGTTATCATATTTAATAAGGTGGTTTCTTATTTCGCGGAGCGGATCGAAATTTTGTATTTTAACATATTGTATAGTCAAAATTCTGTATGATACTGTATATTCATAATACTGTATGGTTAATATTCTGTATTTCAAGATAGGTACTCCAAATTTTAAATACTGTATCTTAAAATACTGTATTGTGAAAATATTGTATCTCATAATATTGCATCTCAAAATTCTTCATCTAAAAACGCTGTATGAGCAAGTCAATGTATATCTGCACTAACCATTTAAATATGCACAAGCTTCTTTTAAGCATCATTTTACGCACGATCACTCGAAAGTTTTGACAGATTAATTAGTTTGCTGCAATTGTTGATTATGATAAGAACATTTGATGTAAAAATGTGAGAGAGGTACAAACAATTTTGTTTCGATGAATTCAAAGACTTCTGAATTATCATAGGTTAATTTTATTGTGGGAAGTATATGAATAATGAAAATAATAAAAAAATTTATATAATAATACATCATTCTTTAAAAAAGGATTCTGTTTTCAAAATTCTGAATTTCAAAATGCTGTAAATAGGCTGAAAAATAAAAATCGTTTTGATAATGTAAAAAAGTGCGCACTTTTTTGAGTAACAATATTTTGATTATACATTATTTTGAACATACCCCTTATTTTGCTTAAAATGACGGTGCTGTTGTTCGGATTCTGGATCGCATATAGAACTGCCATACAATCGAAACATATCACGAAGATTCCACGTAGTTTAGTACTAGCCATTAAAATAACCGTAGCTTCGGACGTGAATATGGAGAATGTATTGTCAAGGGTACCTATAGACAGAAAGGAGCCACCTTCAAGTCGATATATAGACTATTTTCGAACCTTTGCGTCTTAGCCTATCAATTAAGATCCGTAATAATTTGATTTTGGGAGATGGAAGGCCTTTCAAAGTTTTCGATATACCACGGTGGCCATACTGAGTAATATTTTTCGTATCCATAGATTTAGCGACTGTTATAGCAGTAGAAAGTATTGCAGAAGGGATACGCTTGTAACAGATTTTTTGAGAGTTTTTACATCTTCATCAATAACTAATTCCATTCTCAAGGCAAATTTGACGTATAGTTTTGCTGTGGCTTTAAGAACACGTTCTTCTACTAAGGAAGGCCGACCATGTCAGAATGTCTGTTAAAACATTTGAAAAATTAACTTGATGGTCTGTCAAGCTGTTGTATACGTCGTCGGCACAGATTCAATGATTTAGCTCTAAATATTTATTTTATAGAGGTGAAGGTAATTAGAAATAATACATTTGATAATGGGGATACCGTTTTGAAGAAGATAAGACTGAAAGACAATTATTCGGTTTTACGCAAATTTTTCGACAATTATTTTATGTAGTTGAAAATCTTACCCTAAATTTTAAACTTCTCTTATCTTGTAGTCGATTTTAAGAGGGTTATTTGAAACACACGGAAAGTTGGGCCATAACCCTTAACCCTGTTATTCAATTTGTTGGCTTTTGAAGAATAAGTATTTTTGCAAGTTTTCAGTTATGTGGAATAGTGCCTGTGTATTTTTGTTGAGCCTTTGTACACGCCTAAAACAATTTTTTTTGAACGGATAGTGCTGCGTACCTCCTGTTTGGCACACTATAATATTTGGGGTAGGTGGGTAGGTGCGAGGTTGGTTAAATGCAAAGTTTCTTTTATATTTGAATACGAGAATACATAAAATCTCTGTTTTGTTTTCTTTTGTCCAATTCAAAAAGCACTTGTCTTGATTTCAAATAATTTTTTTTAAATGTATCAATATTTGGAAATAAACTCTGAAAATAATCAATGAAATCCCAAAAGAAATCGAGTATGGCAACACTTAAACAAAAAAAAACAGGGAAAATATGACAAAGGGGCCGGTTATAGCTATCAGTAAAATCCATCAGTAAAATTTGAAACAGGAGGAATCTGAAATGTTTTACTGATGAGCGTTTATAGCAATCAGTAAATTTACGTCATTAAATAATTGTTGTTTTCTTTTTTTTTTTTTTTTTTTTTAAATGTATGTATGTTTGTTTATTTAGTTTTTCCAACTATTAATTTACAAATTTTATAAAATACATTCTTGTTTGTGCGTGTTTAAAAAAGAGCAAGATGTAAATAATTTAACAACAAATAAATAATTTAATAACAAATATATAATTTAATAATAATTAGATTAAATAATAAATAAATAATTTAAACAATAACTAAGATATGCTATTACTAATTTTGGAGTTTAACAAAATTTATAATGTTCCTTTTAAAGCTGTTGTAATTGGTTTCGGATTTTAAATCATTTGGCAAACTGTTGAAAATTCGAAGTCCTTTAAAGAAAACACTATTCTGGGCTGCACTTGTTCTTGCAAATGGAAGGCGGAAGTCTTGGTTATTTCTCAGAGAGAATGGTTGAACATTACCTACATAGTTGAGGAAACGAGAAAGATAAGCAGGCATTAAATTATGTTTTATTTTAAAGACAAACAGTAAAACATTCATTAAAATTCTTTGTTCAACGTTAAGCCACATTAACATATCTAACATATAAGCGATTGGAGTATAAATATTGCACTTTAAAATTGTTCGCATTGCTTTATTTTGGAGAAGTTGAAGCTTATTAATCATTTCTTGATTGCACAAAAATAGAATTGATGGGCAGTATTCAAAGTGTGGTTTTATTATCGCATTGAAGATATTTATTGCACTAACGGTTGAAATATTTTTTCGAATTCTTCTCAATAAGTTAGTCTTTTTTGATATTTTTTTCACTACATAGTCTATGTGTTTATTAAATGAAAGTTTGTTGTCTATAACAACACCAAGGTACTTTACTTCTGTTATTATTTCTAAGTTTTCATTATCAACTTTAATGTTTGTCACACTTTCACTTGTATTATTACCAATAATCATCAATTTTGTTTTTGATACATTTAATTTTAGCTTGTTTGCTTTAAGCCAAACACTTAGATTATCCAAATCTTCCTGCATTTTAGCGACACCGTCTTTTAAATTATCACAACCAACATACAACAACCCATCATCCGCAAATAAAGCATATTCACTGTTTTGTATTACACTGCCGATGTCATTGATATAAACGTTAAACAGAAAAGTGCCAAGGATGGACCCCTGTGGTACACCAATATCATTTAAGATTTCATCCGATACAATGTTGTTCACTTTAGTCTTTTGCGTTCGACCTGATAGTTACGAAATCATCCAAGATAGTGATTTATCACGCACTCCGTAACTTTCAAGTTTTTCAAATAATATTGATCTGTCTACTGTCTCAAAAGCCCGCTTTAAATCCAGAAAAACACATATTATTTTTGTTTTAGCCTCGAGTTGTTGTTTCCAGTTTGCAATGACCATATTAAGTGCACCTTCACAAGAATGCTGCTTTCTAAATCCCGACTGGTTATCAATTCAATTCAATTCAATTCAATTTCAACTTATGACAATCGAAAAAAGATTCCAGTTGGAAGTGAACAACTTTTTCAAGTACCTTCTCATAGAGAGGGAGGGCATTAATTGGTCTAAAATCTTCACACTTAATTTATTTTTTAACTTTCGAACATAACATCGAGCTTCGCGCCTCATACAATTTTTTTACTATTGCTTTCATCAGTAAAATTTTTAGTGATGTGATCGGAACAGTAAAAAATTGGAACACCAACAGTAAAACGAAATGGATTTTTTTTTTGGCTTTTGACAGTCAGCTGTTCAGTAGAATGAAATTTCACCATTAAAAAAATTAAAATGGACTTATAAATTAAATAAAACTTTAAATGCATTGTTTCTTTTTGATTAAAAAAAACTTGAATATATGTAGGATTCATCTTATTGCATCAATCTTTTGCTAGAAATAAATGTTACATGTTCAAAAACTAAAAACAAAAATTTTACTGATGGATTTTACTGATAGCTATAACCGGCCCCAAAATGAAAAAAATTTTGCGCGTGTTTTATGCGAAAAAGTGATCTTTGAAAATTAATTTAAAATATAAATATATTGCGATCATTATTATTTATTTGCACATACATATCTATCAAATTAAAAGTGTGTTCAGTGACGCTGTGCTGGACTGTTCTAGACAGAAAAGTACAGCTTGTTGCTGTTCATTGAGGTTTTTTCTGTGCTGAACTGTTCTACTTTCCTGTTCATTGACAAACCTAGAACATTTTAGAACAGGATTTTCTGTTCTTGCTTTTGAGTCAGATCAGGTTAGAACAGACTCGTGAGAAATGTCAAAATCGAAGTTGTCATTTTTTTTGTTTACGTTTTGATTTGGCTGTGCTTTGTGTTTTTTTTTTCTCGTGATTTAAAAAAATTAAAATAAAGTTATTTTGCCAATTTGTACAGATGTTGATCGCTACACTACCAGACCTTTCAGAAAATTTTAAATTTGGACCATTAGCGAATATCGAAAAATATATCCACATATGACTCAATATGAGAGAACAGTCAATAAATTAAATACATTTTTCCTACCAAAAACAAATACCACTTATGAAAGACATACATACATATATTAAGACAAATGAAACAAAAGTCATGTCAAACATTGAAATGTTTACAATTCGGTTACGCATGCAGGCTGATAGATGTGACTGGATCAAATTTGGAAGAAAATGTAAAAGATCAAATTATTCAAAATTGCCTGTCAACTACTCTTCGAAGAGATTTGCTCAAACGAGGTGATTCTAGTCTCGAAGAAATTTTACGAGTTGCAAAAGTTTTTGAAACCGTTGCTCAACAAGAAAAATGTTTTGATAAGCGAGAACCACAAATTGATGAAGTTAACAAAATTAGCTCAAAAATAAATTCCTGGAAAACGAAACAACGAAATCAACCACAACCCCACAACTTATTGAATGTCATCGATGTGACCGGAATGGTCATATTAAGAATGATGAAAAATGTCCAGCATTTGGAAAAATTTGCAATAAATGTGGTGGACGAGACCATTTTTCCAAGAAATGTCGATCGCGAAAACGAAGTTATCATTTTGGTGGTAAACATAGCTCATTGAATACAATGATAAAATCTGATTGTCAACTAGATGATTCCAAAGGAAAACATATTGAAGAATCTGTCAAGCAAATAACAGATAAGGACGAATACGTTTTCAATGTAACCACGAAGAATGATAATTGTGAAGTTCAATGCAGAATAAGAATTGGAGGAGTACCTGTGAATGCCATTATCGATTCTGGTTCCAAATATAATTTAATGAGTCAGCACATGTGGGAGACATTGAAATCAAAAAACATAATTGTATCAAATCAACGGAAAGAGACTGGAAAAGTTTTTAAAGCATACGGTGGATATGAATTGCCATTAATTGGTGCATTTACTGCTGAACTTGACCTATCAGGTAAACACAGAAGTGATTTTTATGTCATAAAAGGTGAAGGGAAACTTCTGATCGGACGAGAAACCGCCACTAAAATAGGCATCCTGAAAATCGATCATACAATTAATAATATAGATGAAGGAAAGATGCTACAAATGGGAAAAATGAAAGGTATTTTGGTAGATATACCAATAAAGAAAGATGCTACACCCGTAGTTCAACCGTACCGAAGAATTCCGATAGCATTAGAGAAAGCAGTTGACACTAAAATTGAGGAACTTCTTGCGCAAGATGTTATTGAAAAAGTTAACGGACCAGCAAAGTGGGTTTCTCCAATGGTCGTTATACCAAAGGGAGATGACATTCGGCTATGCATCGATATGCGTCGAGCGAACGAAGCCATTGAGCGAGAACATTACCCTCTTCCAACAATAGAAGATTTCTTGCCACACCTTGGAAAAGGAAAAATTTTCTCTAAACTTGATGTTAAGAACGCCTTTCACCAGATTGAAATATCAGAGAAATCAAGAGAAATTACTAACTTTATAACACGAAGAGGTTTATTTCGTTATAAACGATTAATGTTTGGCATTATGTGTGCTCCCGAAATTTTTCAGAAAACTATGGAGCAAATATTGAGTGGATGTAATGGTTGTTTTGTCTTTATTGATGACATTTTGGTATATGGTATGGATAAACAGGAACATGATTCTATAGATTATCTGCTGTTCTAGAAACACTTAAAACAAATTGCATATCACTTAATCAAGCAAAGTGCGTTTTCGGAGTCGAAGAATTAGTTTTCTTAGGTCATCGAATTACAAAAACGGGTATATTTCCAGAAAATGATAAATTAGAAGCTATTCGTACATTTCGTGAACCAACAAATGCAGAAGAAGTGAGGAGTTTTTTAGGATTGGTGAATTATGTTGGCAAGTTTATTCCAAACCTTGCAACAATTACTGATCCACTTCGATTATTAACCAAAAAGGGTCAAAAGTTTACTTGGAAAACTGAACAGAAGAACTATTTTGATAAACTTAAAAAGTACATGTCAGATCAACTGTCTTTGGGATACTACGATGTGAAAAATCGAACACAATTGATAGCAGATGCCAGTCCAACTGGGCTAGGAGCTGTATTGATACAGATTAATGACTAAGGCCCAAGAGTCATTTCTTACGCCAGCAAGAGTTTATCAGATGTAGAGAAACGATATGCACAAACGGAAAAGGAAGCATTGGCTCTAGTTTGGGCCACAGAAAGGTTTCATTTTTATTTGTTTGGGCGAGAATTTGAATTGGTAACTGATCACAAGCCACTTGAAGTGATTTTTGGGATAAAATCAAGACCATGTGCAAGAATGTAGTACCCGTGGCATGATGGTTAGTGCGTTGGACTGTCATGCGAGAGGTCTTGGGTTCAATCCCTGCCTGTGCCACCTTAATTAAAAAAAAAAAAAGAGTTTTCACGGGTACTGCCTCTTGCGAGGAATTGACAAATTCTCCAAGAGTAATTCTTGTCATGAAAAAGTGCTTTCTCAAATTAGCCGTTCGGATTCGGCATATAAATTGTAGGTCCCCTCCATCCCTGACAACATTACTCGCACACAGGAATGGTTGAGAGTTGTAAGTCACTAGGCCCTGGTTCTCTACAGACTGTTGCGCCACCTAATTTATTATTTTATGTGCAAGAATCGAACGTTGGGTTTTAAGACTAATGTCATATAAGTATAAAGTTATCTATCGTCCAGGAAAAACAAACATATAGCTGATCCGTTATCGCGATTAGCAGTATGTGAGCACAACGACATACAATCGTTTGATGAACAAACGGAACATTATGTGCATTGGGTTGCATCAAATGCCACTCCAGTTGCAATCAAAATATTTGAAATCGAACGACAATCAGTTCGAGATGATACAATTCAAGCAGTTAAGATTGCACTTCGCGAAAATAATTGGACTGGAAAAGCATTGCAATTTAAAATTTTTTTCGACTGAATTCTGTTTTGCAGGTGAGATTTTGCTGCGTGGAACACGCATCGTTATACCAGAAGCTTTGAGAAGTCAAACACTTGATTTGGCACACAAAGGTCATCCGGGAATTACATTGATGAAGCAAAGATTACGTTCTAAAGTTTGGTGGCCAAAAATGGACGCAGATGTTGAGACAAGAGTCAAGCAATGTCGAGGATGCACGTTAGTATCTGCACCAGCAGCACCAGAACCATTGAAAAGAAATCTGTTGCCGTCTGAACCTTGGCAGCACCTTGCTATAGATTGTTTGGGCCCGCTACCATCACATCACCACTTGTTTGTAATCGTTGATTATTATAGTCGGTACATAGAAATTGAAATAATGAAAAGGATTGATTCTACGGAGATAATTAAACGGCTACAAATTATATTTGCACGATTCGGACTACCTCTATCGATCACTGCCGATAATGGAAGACAATTTATAAGTGAAGAATTTCGCGACTATTGTAATATTAACAATATTCATTTGATAAGCACGACACCATATTGGCCACAACAGAACGAAAACACCATCACAAATGCTTTTTGGTCGTAATATTAGAGATAATTTGCCAAGTATTCACCAGCCAATGGAAGTTGATGAGGAGGCCGCTGACAAAGACAGAGAAAACAAAGAGAAGGGAAAAGTATATGCAGATAACCGAAGACGGGCAAGAGAAAGTAGTATAAAGAAAGGAGATGAAGTTCTTGTAAAAAGAATGACAAAAACTAACAAATTAGAGTCTAACTTTGAACCTGAACCACATAAAGTATTATCGAGGAGAGATGGTGAAGTTGTCGTTATGTCAAACAATTCAGGCAGAACTTATCGACGAAATGTTTCACATTTAAAGAAGTTGAATACAGATGTAGGATCAAGTGTAATGTCAAAGGCAAGTGCAGTAGAAGAAATTCAAGAAATTCCAAAACTTCGAGGATCAGCAAGACTTTCACTTATCTAAAATTTTAAACTTCAAAAGAAGAAAGTATTGTAGTATTGTGTACTTTAATAATATATTTTAGGGAGTCGACAATGAATAAATATTCACTAGGATTGAAATAAATAAATATTCGAAGTATAGCAGTCGACTGAAAAAGTTGTTTTATTCAGCTATGTATATTATAATAGTAATAATCGAATATGGATTAAGATATACCTAGGGTAAATTAATTTTTCTTAAATCCAGTTAATTTAAATGCAAAAGAAACTGCATGCACCCCATCTTGCACCGACCGCACCTTGCACCCTCCCCACCTTGCACACACTCCAACTTGCACCCACCCCAAATCCTATAGTGTGCCCAAGCAGGGGGGTTGCAGATGCCACCAGATGCCACTGTTGCATACACCCAAACTCGCGCACACCTTACTGTTGCGTACACCCAAACACGCATTACGCATACGCAAATACCATTATTACTATCAAAATAAGACCACTCAAGCAAAAAAAAAGAATTAAATTAAAATAGTAGTTGTTGTTATTTTCAATTTTCTCAAAAACTAAAAGACATAAAATCATCTAGTTCAGTTTTTGATCAAAAACAAATAAGACTAATAAATTCTGAAATAAAAACAATGGTAGATAATCTTGAAGTATTGAAAAAGTTACACTTTAAACCTTTTTTTAACTTTTTTACTCAAATTTTGAGTTTAAAATTAAATTTTTCAAAAACTACGCATAGTTTTGACTTGATTTAAAAACTGGCTAATAGAACAGAATGTTGGCTTTAAAAAAATGTATACAACTTAATTGTAAGTATCACCGTTATTTTTTAAGAATTTTTTTCCATTTTAAGTAATAATTTTTTTAAATTGCCCTCCTGCCTAAACGGGGGGAGATAGACCCCCCTCTCCCATAGTAAAAAATGCTTATTTTTAACTGTTCTAAAAAATTCCGTTATAATATCTTGTCGCCTAAGTTATCGTACTCTTGCCGCCGATGTTAATTTTGGACAAATTTTTGTTGCATTTAATCTTTCAAAATTGTACATATATTCAATTATTTTCCAACTTACAATTCCATCATCCGTGGCCAAATTATATTTCAATAAATTATACCTAATGTTTTTAAAACTTGAGAAATATCATACATACCATACATTTTTTGTTGTTTGTAAACAAAGTTACAACTTTTGCCATCAAGACATACTTTACTAAACAAACTTCTACATATTTGTAGGCCCTTGATCGCAGAAAATAGCTCGTACATTTAATTTTAATTCTTCGCATTTATCCAAACAGTTATGCACTTCTACCTCAAGTTGTTGCGAAGGGATATTACTTGGGCAAATGACATGATACAAAACTTTTTTAATGTTGCCGCTTAAACTACTTATCATAAAAACGCAGGCTGACTTAGCACATACATATATAAGATCTTTGGTTTTTGTTATAATCTACAAAACCTTCAATTACATCTTTGTATTCATTGTAGGTTAAACTTGTCTGAAGGCTCATTTCATGAAAAATTAGAACTACTTCTTCCTCTTTCAGTGCCAATTTTGAGGTAATTTTGTCTTTCTCTTCTAAAACGTTTTTGTTTAAGCCTGGAGAAAGGCCTTTAACGCTTATCCATCTATGCAAAGAAGATGGATGAGGCAAGTGAAATTCTAATTGATTTCTCAAAAAATTATGAACGGATGAACGGAAGAATATACACTGCGAAATCCATTTTTCTTCTTTAGTGTACTCTGTTGTACTTTGCGACGAGTTGCAAACGTTTTTGAGTTTTGGTTCATAGGTAAAACGTCAATTTTCTCTTGTACATTTAGCTTTGCACTGGCTTTAAGTATTTTATTTTCTTTTAACATGAGCCTTACATTTTGTGCAAGCAATTTTAACCTCTTCATCTAAACTTTTGCTTGACAATACCCTTGAAGCTAGTTTTAGTTCAAAAGAGAAATGAAAACATATATTCTCAACATTCAGCCTATTACTCGTAATTCAAGAAGCAAAGCGTTTTGTTTCAAAGGTTTGAGCATTTTGCAAATACAAAAAGCATTATATATAGACCATAATAATTTATATTATTTAAATATTAATAAATTTAACAAATAAATCGACGATCTTGCTACCAAAATAATTGACACAAAAATTAAAAGTATAAAAATCCTAGAACTAAAATAAAAAAATTAGTGAATGTTATGAACGCGTAGCTCAAACAAAAACAATATAAAAAATAAATATATAACCAATTTACATATATACATATATATACATATGTAAATGTACAATTCAGCGGGTGGTAGGTGGGTGGGGGTCGATATTCTGCCACGTCCCCATTCGTGACCCCTGTAAACTATTTAAGCAAAGGTAATTTTATAAAAGATCAATAATAAAATAAATAATTATAAATGCTTACCATATTTTATTTTTATTTGTCAAGGCCAAAAATTGTCTCTTAAACTTTTTATAAAACCACCTTTGCTTAATAGGCTAAGAGCAGTGATATATTAAACATAAAAAACTTCTAAACAAAACTTAACAGACCTATTTTAACATCCCAATTTACTAATTTTTTTAGAAAAAAACCTACAGAAAACTACTAAAAACTGATAAAAATAGTTTCTACTAAAGCATTTTGAAAACAGAGAAAGATATTGACTTCAAACTTATTTAATTTAATACAACAAATGTTGAAAATATAGTTTTAAATAAAAAGTTAATCAACCGATAGTTTTTTCCTTTAATTTAAGTCTAAAAAAAAGTACTAAAAAAACGTGAAATTGATTCTTAAACTGAAATATCGGTTAAAGGAAAAAGAAAAAAGAAAGAAAGAATTGTTTTTTATTTTACAGAAAACTAAAAACCTTAGGCAAAAAAAAAAATTATTAACCTAATTGAATTTATAAATCAAATTGAATAAAGAAAGATATTGACTTTAAAGTTGTTTCATCCCATAGAAATATTGTTGTTAATGTTTTGTAACATTTTAAGACAATGTTTATTTTAGAGAAACCAAACTTCTTTCAAAATATGTTCATTTAACTGTTCGATACATCTATTTCCACAGAAAACAGCTTAAATTTATATTTTTGCATACTTACTTACTAACACAATTTTTCCAAATAAAACTAATAAATTTTGAAAAATTTAAGCGGGCATCAATAGTAAGTTATCAGTGTGGCTCACATCCGAGCCTCTTTTTTGTATCGTATCAAAATTATTTACATGAGTACCTACACCTGTTTAAGCTCACAAAATGCCCAACATACGTTTTGCTAGGATAACAAAAAAACAATTAACAAACAACAAAAATACTGAAATTGAAACTCACTTTTTTGTCATATATATCTAAAGGGTGATTTTTTTGAGGTTAGGATTTTCATGCATTAGTATTTGACAGATCACGCGGGATTTCAGATATGGTGTCAAAGAGAAAGATGCTCAGTATGCTTTGACATTTCATCATGAATAGACTTACTAACGAGCAACGCTTGCAAATCATTGAATTTTATTACCAAAATCAGTGTTCGGTTCGAAATGTGTTTCGCGCTTTACGCAAATTTTATGCGTTTTTTTTTTTTAAAAAGTTCTCAAGCTCTTAAAAGATCACCCATTATATTAAACAATGTCCTCTTTTCAATGGAGGACAATAAATACATAATGGGTGATTTTTTAAGAGCTTGAGAACTTTTTTTAAAAAAAAAACGCATAAAATTTGCGTAAAGCGCGAAACACATTTCGAACCGAACACTGATTTTGGTAATAAAATTCAATGATTTGCAAGCTATGCTCGTTAGTAAGTCTATTCATGATGAAATGTCAAAGCATACTGAGCATCTTTCTCTTTGACACCATGTCTGAAATCCCGCGTGATCTGTCAAATACTAATGCATGAAAATCCTAACCTCAAAAAAATCACCCGATATAAATAAATGTACATACACACATGCGTTCAATATATGTATGTATCAACAAAAATCAAAATAAGGAAGGCAACCAAAACTAGGCCTCATACGCGCACCAGCGCCAGCGGCGCACGTACATTTGCATCAGTGTTACCATAGGAATCCATACAAATTATTTTTAAAATGTCTTGCACCTAACTCATCTTCTCTTCCTTTCTTAAATGTATTTTCAACATATGTATATTGTCTTATTTGATATAGTAAGATATAACATGGAAAAATTAATAACTATGGCTTTTATTTTCATATTTAATAATAAATAGCATAAAATACCTACATCGCTTGAAAAATAGCAACTGAAATATGGTAACATCGGTACCAAAAGATCATCGAAACCAAAACAACAGTTTCTGTTTTTCTTTGCCTCTATGGACCAAAAACACTCCATTACCAAGACCGGAATCTCAGACTGGCATTTCGGTTTGCCTACAAGCTAGAAAGCACTAAATGTGAGAAAGTGTGCGTGAAATGATGCAAAAAACCAAACACATTCTCACATTTAGTGTTTCGGCCCATCAAAACGCTTCATTATAGTTATCAGCCCCATCTAAATGCTTCATTTTGAATGTTTCATGGCCTCGTTCAAAAACTAAACAATCCTAACCAACAGAATCTGAAGTGCTGACATGGTCTTAAATTGGAAGATTTGTAGGTATAGCTTTTTAATTTCCATCCAAATAAATGTTGTAAATGTATATTAAATAAAATAAAATTGACCAAATACATATTATTTAATGATTTATTAGTTTATTATTATTTATTTTGTTTACTTAAATAATTTGCGAACGCAACATGCGCTGCAACCGGTTAAGTATAGTTATTGCAAATGGATAAAAGTGTAACTCAATACTTTGTAAAACAACAAAACAGACAATTTTTTCAGGTGGAGTTTGTTTAGAGCATTTTCTTGGCGTCGTTAGAAGTTCAGGTGGAAACAATAGGCGGATGCCTCCGTATTTTTTTGTACAGACAATGCTACGAGAAGCATACTTGTGAAGTTCCATTGCCAACTTTAGCTAGTTCAGATTCCTCAATTAGATTAGTATTTTCATCATTTAAGCAGTTCGGTAGTTGCAAGACCAAATTTTAGTTTTGTTTGTTGCAGAAATATTCCTGAAAATTTCTTTTTAAGGGACTATGTTAGAGTTGGAATTTTGTTTGTAGTTAGATTTTGGAATCAAAATTTGAGGGAACCATGTTTTAAAAATAAGTAGCTTTGTGTAAAGCATCTTTAAGGAATAGAAAAAGGCAATATGTTTACACACAATACCAACTAAATGAGTGCAATAAATAGATTTAAGTAACTTTTTTTTATTCCAGTATGGGGAAACCGAACACCCAATGGAAAAAAACCGATATACGCGCCAAAATCCATACTTCTTGACTAAATAATGTTATCTTCTATGTTTACGCATAAAATTACGAATTTTGTAGCGTATGAAAATTTCTAGACATTTTACAATCTGAAAAATTAATTATGCTATGAAATAATTGGCTGCTATTAATGCTATTTTTTTTTCTAAAAAGTTGATGAAGGTTAGCTGAAGCGGAAATTTCTTTAATGAACATACCCAAAATATTATTGGCTTTCTCAAAAATATTTTTCTACGCTAACCTCTGCTTTATATCTGAAAACTATTGTTTATGTATATTTTCTTCTATGTTAGTATTTATTATATTACGAAAAACAAAAACATATACGTAAAACTCATTAATTTTTTTTTATTATTAGCAGCATTTTTACTAAACATACTTTTTAAACAATAATAAGTAAACTTGAACTTTGGTAACTAAATTTTTAAGGAATGAATGAAAATTATATTTTGCGTTAAACTGTGGAAATTCACTACAAAAAAACTTCTGTACGTCAACAATAAACATTTATGACGATTACATGTTCTATTGAATTAGTTGTGCATGAATTCAGAACGATTTTAAGACGTTTTCATTTTGTGATATATGTCAAAATTTACATTTTATTTGGTCTGCATTTATTCAACAGGTTCGCTATAATCGTTCTGATTACTTTTTTAAAACATTTGTGTTCCTTTAATGCATAGTTTTTTTTTGATAGCAAATACATGTATGCTTCCATCAATCAAGAATGTTATGGATAAGATATTTTTCGATTATAACTCTTTTTTTTTAAATATACAAACTATAAATATACTTGGATTAATTAAATTGATACAGATTTTAATTACTTGCAAACAAAATATTTGGGCCGTTCGTTAACGAAAATTTATTAGAATTCAATACAAAAATTGCACTCGCACCCTTAAATTGATGGTTCTTCGAACTCATCTTTGATACAAAAATCCGGGGATTATTATGAAATTTAAAGAATTTCGTAGTGATTACTGTAAATTAGTGAATTAATTATAATAAACTGATGTTGAACATGCTTTTTTCAAGACAAAAAGGTACATTGGTTCACTATCCACAAAATGCCTGCAAAATTAAAGCTTAAAACTGACTTTTTCATCGAAAAAAGTAAAAGGAAAAACCTGAAAAAAACTTATTAACGCCTCCATTTTGTTTTTGCTATGCGAAGTGCCGCTAGCCCACGGCATCCTTTTTTTGTTTGTGCTCACATCTATTCATGGACTAATTGTCAAAATTACAAATACAACAATGTAAACAAACAGGTTTTGGAGAGTTAAACGTACGAAAGATTCCGGTCTTGGTAATAGAGTGTTTTTGCTATGGACATTGAATTGAGAGAAAAAACAATCTTCAAAGTTGTTTTATAGTTAGACACCATAGCTTTGAACAGGCATACTGGCAAGCCAATATGTGAAATCAAAAACAGCTTTTTGTGCTTGACGATCAACCGACAAAAAGCTTTTTGTCGGTTGATAGCCAAGGAGTAGTGAAAAAAATATGGGACATTTTCTTCTATGGGGATGAGACATCTGTATAGTTTCTTATCTGTGCTATAACTTAATGAATGTATGCAGGCAGAGCGAACTTCTGTCACTGATGATTCGATGTGCGACAAACTAAAATACAACATCCATGTTGGGATGAAAATTCTTCTTTGGAAGTTTGGGATACAAATATTATGATTGAAGCGTGCCTTAGTGGTTGTAACAGCAGCACAGCATTAGTAGTAGCACCATCTGCATCACTTGCACCAGCAGTCTTCTTATACCCATTAACAACCAGCAACGGTTGCAGCCAGCACAAAAATGCTTTGCAAAAATGCTATCGCAAGTTAGTTGTCTTTTCGTTTTATCGCGTGCAATGTGAGGTATTCGTTGGTTCTAAATAAAAATGGTGTTGTTATTGAATTTAATCTAATATCATTTTTAAATTTAAACGAAAATGCTAATTTTTCTACACAGAAAGGTGCAATATCGAAGAAGTTAAATAAGTGAAAACAATGTTAGAAAAAACAAAACAAACACCAAAAATATCAACAAAAAATATTATAAAATGCAAACATTTATGTAGTGTATCTTAAGTATGTGCACGACGACGATGTGCCTACCTGATGATAAAGTTGAGTGACCGATTTTAACTTTAAGCTTGTATTTTTATGATATTATGACATTTTTAGCCTGATGTCAAAAAAGGTATAGTAATGCAATTATTTATTACTGTTGCATCTTTTATTGTTTGATCAACAATAAATTCCTTTGATTTTTTTTTGTTTCTGTGAACGACAACGGAATTCGACCATTATCTTTCTACAAGTCCTCATGCTTTGCCAGCTACACACTGGGCTACCATCATTTGGAGATATAAAATTAATAATACAAAGTTTAGAAGTGTGGCAAATTTAAACACATTAAGTTTGGTTTATTGAGATAGCAAATTGAATTATAAAATTTTCTATGCATATGTTTTGTTTATATTTTTTTTAATAGATGTCCTTGACGATTAATTGTATATTAAATAAAGTTTGTACTTCTGCTCATAAGAAGAAGCTGCACCGGCAGAAAAGAAAGGTTGTTCCCTTTCTAGAAAGTCTTATCATATGAAAGATATGTTTTTGTCTTTCGAAAAAATTCAATATTATTTTCATTATAACAACATAATATTTAATCGGTATTAATTTTTTGGAAATCAAGTTTATGGCTTTTACTTGATATATAAAAAGGTGAAAAATACCACACTTAATCTAAAAAGTTCTCTTAACATGCAATTGTTTCTTTTATAATTTTTTTATAGACAAATATGCATTTTTTACAACTAAATGTATGTATTATAAGCTACCTTCACATTAATTTATTAATATGGTTATATATGTATATATGTATATATATATGTATATATATACATATATATATATGCACTTTGGCCTTTTTAAAAAAATATTTCATATACAAAACTTACTATTTTACGTTTTTGTACGAATAAAGTTTACTCAACACATAAAATAAACATGTATCGCTATACAAATTAAAAAAAAAAACATTTGTTCAATAGTTATTTTAAGAACAAAAAGTTTTTAACTTAAAAATGTTTCCGATTATAATTTGTTATAATTTTTTGTATTACATATTCCTTAGCCATCTATAATAATTGATTGCATTTTATTTTTATTCGTCTTCAATTTCATTGTGTACTAGAATTGTATTTTAAAACAAAGCTGGAAGTATGTTTTGTTTATATCTGCTTGATGTCGATCATATCCAATGGCGGATCCAGGGGGGGGGGTCGTAGGGGTCATGACCCCCCCCCCCCCCCCCGGGAGATAATTTGTTTGTTTTTTTGTAGGAATTCCTTTCAATTCAAAACTAATTGTATTGCGTTAATGGATATGACCCCCATTATATTTGAATTATTTATTTTTTGTATATATGAAAACAACATTTGCATTTTACTTCCTTAAACTTTGTTGCTAAAAGTACTACTTTTAACTGAAGACTGGACCAAGAACATAATATGAATCGGATATTCAGCCCTATTCCAAAAACACAACACAAATTCATCAACTCTTGACCAATGGATGATCCAGGGGGGGGGGGGTCATATGAGCCATAAAGCTTATACAGTCAAGTTGTATAAGTAAAGATTTCATTTAAAGATTTGTTAGTAATTTAAAGACATTCATCAAAAAGCGGTTTGCTGTCAAAAACAACTAAAATTTTTGTTTTCACTCAATTTAGAATTTGAAAAAACTTTAGTCATGCTTTAAATTATTTTCATGAAATTTGTTTCTAAGAAAAAGAGCAAATATTCAGGTTCTTAAGAAGAAACTTTGAATAAGAGATCATCAATTTTATATTAAGTTGCCTTTAAATTCCTAAAACTAGCCTTCAATTTTAATATTTATTTTTTTTGTTGACTCACATAAATAGTGAATATTGAAGTGATTTTTACTTGCGACATATAGGAACTACATATATACCTAGAGTTTTACATTAGTAAACAAATTTGAACTAGAGCTTTTAATCCAACATGACATTACGACGGTAGAGAAGTCGAAACAAGTGGGTACCCCGATTCCGCCCGTCTGTCGGTCTTAACTGGCCCCTACAGTCCAAACAATTGTGTTGATTGGAATTAAGGTTTTCAGCCGATAAGCGTAAGGCGTTTTTTCATTTTATTGATACGAAAAATAACAGCAGTCACCATACAAATGTTTTGATTAAAATATGTGATTTTTTTTAAAACTTTCTCTAAATTTTGTGTTCTTAATTTGGCTTCTTTCTACAAGAAAAACATATTTTGGTATTGCTCCAGAAGGGTACCCTTCATAAAACCTTTAATTTTGTTTTTAAGTTTTCTCAAGAACTAATGGACCGATTTCAATAATTTTCTCTTTCTGTGAAGCTCTTGTCAATGATAAAATTGATGATGATTTTTGATGGTTAAAAATGTATTTTTTTTTAAATATTAATTTTGTTTACATAACTCGTTACCTCAGAAAAGGGTCGACATTTTTTAAGGAAATTTAAATGTGAAATGTATATTTATAAGCACTTTATTTGGTACTTACTAAAAATATTTTTAAGACAAAATTAAAAATTTAAAATGATTTTCGAAAAAAAAATAAGTCAATCTAGATTTTTTGAGAAATAAAATGGCTTTTAAATTTTTGAGAAAAACTTATTTTGCAGGTACATTTTTAAATCTTAAAATATAGGAAATATTTTTAAACAGACTTTTTGGAAGAAATTAGCAAGTTCTAGCGACCCGGCGTGCATTTTATGTCTTTCAAAATTGATTTTCTGTTGAATACAAAAGATCTTACACAATTAAATAAGGGGCCGGTTATAGCTATCAATAAAATTTGAAACAGGAGGAATCTGAAATGTTTAACTGATGAGCGTTCATAGCAATCAGTAAATTTACGTCGTTAAATTAAATGTCACTTGAGGCTACCTAGGCGCCTCAGACAATTTTTTTACTGTTGCTTACATCAGTAAAATTTTTAATGATGTGATCGGAACAGTAAAAAATTGGAACACCAACAGTAAAACGAAATGGTATTTTTTTGGCTTTTGGCAGTCAGCTGTTCAGTAAAATGAAATTTCGTCATTAAAAAAATTAAAATGGATTTATAAATTAAATAAAACTTAAAATGCATTGTTTCTTTTTGAAAAAAAAAATACTTGAATATAGGATTCATATTATTGCATCAATCTTTTGCTAGAAATAAATCTGTAACATGTTCGAAAAGTAAAAACAAAATTTTTACTGATGGATTTTACTGATAGCTATAACCTGCCCCTAAATCTACTTTTAAAGTGAATTTGCTTTGGATGCTCTAGAACTGAGATTTAAACACGAATTTCAATAATATAAATGTCACAAAAACAGCAAAATTGACACTTTTGTTAAACTAATGGCTAACTGAAAAACGCAATGCACGTTTCATATCTATTTTTGTAAAAGCTTTGAATGTCTTGAGAAGTGAAGTGAAAAGATATTCTGAAACGTCTAATAACACAAAAGTTTCTTCCCAACTTATTTGTTTACCTTAATTTGTTTTTATTTTATATTCAGAAAAATTATGTACTTAAATGCGCCTATTTCCTTAAATTCAAAAACCAGACATTTTTCTCTCTAAAATTTTAAAGTTTTGTTGATTCCTTTAAGATCAATATATGAGTAGCAGACTGATAGCGATAGTAATAATAGACTCCCGAAAATTAAGTTCGAAAAAAACTACGTCAAAAAAAGCCAGACATTTCTTCATATCAGATCCTCTATCATTTTTTGAATTTTTGAAGCGTTCTTCGCATTTATAGAAATGGAAACAAGAAAAGTATATTTTATTTTTGGAAAAAAGCTATGTTTCAAAACAACTTCTTACATTTCTGCGTGAAATGCACCAAAAACCCTCTAAACTATTGCCTAAACTATTTAGCTCTTAAATATGGCATATTTAGAAAACTGTTGGAATCTTGGAATGCTTTCATATGTAGGGAGTCATCCAAATTAAATAGTTAGACCATACCTTGCTGGACAACAGTGTTCGAAAATAATTTGATAACTAAAATTGTCAGTTCAGGAATTAAAATGTGTAAATGTAAGGTTAATATACACATTATGTTATTTAAATTTTGTTAGCCTCCTTTACAAAACACTAAAGAACATTTTTAGGCGATGAGTAAAAACTCATCTAAGTGTGTGACCCCCCCCCCCTGGTTAAAATTCTGGATCCGCCCTTGATCATATCCTAAACATCACAATTGCAATAGTGCGCTTCTTTTGTATTGCTACTTTTGGCCACACTTGATAAATTTTATCCAAGGATATATGTATATTTTTTGACTTATCGTCGCTTGGATAAACATTTGTCGTATGTGAAAAATTGATGTTTTGAGGTTTAAATGCAGTTTTGTTAATCGATTTTTTGTCTACAATTCTGTGTTATCGGTTTTTTTGTATCTATTTTAGTTTCCGAGATAATCAGTGTGCCTTTTGTCGTATATCTAAGATCACTAACGGTTTGAGTCATTTTTTTATCGTATGTGTAAAAAAACAGGTACACATACGACAAATTTTACACATACGACAATTTTTCCTATGCATATCCGGTTTTTCCTCGATTCGTTAAATAATTGTCGTATATGCCATTTCTTTGAACACATACGACAATAATTTACTGAAGACTTAGTATGCGTTTGTCGTATGTCCCATAACTATTTACACAGATGAGGGTAGTTTTTTAGTTCAGTTGCAATCATTATGTCACAGATGTCGGACGACGATTCTCCTGCTCCGAGTTTGGCGGAAGAAATTTATGCGTAATAACTATGGAAATGCATGCAATGAATGTATGTTTTAATTCTTTTTGTCTAATTTATTAAGCATGGGTGACGAAATATTAGGTGAGGACTTTTCAGCTGACGATGAAGGCAATGATCCATCGTACCAACCTCCAGCAGCAAACGAAAAAAATACATTAAAACATTTTTATGAGCATGCAAACGAATTGATTTTGCCAACTCCAGATTCTAATCAAATTCAAATCCGAAATCTTCCATCCGATTATAGTAGTTCATGTAAGTTTCTAAATTTTGTGTTTGTCAAATTATGGGTAGCAATTTTATTTCAATAGCATGCTGTGTAACACCAACACTTACAAGAAAAAGAAAGAGGAACCCGTTGTTGTGGAAACAAAATTTGAGAAAAAGTCTTCGAGAGCAGGGTCTTTCGTATGAGGGAAAAAATGGAATAACAAGACCTTCTAAGGCGTTGGGTCCGACCTGTTCATCACTTTGTTTCTATAATTGTTGCAATTATATTACTGATAATCAAAGACAGGACATCCACACTTATTTCTGGAATTTAACGTCTGAAGAAAAAAAGATTTTCTATGGAAATTTCGTTAAAAAGGTTGACATAAAACGGAGGCGAGCAGAAAAAAAACTAGAAGTTCGTCCAAAAAAAAGGCAAGTTTTAAATATTATTTCAAAGTCAGAGATCAAGTGTTACAAGTATGCAAAAAGTATTTTTTAAACACGCTGAGTATATCAGAAAAAACCATTTACTACTTTTTCTCAAAATTTTACGATAATGAGCAAATAAAACCAGGCAAAAAGCGCGGGCGAAAGCGTACTGATGAGGATCGTATTAAGAACATTAAAGATCATATTTCCAGCTTCTCCGTTGTCGATTCTCATTATTGTCGTTCGACGACTTCACGGCGATACCTAGAATCGCACTTAAATTTACAACGAATGTACGATTTATATAAAGTAAAATTTGAAAATCCAGTTTCAATTGACATTTACCGCAACATTTTCAATAAAGAGTTTAATCTTTCTTTCCACCACCCCAAAAAAGACCTGTGCGATAAATGCTCTCTCTACAAAGTAAATAAAGGGAGCTGTACAGAACGTGAAACTATACTTTATGAAAAACACTTGGAAGAAAAAAGGTATACTAAAGCAGAGCGAGATAAAGATTTACAAAATATTGATGAGAATACTGCCACTTTGATGTATGACTTGGAAAATGTTTTCACCTTGCCGAAAATGTACACTTCAAACTTTTATTATAAAAGAAAACTCTGTGTTTATAACCTCACTGGCACGCTTATTATTCCTGGATTTGCTAAAGTGACTTATTGTGTTTTGTGGAATGAAACTGTTTGCGGAAGATCTGGGAATGACATAGCAAGTGCACTCATTAAAATGTTGAACAAAATTATGGAAGATCATCCAAATATAAGGACTCTAATTTTGTGGAGTGATTCATGTGTTCCACAGAATAGGAACCGCATCACATCAACCGCAATTCTTCAATTCATATACGATCACCAACATTCCCGTGAAACCCTAGAAAAGGTAATACAAAAATTTAGTGAACCTGGGCACTCTTCCCTGCAGGAAGTAGACTGTGTTCATAGCGTGATCGAAAAATATCTGAGAAATATAGAAATACCAAGCCAGGTAACTCTAATCCGTCTTTTGAAAAAAATGAACTTTCCTAACGTTTCGTTAAAGATATTACAAATGAACCAGAAGGACTTTAAAAATTATTCTTTAAAATCTGAAAAACTCAACTTTAAGCAAGTTCAATATTTTAAATGCAAATCGATCTTTTACCACAAAGACGATTTAAATGAAATCGGGATAAAAACAACATTCAAAGAATTATGTTATAATAACGTTAAATTACAATTGAAACCTCGTTTAAAAAATCCTACAAAAATAAATCTTTGGAATGAAGAGCTTCGCATACATTCAACCAAAAATATGGATGCGAATAAGAAAAACGATTTAAAAAGTATGATACCCTACCTTGAAAAAGCCGAAGATAAAAGTTTTTACCGAGCCATTTTGAAGCTAAACGAAGAATCTTCATAATTTTAAGTTTTTATTTTATTTAAAAAATATAATTTATTATTTATCAATTAATCAAAATGTGCTGTGAAAAAACGCAAATTTATGTTCAAAAAGAATTTATTTATTTATTTTTTTTTACTTTATAAGAAGGTTTTTTTTATTAATTATTATAGATGAATGTATTTATTTATTTTTGTTTAATTGAATTGAATTTAGTTTTTGTTAATAAAAATAAATGAATTAAAAAAAAAACTTTTGCCTTATTGTATTTCTATGTCCTTTTGTCGTAAATAGAAGACTATTCCATTCAAACATTTAATAAATCTTTGTCGCATGTGTACACATTTTGTCGTATGTGTATGGGAAACAAGGAGATTTGGTGAAATAGTCACATACGATAAAGGCATTCTGATCAAAACTGGCTCTAAATTGTGCCTTGACAACTATTTCGATATTATTTTAACGTAATTGAACTAACAATTTCGCGTTACATAAGTCATCCAATTTTCAAGAAAATTTGACGAAGGGTTTCCGAGAAATAAAATTCTTAACTTTAATGTCGATTTCCCAAAAGTAGCCAAATGTAACATACGACAAACGTTTATCCAAGCGACGTTATGTGTCGAGATTTAATGCAAATTTATTTAAATTATGGTGCTAATGTACACATAATAATAATTTAGCATAATGGAGCTTAGATCTTAAAGAAGTTGTTCATTTACTTCGTGAATTGGTATTCGTCGACTGTCCTTTCTGTGCAATCTTAGGGTACATTTTGAGTTCGAAAACTCGAGTTTATCCATACATTATTCGTAAAATACAAGATTTCGTAAACAACAAGTTTTATATAAAGCATGTCAAAAACTAGTAGCAATTCAAAGATATACTAAACAAACAAACTTTTCGAAACATATAGCGCTCACTTAAATGTAAGCAAAACAGCTGATGACTGCTGTCAAAAGAAATATTTCATTTTGACATTTTGAATTTTTTTCCACAACTCCAAAGGTTTGAACATAAATAAACCTTGATTTTGTTGTTATTTTAGAGTTATCAATTGATACGTTCCGGGTTCTATTGACCCCAGCTGATACTCCACCCAGGAATTTGTAGAAGACAAAAAAATGTTTAACGCAAATATTTGAAAAAAATAAAATTGTGTTGTGTAACTGTAATGTTTGTTTATTGCTTTTTTTTCTATGTATTAAAATCAATTTCAATTGGTCAGAATTCATTTTATTTTTACAAATAATAATTGAAGGACTAAACTTTTACTTACGAGTACAAATTTTGCATCAATACAATATTTGACAGTCGATGTTGCAAATACTGAAATGTCAAACGAAAACGTGTAAATGTTCGGATTTTCGAAAACTTTTTACCGAAACCTCGGTTTTGGGTTCTTTGTGAAAAAAATGCTGGGGTGACCATATTCGCGTAATTAGTTAGGGTTTTTCGTTGAATTAATTCTTTCCAGAATCCGAAAACAATCACAACATATCAAGTCAGATATCTCAAATTATATGAAGCTGAAGATCGCTGTATTTTTTTTCTTTGTTTATAATTGCAGACCTCGAAAACTATCAATGATATTGGAAAATATGAATCACCAAAATGTTGGGCACAATTTTTTTCAGTGCTGATGTGTGTTGGTTTTTTGAAATTGTACCGTTGTATTTTTTTTAATTCGTTTTTCAACTTTGAAAAATTACTTTTTTTTAGGAATGTAGACAGACCAAACTATAGGTCCTTAAAAAAGAAAAATGGTACTGTGTTGAGCATACCTTACTCTGGTGCCTATGTTTCTAAGTTTTTTTTTTCGTTTAAGTGATTTTACATAAGAAACGTTAAAAAACGAACAAAAAGTTTAGACACCTATAACTTCGGACCAGTGAATGGTAGACAACAATCGTACACTAGGTACGATTTTTTTTTTTGTCCAATTCATGTTTTAACCCATTTTTGATAACAAAACTTATTAATAACAGAAGTTACGAAAAAGAAGTAAAATTAACTGTTTTCTTTGTATTAGGCTGACAGCTAAATTTTTACTTTGAAAGTGAGATCAACATTTTCAGATATTGAAAAACTTAAGCCATCATTAATGGTTGATAGCTTTTGTGTTCTAATAAGGAATGGATAGCAAATTTATGAATGAGTAATCAAAATAAAATTAACTTTTGTGTCATATTAACTTCATCTCATTATATAAAAAAATATTTTTAATCTGTTAAATAGAACAAAATTTCTGTCATTAATTCTATATAAAGTAATTATACGAACATTATATCAATACGTACTAAGTTTATATGTATATTTGGCGTAAATATTTTAAAAGCTAAAAGCAAAAGCTTAAAGCAAAGTAGTGCCGATAATGATGATGGAATATCGTGATTTGTAAACAACTCTACGAGCTATAATTTAATTCTAATATTTTGTGTTCTCACGAATTCTTTATTTTGTACTATTGGTTATCAATACAGATTCAAACATTTTCATGTAAGCAGTATGAGACATTTCGTAATAAATAATAGTTTTTAGGAGTAAAAAGGTTCAATGATTACTTCTTTCGAGTAATAAGGTTTATATACATTTTAAGTACTGGAGAAATAGTTACTTAAAGTAGATTTAGAAACATTTTTTACCAAGCAGAGAACCTTTCAGCAGATGTTTTTTTTTAAATCAGGATATTAATTGATGCACCATTTGCTTTAAAATCTAAATGAGATCATAACCTCAAGTCAATCAGTCAGATATTATTTCCATGAAACCAATTTTGTGCAGCTTATATAAAAGTACACCGTGATCAACCATTTCAAAGAATAATGTCATTGTTGGTTATTAATTGCCGTATGAAGATCACAGCATACATCCGCTAAATTGTGCACATAATTTGTTGTTATGGTTTTGGGAAAAAATGTGATCCATCATCATCCGATTTGGATTTAAAAACAAATAAAAATGTATATGAATTTAATAGAATTGTAAAACTTCCAAATTTAAAAAAAAAAACCTCTTTTTCGATTGGATTAAAATGTTCACAGAGGAAAACATACATCACAGCAATATTTTTGGATCTGATAGAACCATTTTTTAATAAACTTTTCATATTAAAAAATCTACCAAACACAAAAGTAACACACTTGACATTTCTGACATATAGAAAATTAAATGCAGAGTATCTGATAAAAATTATAATGGTCAAGCAATTGATAATGTCCGCCTCCACAATCTACAAGAGACTACATGATAACCGAAACTTGCATGCATTTAAAAACCTATACATATATTCATGAAAAAACTTCAGCTTTAAACAGGGGAGTCATTCCGTAATTTTCAAAACGATAATCGTCAAAACGATGTCGTCAATAATTTGCTTCACGTAACTTTGTCACTATCGTCTCGTTTATCGTTTTCAGTATAAGATAACTGAAATGTCAAAATGAACTCAACGAAAGATAATGCTTGTTCGATAACTTGAAAATGTTATTAAACTTGGTTTGTGTCTATGGGAAATTGTGAAATTTTGCAACAAATTGCTTTTAACCAAACTTACGAACTATTTTGTAGTGTTTATTGTTAGTATTACAGTTTTAATTTTTTGCCGCCGACGATTTAACTATAATTTCAACATGTAAGTAATTTATGTCTCATATTATTGTAATTGTAATTATAATTATAATGTTGTATACACATACTTAGGTCAGTAACACAAGTTCATCTGCAAATGGGTATAACATTTATGGATGAACATCTTTCCTTGGCCAATGAGTATAACCCCAATTATGTTCAAGAGAAGGAAGACCAGATTCCATTTTATCCACAGGGGACATAACTTGGTTTCAAAAAAATGTGTTCTTACCGAAACTATTTTGGATAATGTGCTTCGTGCAAGAGCATTGGTACCCTCCGCAACCCAAAGTTTCAATAGTTACAGCAACCCGTTTTATTTTATTTATTTTTTTATATTTTCCAGTATCTTTAAAAAAGTCCTCTTTTGAACAAAACTATAGTGTTTTCAATAATTTTACAACAAGTGAGAAAGAAAAAACAAATATGCTTACATATTTATGATTTATCTCTTAGTTGTCTCCATAACCGTATTCATTTTATTTTTTTCTGAGTTTTCATTTTCACTTTGTAAAAAAACTCAATTACGCCGAAATATTTGTATTTCAATTTGCTTAGTTAGTATTTGGAAATCAATTGCAGACGTTACATATTTAGCTATCGTGCAAACGCTATCGTTTTGACGATATCACTTTGACTATTATCGTCTTACGTGAAGTGAGACTATCGACTATCGTGAGACCCCCCTGGACACATTGAGTCTTAGTTGTTCGTGTTATAATATCCTTTATATTTTCTTTCAGCGCTTTGCTTTTAACAACTTGATTTATTTGCCGTACTTAACTACGTGTTAAGATACTTTTTTGAACTAATAAAAAATAAAAAAAATGTTTTATATAAACAACCAAAAAGACATTTTTGTGAGGATACTACTTTAAAATTTGAAGTGCAAAATTGTCTTCAAGTTAAGTGGCAATATGCATCAAATTTTGTCAGTTAATTTAATTTCATCGTTTGTAGGTTATCTATCGTTTAAATTTGTGTCATTAGTAAAAAAATGTACATACAAAAGTATATGCAAAAAAAAAAAAAGCAGATCACAAAACAAAAATAAAGTAACAACAATCTGCATACAAAAAGGCATAGGATTTAGTGATTGCATTCAATGATTTTTTTTAATTTCGTAATTTTTTCCGGAATTATCGGGAATTTCAGAGTAATATTCGTAAGCTTAAGTCGAATTTTCTGACGGCGTGAATCCATACTGTTTCAAACAGTCTGTCTTCACAATATGAAACCCCTTTAGCTGAGGCTTACGATCCTGATTGATTCAATATTTATGTATACAGTTTACCTTTGACCCTGATAAGTATCTTGAGTGTCCTGTCTCCTCTAGGCATATCTGACCATTGTATTGTATCTGGTCTCTCCAGTTATTGAAATGGCAACTAAGGAAGCGTTTGGTAATACGAGAGAGAATTAGAATTTTAATCCCAACTGGCTTAAAATCATTAAAGCAAAAAAAAACACATGACTTGAAACCCAACTGAATAAAACCGTAAAAGTTAAAAAAAAACAGAAAGGCCTACAACGCTGCCCACGAATGTTATACCTTCGCCTTTACAAGAAATTAAATGATTATATAGGATATATACTTTAGATCTCGCACCTAGCTGGAAAACAGCATTTGTGCAGCCTATATCCAAAAAATGAATATGTTAATAATAAATAATTAACAAAAGTTTGATTAGAACTATACTCAAGAATTACAAGAAAAAGCTTTAATATACATATAAGAGCTTATAAAACAGGCCAGTTAAGATGTCTCAGCTTTATAATTTAAAACATTATCAGAAATACTGAATCCTCTCAAGCAATTAGTCACTAAAGTCTTCAATAAATATAGTACAGAATATAGCACTCAGGGTACATCGTTTAAGAACACCCGCCGTAGTTTTAAACAAATTCAAAAAGTTAAAAAAAAATTGAAGTGATCTAAAAAGAAGTCAACGAAGCAGACATATACATCACGACTCCATCATAACCCTGTGAGCTGAACCTTTCGGCTAAAAACCTTGACCATTGTCTATCTCGACAAGATGTATTTCATTTTTTATAAAAATGATCTGTCTATTAGTGTAAAAACGAAGTACTAACAATCATACAAATTCTTTTAAAATGCCATGCTAAAAATTAATCAATGACCGATCGTCAAAAAGCATTAAACTTATAGTACCTTTTTTGAAAGAATAAAATATTAATAAGGGAGAAAAATTGCCATTCCTAAAAAATAAGTTACCGTCATCTCTAAAGGGAAAATGTACACGAAATAAATTTCCAAGAAATCCCTATTTTCCAGGTTCGTCTAATAACACAGTTTTCTTGTGGAAAATGATACGATTTCTGGCAATCAAATCATACTTTTCCGAAGGTTTTTGTATGAACTTATTTGAAATCCGACTTCAAATTTACTATCACCTCAGTTTTTTTAGATATCACGATAAACGAATAAGGATTTGACAACTTACCCAATCGGATAACATAGGTCGTCGCTTCAAATGGTTCATGCCTTTAATTCTTAAGTCAGCTTAATCTTGTATGGGTGTAAATCAAGATGCTTTCAAAAAATACCCCAAAATGTGGTCGATACCTTATTCTTGAGAACGGCGTGAGATTGACTGATTTGGATCGTTTGCTACAGACCCCTGACCGTTGTCTCACTGATGCGGCAACATCATACAACAAACACATACATATATAAACTCAAATTTTGCACTAATCTTGTTATTGCCCGTCTACTAGGTCCAGAACTACGACCGAAAATGTGAGTTAACGCTCATAAAGTTGCAGTCAGCAACTTCCAATTGCGGTAGACTTTTTTGTAGATGTTGTAAGAGAGGACAATCCTCAAAATTTTGGAGCCCACAATTGCCCGCGATTTCCTTGTTTTCGAATTGACTTAAAGTTTCATATTTTTTATGAATCGTAAACGGCCTATGAAAGGACCTATTTTACAATGCTTTAATCTTTTGAGGTAGACACTCAACTTAGTCATTTGATTTCAAACACGTGCAAGTTGAAGATTCTAGAATTAAAATTATTTTTCTGAATAAAGCAAGAAAACTTAACAAAAATATATCTCCTGTCGTTAAAGCGTAACCCACCCCGATGCCGCTATCTATGAGTGGCACTTGCATCCATCAACTGTCAGTACTCGGTGTCACCCCTTCTGATCTGGCTATAATTTACAAAGCCTTCCTTTGTCCAAAACTTGAATACAACTCACATAATTGGGCAGGTGCCCCTAAAACAAGTTTAAACCTTTTAGATAGGATCCAAAAAAGAGCTTTGAAAATGATAGGCGATAGAAGTATTACCGAAACATTTACATCACTCGAACATCGCCGCAATGTTTCATGCCTTTCGTTGTCTTACATATATTTTTACAAACAATGTTCTGTCGAATTAGCCAGTTGCATTCCCCCCTCCCTCTTAAACAATTCAGCCGTAATACTCGCACTTCCAGGAATGCTCATTTTCGGACGTACTGTCAAGTAAAGAGATTCTTTTTTTAACCACTCATCGAGAATGCTTTATCCAACTCTGTTTTTCCCTCCCATTTCAATATTCAAAATTTTAAGACCAATGTGCACCGGTATCTTCTCTTAAATCCTTACCTATTTGCCTAACACTCGCACTGTGTTTAAACTTAAACGTGTTAAGGGTATTAATATCCCCTTGAGTGCCTGTACATTATAAAAAAAAAATTAATAATAATTATTACATACATAAACAAGTATAACGTAACTTTATATTTTTGTTTTTTTTTCAGAAAGCCGTAAATGGTAGAAACGACATCAACTATGAAAAAAAATATCTGAAGATAGCTTAAAAAATGTTGTTACTTTCCAAAAACCAAAAACGTTCCAACAGCACAATGAAAATAATTTTATCAGCATTTATAAAAATTCTTTAATAATTAAATCAAATTCGTGGCTAGTACAATTTTAATAATTAAACAAAACCAAATCAAAGAACAAATTACAAAGCAGTAAAATGTTTCTTAAAATAAAATTTGCTGATACATCAGGACGGTGTTTTTTTAAATAAAAATAAAAATGACGTTTGAAAGAAATATAAAAACGAATTGAATTTTGGTGTTAAGATCTAATTAACAAAAAAAAAGCATAACAAGTTTTTCTTTAAACTTAAATTTTTTTTAGTTTATGAGTATTTTGTTTATGTTTATGTTTTTTTTTGTAAAATAATAGCATCAAAAGTGTTCAATTAAAAATAATACCATAACTAAAAAAAAGAAAATCATACACAAACAATTTGCTGCATAAAAAATAGAAAATGGAAAGCAACGTAAGATTGCGGATACTAGTAACCAGTGTTTGTCTATTGCTAACTATTCATTACTTAAATGCCGATCAGGGTAAGTTATTTATGAGCTTAATTTAATTGTTATATAAGACTAGCGGCCCGGTACGTGCTTCGCTACGTATAAGGCATAGTTATAAAAAAAATTAATTATTAAGTTCATTTATTCAAACAAAAAAATATTTTAAATTGCTAGCTATTTAAAAGTCCAAATGATATATTGTTTATATTATATTTGTCAGCAAAGAGTAAAAACTAAAAAATAAAAAAGAATTGGGTATTCTTACTATGGTGGGTCTATATGGGTTAGTCTAAAACAGTTGGATAAACAATAATTTTTGTTTTTCCATTTTGAGCATGAATAAATAAACAGTTGGGGGTACCGACTCTGGAACAGGCAACATAAAGTTGGCCATATGAAAAACATGATTCCTCCAAATTGACACCAAAAACGTGAAGTGTTTGCCTTGGGCCTTATTTATGCCTCATCTTGATTCATAACACTGTCAATTGATTTATATGTCTTGACTACTTCTGGCAGTTTCGCTTGAATTTGAAAATTAATGGCATTGATATGAATATTCTTAGGTGCAAAAATGGCGCGTTCTCTCAACCAATCATGATTTCTGTAATTCTGAAGAATATTCGGAAAAACACATTAAATCAACTCATCTATAGATTGCGAAATTGTACAAAAATTGTTCGGTAAAGTGGTCAATCCGTTGGTACTGTCGATTGGTATTTTGCCATCACCAATTTCTACCAATTGTTTTGAAAACTCATGTGCAGTTGCATCATTATGTAGGTGAATATGCATATTAATGTTCAGTGTCAATTTTCCTACATATCTCCAAAGAACTGATGACTTCAAACAGGCGTTTATTTCATCAGCAGAAATTGATCGAGGAATGACAGGCAATGTTTGACGAAAGTCTCCCTGACAGCTATATCAGAGCACCACCAAAAAGCTGTTGATTACTGCGTAAATCTTGCATTGTTCGATTAATGCTTCTATTGATTTTTTATTCACCATTGTGCACTCATCCCATAAAATAATTGACGTTAATCGCAGAACTTTTGCCATAGCAGAATTTCCCGAAATATTGCAAGTTGGAGTTTCAATCACCTGTACATGCAATGACAATTTTAATGCAGAGTGTGCGGTCCGACCACCTTCTAATAATGTAGCAGCAATTCCCGAAGATGCAAGTGCCAATGCAATTTTCTGTTCCGATCGAATAGTCGCTAAAATCAATGGTACAACGAAAGTTTTGCCTGTACCAACAGGTGCACCCAAAAAATATAATCCACCTCCGTTATTGGAAACGGCTTGCATGATTGTGTCATATACATGTTTTTGTTGAATTTGGAACCTCTAATAATTTTAGTAGCACCAAAAGAAGTTATTTGAAAAGCCGAATTGTATTGTTGAATATTACTCAAAAACTGCTTCGACGTTTGAGATGTCCCAAAAATAAATGAATACAATGGTTTGGGCGGAGTTTCTAATGTTGGCAATCTCACATTTAGCACATTAGCACAACACATGCCGGGCTTTCACCTTGAAAGTTAGCCGTATCAAAATGTGGACATATTGCGTCCATCATTCCAATGTATCCGTACATAATATATTCAATCTGACTATTTTAATTAAAAGCAGCAAGCAGCATTTCATCCAAAACAGCACGATGTATTCGTGATCGCCGCCGTGCAAGACCAAGTACAGGTACAGGGTCGACAGATCTATTCTGTGCAGTACGTTCACGCTGCGATGCATTAGCTTGTGCGCCTTCATCTGTAGTCTGAGATCGTCTTAATAATGCCATTTGATTTGCATTACGCGTTCGCCGGCCTATGTTTGGTCTTCTTGCTCGTGGCATTTTACCTTCACTCAACAACTCAACAATATTTTGGAAAATATAAACACAAAGCAATAACTCAACAATATTTTGGAAAATATAAACACAATAAAGCAATAATTATCGCTGATAAAATGAAATGACATATGATGACATTAAATTTGTTTGACAGAACTAACGTCACTTTTTTTATCTTCTATTGTTTGCAAAAGGTTCAAATTGGATTTTAAGTATTAGTACAAATTGTTTGTATATGGGAGTATAGAAAGATGTGGATTTAACACTTTTTCAAGATTTTTTTTCAAATTTTCTCTACGTACAAACCTTCTCTGGACTTCCACGAATAATTCAAGACCAAAATTATCCAAATCGGTAAAGGCATTGTTGAGTTATAACATTACAACGAAAAGTGGCATTGATTTTTATATATATAGATTAGATTGAAGTGGGCGAAAAGGTCCCTTTCTATTCGGTACTCAATAATATTATTCACCCTTCAAAATCGCATACTAAGAGTATTAAAAAAAAAAAATCTGCTACTACTGCTTTTTGCTAAGTAATCTAATAAGGAAAACGGTCAACGCGCATCGACATTCCGGGAAAGGATCAGTTAGGCCTACACTGACACAGGTTATATGTCTACGGTTGTTGTTGTACATTGCATAAACTTAATAAAACAGAAAATAAAATGATTTAAATTCATGAAAATCATGAAAATAAAATAAATATGATCCAGCAATTAGTGTTCATATATGCGTTTCGCCCCGGTGCAATGGTTGGGCTCATCAGAAGATGACCATTACACCTTGTCTTGACGCATATTTTTTCGAATAAATCGAGATACCATATAATCCGAGCTACTTAGAGCAACTGCGAATTATATGGTTGCTACAAGTCTTCAGAGAAGATAAATTGTAGCTATAATTTATTGCCGTGCTATGGCTTTTTTGAAAAAGAAATATTTGACTGTTAAAAGTCAAATAGTTTATTTTTCTGAACACTGTTATTTATAATAAAATGATTTAAATTCATGAAAATCATGAAAATAAAATAAATATGATCCAGCAATTAGTGTTCAGATATGCGTTTCGCCCCGGTGCAATGGTTGGGCTCATCAGAAGATGACCATTACACCTTGTCTTGACGCATATTTTCTCGAATAAATCGAGATACCATATATGAACACTAATTGCTGGATCATATTTATTTTATTTTCATGATTTTCATGAATTTAAATCATTTTATTTTATTATAAATAACAGTGTTCAGAAAAATAAACTATTTGACTTTTAACAGTCAAATATCGGGTGATTTTTTAAGAGCTTGAGATCTTTTTTTTAAAAAAAAACGCATAAAATTTGCAAAATCTCATCGATTCTTTATTTGAAACGTTAGATTGGTCCATGACATTTACTTTTTGAAGATAATTTCATTTAAATTTTGACCGCGGCTGCGTCTTAGGTGGTCCATTCGGAAAGTCCAATTTTGGGTAACTTTTTCGAGCATTTCGGCCGGAATAGCCCGAATTTCTTCGGAAATGTTGTCTTCCAAAGCTGGAATAGTTGCTGGCTTATTTGTGTAGACTTTAGACTTGACGTAGCCCCACAAAAAATAGTCTAAAGGCGTCAAATCGCATGATCTTGGTGGCCAACTTACCGGTCCATTCCTTGAGATGAATTGTTCTCCGAAGTTTTCCCTCAAAATGGCCATAGAATCGCGAGCTGTGTGGCATGTAGCGCCATCTTGTTGAAACCACATGTCAACCAAGTTCAGTTCTTCCATTTTTGGCAACAAAAAGTTTGTTAGCATTGAACGATAGCGATCGCCATTCACCGTAACGTTGCGTCCAACAGC
The DNA here is from genome assembly GCA_920104205.1 of Eupeodes latifasciatus. Classification (NCBI taxonomy): domain Eukaryota; kingdom Metazoa; phylum Arthropoda; class Insecta; order Diptera; family Syrphidae; genus Eupeodes; species Eupeodes latifasciatus. The sequence continues at coordinate 36,703,662 of OV049927.1, forward strand.
ATCTTTGAAAAAATACGGTCCAATGATTCCACCAGCGTACAAACCACACCAAACAGTGCATTTTTCGGGATGCATGGTCAGTTCTTGAACGGCTTCTGGTTGCTCTTCACTCCAAATGCGGCAATTTTGCTTATTTACGTAGCCATTCAACCAGAAATGAGCCTCATCGCTGAACAAAATTTGTCGATAAAAAAGCGCGAAACACATTTCGAACCGAACACTGATTTTGGTAATAAAATTCAATGATTTGCAAGCGTTGCTCGTTAGTAAGTCTATTCATGATGAAATGTCAAAGCATACTGAGCATCTTTCTCTTTGACACCATGTCTGAAATCCCGCGTGATCTGTCAAATACTAATGCATGAAAATCCTAACCTCAAAAAAATCACCCATTATTTCTTTTTCAAAAAAGCCATAGCACGGCAATAAATTATAGCTACAATTAATCTTCTCTGAAGACTTGTAGCAACCATATAATTCACAGTTGCTCTAAGTAGCTCGGATTATATGGTATCTCGATTTATTCGAGAAAATATGCGTCAAGACAAGGTGTAATGGTCATCTTCTGATGAGCCCAACCATTGCACCGGGGCGAAACGCATATATGAACACTAATTGCTGGATCATATATTTTTTATTTTCATGATTTTCATGAATATAAATCATTTTATTATAAATAACAGTGTTCAGAAAAATAAACTATTTGACTTTTAACAGTCAAATATTTCTTTTTCAAAACAGAAAATTCAAAATTAATAAGCTAATTTTAGTGAATTTATATTTTTTCAATGAGGCAATAGGCGACAATACCTTGGAAGAAAATAAATCAAGCAGATGAAATTGATAATTCATGTTAATACAAAAAAAAAACTTATCCCTTTTATTAAAACAAATTTACCTATTGAATACACATCACTACATTATTGGAAAAAATTGCGTTCAAGGAGATAGGCATAAAATTGAAGTCTGACCTATCTTTAAATCTCCCCCTATTTCAAGGTCTTTTATTTGATTTAACAACGTGTAAAACAAGTAGAATTCTTTAAGTATTTAGGATGTTGCATGGCCTGGTAAAAGTGCCATATTGGATCAAAAGAAAGAAGGATGACAAAACAATGGATTTAAATTTATATGAAATCAAGATCAATGACTCATTTGTTTAAAAAAATCTTGTTCTAACGCTCGGGGGCGGTGGCGCGCAGCCCTCATTAGATTGCTAAGTTATAGGGGTGTGAGTCATTCACATAAAATCATACTTCAGGTCAAAACATACACATGAAGTACAAAGCTGATCTGATACTTATGATGTCGAGAATAAAGGGTGTTTTTTAAAGGTATATCACTTTGAAATTGAATAACACAAACACATTTTTTTTAGTTGACATGAAATTTAATTTTAAAGATATGTATGTAATTTCTAGCATTATAATTTAAATATGATTTCTGGTATATGACCGCAACGGCTGGCTCGGACGTAGCCTTACCTAGATCCAATCTTCTATGACTTTTTCCATAAATTGAAAATAACGCAGCGAATGTTGTCTTCAAGTGGTCAATCGTTTCGGGGTTATCGATAGACTAGGGACTTCACATATCCCCACAGAAAATAGTCAAGCGGCGTTAAATAGCACGATCCTGGAGGCCAATTCACGGGTCCGTTACATGAACGTTACCTTCAATAAATCAATTAAGGCATGAGTTTGTAACATGTGGATCCGTCCTGCAAATCAAAGTTGTTCGATTAATAACAAAAAATTGTATGTAGAAAAATCTCAAAACTTTTTATTGTTCATTTAAACATATCTTTAAATGACAACTCAATCATTGTTATAGAATCAATAGGTATATGGAAACGCACTTATATCTGGACAACATGTTTACTAACTTTCACTTCCACTCATTTTCATACTATAAATGTTGCCATAATCATCTTTATCATCGGCTCGACAACCGCATCCCAAGGCTTAAGGCGTCCTGGTTTGCGCCATCTTTCCAGCGTAAGCATGGTCTGCCACCTGTCGCCTACCATAAATATTACCGCAGATAGATTTATTGTTTGGAAGAATTTAGATCTCTCTTAATAATAAAGTGTTTAAGAAAATTTGTTATAGTATGCGAAGACAAACATTTTGTATGAAGTTTTAGTCGTTTTTGCCTAACATAAATACATTTTTTTTAAGTTCTTCCAAAATATACTGAAATAATAATTGTTTAGTACCGAAATAGGTATTTAAAATATACAAAATGCTAGGAACGTAGATTTGTACAAGTTTGTTAAAATATTTAGCTACGTTTCGTTTGCATAATGTAATCATATTGTTTAAGCAGCTTATTTTATAACACCCTATTCAAATCTAGAATACCTTATTTCCTATGAACATCACTATCCATACCTTTCATATGGTTCCCACCAAAACTGTACTATCAGCGCTTTTTACAGGTGCTCTCCTATCTTATTACATTTATTTTTCCCTCATTTATTTTCCCATAGAATCAGAATTATTGTCAAATTGTTTATGAATCAAGTATAAATAGCCTTACTTACTTACTTAAGGTGACGCTACAGTCCTGTGTGAACTAGGGCCTCACCCAACAAACTTCTCCATCTAGCTCGGTCCCTAGCTAGATGTCTCCAGTTTCGCGCTCCGAGTTGGGTGAGGTCACCTTCCACTTGTGCGCGCCATCTGATTCGCGGTCTTCCTCTACTGCGCTGTCCTATGGGTGTGGATTCGAAGACTTTCCGGGCCGGAGCATTGGTTTCCATGCGCTCTACGTGACCCAGCCATCTTAGTCGTTGGACTTTTACCCTTCTGGCTAAGTCTACGTCGCTGTACAGCCCGTACAGTTCGTCGTTCCATCTTCTCCTCCACTCCCCTTCGATGCATACGGGACCGTAGATCACACGAAGAATCTTTCTCTCGAAACGACCCAAGGTGCTTTCATCCGCTTTTGTCATAGTCCATGCTTCTGCACCGTATAGCAGGACGGGGATGATAAGGGTCTTATATAGCGATACTTTGGTCCTTCGAGAGAGGATTTTTCCACTCAATTGCTTTCTTAACCCAAAGAAACAGCGTTTAGCAAGAGTTATTCTTCGTTTGATCTCAGCGCTGGTGTTGTTTTCTGCGTTTACAGCGGAGCCTAGGTAGACGAAGTCCTTGACTACCTCAAAGTTACGTCTGTCGATGGTGACGTTTTGACCAAGACGTCGGTGTTGTAGGTCCTTTCTTGATGACAGCATGTACTTTGTTTTGCCCTCATTAACCGTTAAACCCATTTTTTGCCGCCTCTGCCTCAATACTCACAAAAGCCCCATTGACATCACGCTGAGTTCTTCCGATTATGTCAATGTCATCAGCATATGCTAGTAATTGGACAGACTTTTGAAAGATAGTGCCTCTAGTGTTGACGTGTGAGCTTTGCACTATTCTTTCAAGTACGATGTTAAAAAAATCACATGACAGCGCATCACCTTGTCTAAAACCTTTTTTGACATCGAAAGGTTCTGTTAAGTTCTTTCCAACCTTTATGGAGCCGCGTGAATTCTCCATGGTCATCCTGCACAAACGGAAGAGTTTGGCAGGTATGCCAAAACTAGACATGGCTCTATACAGTTCGTCCCTGTAGATACTGTCATATGCGGCCTTGAAATCGATGAAAAGATGGTGGGTGTCGATTTGGTGTTCTTGGGTTTTTTCCAGGATCTGCCGTAATGTGAATATTTGATCGACTGTGGACTTTCCTGGTCTAAAACCACACTGATAAGGACCTATCAGGTTGTTGACGATGGGCTTTAGACGTTCACATATTACGGCAGAGAAGATTTTATAAGCGATGTTAAGTAGACTGATTCCTCTATAATTGGTGCAGTTTAGAGGGTCTCCTTTTTTCAGGATCGGGCAAACAATACTGAGGTTCCATTCATCGGGCATGCTTTCTTCCGACCATATCTTACAGATAAGTTGTGCATGCTCCTAACCAACTTATCTCCAGCTGCTTTAAAGAGCTCGACATTCAAGCCATCCGCTCCAGCGGCTTTGTTAGACTTCAGCTTAGATATAGCAATCTTTACTTCGTCTAAGTCGGGAGGACGGGATTGTTGGCTTTCGTCGTCTATGTTGAATGGATCATCCTGCCTGACAGCGGAATTCGGTTCGTCGTCGCCGTTATACAGTCTGCAGAAGTGGTCCTTCCATATACTCAGCATTGACTGCGGTTCCACTATGATGTTTCCACTTTCGTCTTTGCAGCCTTCGGTTCTAGGTTTATGTACTTGTGAATTTCGTTTCACCTGTTCATAAAACTTTCGAACTTCATTCCTGCTTTTAAACCTCTCAACATCTTCGACCGCACGCTTCTCATGCTCTCTCTTTTCCCTTCTGAGAAGTCGGTGTTCCTCTCGCCTCTTCTGCTCATAGAGCTCATGAGCAGCTCTCGTCCTTTTATGCAGCACCGCTTTGCGTGCCTGTTGTTTGGCTGCATTTGCCTGCCGACATTCCTCATCAAACCAGGGGTTCCTTGTTGGTGGTTGCTTGAAACCCAGTACGTCAGAGGCGGCTTCTCTGAGTGCGTCTTGGCAATGTTGCCAATGGTTTTCTATACATTGTGTTGGCGGCACAGAACTTCGAGAGAGGTTACTTGTAACTCGGTCGGAGAAGGAGTTGGCGATCTCTTGCGATTGTAGCCGTTCGACGTTGTACCTTCTCCCAGCATCTCCCTGTTTTGCCTTGGGCCTGGAAACCCGAAGTGCTACTTTGGCTACAACAAGGTAGTGGTCCGAGTCGATGTTAGCTCCTCGGAAAGTTCGGACATCCATGATGCTGGAAGCGTGTCTGGCGTCGATCGCAATATGGTCAATCTGGTTGACGGTAGATTGATCTGGAGATCTCCAAGTTCCTTTGTGGATGTTGAGGTGTGGAAAACGGGAGCGGCTCGAAATGCTGTATTTTAAAATACTGTATGGTTAAAATTCTGTATCATACTGTATGATACTGTATATTCATAATACTGTATGGTTAATATACTGTATCTCAAAATGCTGTGTTGTCAAAATACTGTATCTGTTAATACTGTATCTCAAAATTCTTCTTCTCAAAATGCTGTATGAGCAAAACATTATCTAAAAATACTGTATTTTTGCAAAATTCCGCTCTTAAGCTTCCATTATAGAGAACAACAAAAGCAGAACGCGATTTACATATGTATGTACATTATATCATTTATTGCAACTCCAAATTTCACTTAATTCTTAAATTTGCATTAGCTTTTAAATATCAACGAAATGAACGAACACGTGGAAGTTTTGACAGATCAATAAGTTCGGTGTAATTGTTTATGGAATTGTTGATTGTGGTAACAATAGTTGATATACAACTGTGAGAGAAATAACAATCAATGAGAAGAAAATAAGACGAAGATACCATTTATTTGTTTTTTTTTTTATTAATTCAAAGACTTATGAATTATCATATGTTATTGTTCAAGGGAAGTATATTAGAACATTATGCCAATGAAAAATATTATGATGTATTCCTTATAAAAGTAATCTGTTTTTAAAATTATGTATTTCAACATTCTGTAAATAGGCTGACAAATACAAATCGTTTTGATAATGTAAAAAAGTGCGCACTTTTTTACATTATCAAAACAATTTGTATTTGTCAGCCTATTTACAGCATTTTGAAATACAGAATTTTGGTATACAGAATTTTAAGATACAGAATTTTGAGCTACAGTATTTTGATCATACAGTATTTTGTACATACAGTATTTTGAAATACAGTATTTTGAGATACAGTATTTTAAATACAGTATTATGATCCATACAGGATTTCGAACCCAACCCGTGGAAAACGCGTACTGGCTACCATGACGTTTCGTCCCGCAGCAAAATCTATGAGCCTGAATCCGTTGTCGGAAGTGTTGTCGTGCAGGCTGTTTTTCCCGATTATTCCACCAAAGATGTCTTCCCTTCCTAGCTTGGCATTAAAATCGCCCAGGACAATTTTAATATCGTAGCTAGGACACTGCTCGTATGTTTTGTCTAAAAGCTCGAAGAACATATCTTTGGTGTTGTCATCCTTCTCATCTGTGGAGCGTGCGCGCATATCAGGCTAATGTTGCCGAATTTAGCCTTGATGCGGATGGTCATGAGGCGCTCGTTGATGCACCTATAGCTCAAGACTTGTTGCCTAAGTCTGGCTCCAATGACAAAGCCCCATCCAAATAAGCGCTGTTGGTTTTCTTGGTAGCAGTCACCATAGTAAATATCGCAGTTTTTCATCCTCTTTTTGCCCGGCCCATCCCATCGTATTCCCTGGATTACGGTGATGTCTGCTTTATAGCAGTCTAGGGCCTCCGCTAATTCTTCGGCTGCCGTGGTCTGTTAAGGGACCTAACATTCCACGTGCATATCCGAAGTTCGTTGTCCTTAATTCGTTTGCTTAGGTTGTCAACAGTAAATCCGCCCGTATCCGAGGCTTGTTGGTGCTTCGCAACTATGAGATTTTTAAGTGGTCAGGAAGTCACCCTGACGGCACAACCCCCAACCTGGAGGGCCAGATCCTTAGTATAACTCCAAGGACGGGGAGCCGGATGAACCGCTCCTTATAGGCCTGGGCTCCGAATAAGTCATAGAAGCCCTATAAGGTGTTCACTAAGTAGTTCAGCCTTACTGGAACTGTAGACGCCACCGTTGATTCCATCTCGGGAATTCCTCCGCTGCCGTCTGGATAAGGAGAGGTGCCTTAGTGGACGTACCTCTCCCCCCCTCTCTCGTTTGCTGCCCCCAACAACTTTCCACTGGGGTTGGAACCCAATCTCCAGTTGAGGTACTAGGCACCCGATGTTTACCACGGGGAGGTGAGAGTAGGATTTGATAGACAGAGGTTGGTTTTGAGAAAAACCTGTGAACGCTTGTGTCCTCTTGAATGCACATGTCTACCATTTGAATATCAGTATAAATAGCCATGAAAATTAATAATAAATAGCCATGAAAATTAATAATAAAATCACTTTTAATCCAGAAGTCAATTAGGTTGTTTTATTACAATTGCTGCCCCCAACCCAAGTAAGGAGCAATAAAATCAAGTGAAAACAATCGAGTCGAATTCAAAAGAGTTTTCGACATTAAACACATATTATATTTTAAACAAAAAAAAACATGAACAAATATGTACACTAGATATAATTACTCAGGAAAATACTTGAAAACTAATAGCTACCCGGGCTTCTAGCTGAATATTGCAAAATGCATCAAACAATTTGTAAATATTCGCATACAGCATAACCACATTCCCGTTAAAACAATAAAACGTGAAGCCAAAATTTGATTTGGCTCTAAATGTGGAATATCTTTTCCTTTTCCTGTCTCTAATGATTGGTCATTTAAAAACCGCTTTTCATAGCCCTCTAGTTTTTTTGAGTTGTCCTTAAGTTCTTTAAACCGTTTAAAAACTGTTGAGAAAATGAATCCAAGTGTAAAATGAAAGTCAAGATGCCGCTTAGCCTTTAATGGGTTCTTTATTATGCGATAGTCAAACTCCAACTAACTCATAACAATATTATACTAGAGCTATTTATAGCTCTACAGTTCGGCCATCCTATCATTTGATCATGTCCTCAGGATCAGCAGCATCGTCACCATCGGCGTCATGGTCTTCATCGTCGTCATCGGTGTTCTCGAATGGGTCTTCCGGCAGTTCACACCATCGCTTCATTTTGTCTGATGACGTGACTGTACTGAACCTTCGTTGATTGCGTTGCATTCTAGGAATGTCCTCAACAACAAACCTATCGTTCGGGAGCACCTTGGTAACCATGTATGGACCCCGAAAAACTGGCTCAAGCTTCCGTGATTGTACCTGTGGCAACTGGTTCATTTTCAATTAGTATTAAATCATTTACCTCATATTGGGATGGTTTTCGGTGCTTCTGGTCAAATGACTTCTTTTGGACATGCTGATTTCGAATGATGTTCTGAAGTGCGGACTTCCTTCGTTCATCTACTTCTTCCTTCTCAGACATTAATTTTGTTCCCAGCTCCAACAATAGTTTATTGCCCAGAATGTCTCTCGGAGTGTAGGAAAACAATAGTTCGTGTGGACTTGCTCTAGTAGTAGAGTTCTTGGTTGTGTTTAGACCCCATTGAATCGCCCGCAAGTGGCTGGCCCAGTCTTTACCTCTTTCGCTGGAATGGGTGCACTTAAGTGACGAGAGAACCGTGCGGTTGCAGCGTTCCACCTGGCCATTTGCTCTTGGTGTCCTCACGGCATTTTTCACGTGCTGGATATCGTTCTCGTCGCAATACTGCTCAAATAATTTGGCGGTGAAAGCTGTTCCTCTGTCGGTTATGATCACGCGAGGGACGCCAAAATACCCCGTAACTTCTGCCAAAACATTTAGGACGCCCCGAGTGTTTGTAGTTTTCACTGCTCGAAGTACTTAATACTTTGTGAAGTTGTCCACAATGGCAAGCACGTACCTGGTCCCTCCCTTCCCAACGGGGAAAGGTCCGAGGTGATCCAGATGAACCGTGTCGAAGGGCAGTGGAACTCGTTCCGGGGGATGCAGTTCCCCTTCAATTAAACCACCTTTACGTTTGGCGTATGCACAGTCGACGCAGGACTTTATGTACGACCTCGTGTATCCCCTCATCCTGGGGAACCAGTATGTCTCCCTTAGCTTCGAAAGGGTCTTCTCATCAGCGAAATGACCTACGTCATCGTGGCAGAGCTTCAACACTCGCCATCGAACTGCCTTTGGAACTGCCCATCTCTCCTCTCCTTTAACTAATCGGAACAGACGACATCCTTTCACTCGATACTCTTTTTTTAGGTTTTCCTTTTCCGGTGTCATCTCTCCAGGCTGCAGTGCGATTATAATGGACCGTAACTTAACATCTTGCCACTGCATTGTGGCTAGCCAGTCGTCCTCGGCTATGTTGACATTCAGCACAAACAATGATGCTTCTTCTGGGGGTTGTTCGTCCTCATTCGGTTGCCGACTGAGAGCATCCACGTATGCCGCTTTAGTACCTGGCTGATGGATGGTTTCGAATGAGAATTCTTGGAGCTTAAGCCACCATCGACCCACTCTAGAAAGGATCTTTTGCTTGTTGCTTGTTGCTACAACGGCCTCGCAATCTGTTACGACCTTAAAATGCTTACCCAAGAGATATACTCTGAAGCGCTCCAGACTCTCCACTATGGCGAGCACTTCCAGTTCATAGGAGTGGAACTTCTTTTCATTGTCCGTCAGTTTTCGACTGAAGAAGATCACTGGTCGAAGGCCTCTGTCCTGCCCTTCTTTTTGCATCAGAATGCCGGCAAGCCCTAACGACGAAGCATCGGTGTGGACTTCATGATCGCATTCCGGGCTGTAAAGAGCTAAAACTGGAGGATTAATTAAAAATTCTTTAAGTCTTACGAAAGCAGCTTCCTGATTTTCGGTCCAGTCAAACTTCCGATCACTCTTGGTGAGGTCACCGAGTGGCGCAGCCCAGTGAGCATAATCCTTCACGAACTTTCTAAAAAATCCCGTGAGACCGAGGAACTGGCGAACCTCGTGAACACTCCGAGGTCTTGGGAAGTTTGTGATTGCATCTGTCTTGTGCGAACTTGGTTGAAGACCGTCTATGCTGACCTGGTAACCGAGAAATTCAATGTTAGTTTTAAAGAAAGAACACTTGCTTGCGTTTAAAGTTAAGCCTGATTTCATCAACACTTTAAGGAATCTCTCTAGCTTTTCCAAACCTTCTTGTACAGTTTTACAAGCAATAATGGTGTCATCTATATAAATCTCGGCGTCACCCTTATTTAATCCAGCCTTAATCTTGTTCATGGTTGCCTGGAACACAGCAGGTGCATTGACGAGTCCGTAAGGCATCATGTTGAACTCATACAAACCATCATCAGTCAGAAACGCAGTAAACTTCTTGCTGTCTTCTTCCATTGGAATCTGGTGATAGCCCGATGCGAGATCCAGTACGATGCTTTTTGTGAACTTTTTGTAAGATTTGTGCACTTCTACTTGCGGTTAGTCTAAAAGCCTACGTCCAATCATCATGGGGTAAGGTTGGCTTTCGTCTGGAACTATGAGAACTTCACACCACGATACCAAATCATCCACAGCAACCTCTGCGTAAAGACGCCCCACAGTATAACAGCAGCCACCTCCAAACCCATTGAGACTTCGCTGACTTGCACAGTACTGAATGCTTCCCTCCTCTGCCGTGGACTTGCATAGTGTCACGCAATCACTCCCCAAGTCGATGAATGATTCTACCTCCACACCATTAACGTATGCCCTTTTGACATATTCCGAATTTTCGTTGATCATGTTCACCTGTCCGTGGGATGATCTGCCCGTCCGAGATGTTTGGTTATTGACGGGATTGTTAGGCGAGCTGACACTGCTGGTTAAAGTTGGACAGTCTCTCTGAAAATGCCCCATTTGGGAACATCGGAAACACTTGACGCGTGCGCCGTCATTTCGTGGTTGTATTGGCTGATCAGTTTGTTTGGCACCATGAGTTTGTTGTAGACTCGTGATCCAGCGTACCTTTTCCAATATTTCTTGAATTGAAGTGGGTCTCACAACTCTGAATGCCTCTGAGCACCTGAAATCATAAAGACCTTGAATAATGTATTTTATCAAAGACCCTTCCCCAACTCCTCCTCTAGTAGCCATCGTCTTCATCTCGAAAACATACTCTTCAACATCTTCGTTCTGTCTCTGTTTGCGGGCCCGAAATCGGTCATGCACATCAGCTTCATCCTCCAATGTAGGAAAGGTTTTGCATAATTCTGCAAAGAAAACATTCAACCCTAACCTACCATGTGCGGCACTGTTGCTCCACACTTTCGCTGCCCCTGTCAATCTGATCGTTGCTGCCATCAAAACTAATCGCTCATCTAGTTGGTAAATCTGGCGAACCTCTTTGATTTTGTCTACCCAAGCCTTAGATGATAGGCCTGCCATGTTCTTTGGGTTGAACAAAGGGATCATTTCTGCCACATCTCGAACCATAAAAGCGTTCCCGTGACAGATTCCAGATTGCTTTGCATCAGCAGCTGCAGCCTCTGCCTTTGCCTGTGGTGTAACACCGGGGAGGAGTTCTTGAGAATTCGAGGGCTCCTTTTGTTGCAAACGCACTGCCTCTAGTTCGTCTTTCAGACGTTGCAACTCTTTGCGCAGAGTTTCGACCTCGCTCAGCTCTGCCGCGGCGTTAGCGTCCAACGTGTTAGGCATGGTATCTGCACCTAGCTCAGCAGCTGTCACCAATCGATCCACAAGCTCTTCCTTCGACCCCAGTTGGCTCAAACCACGAGATTTTAAAATTTTTCTTAGATTTTCGACCGTAGTGCTGCGTATTCTTTACGAAGTTTTTCTTCCACCATCCTATGGATAACACGATAGAAAAAAAAACTTGCTTTGTGCTATTGCTATGCGTGTAATGCTGCACGGTGATTGACTGTTCGATCAAAGAAAAAAAATAAAATCTGTTTGTGATACACAAGAAAATAAAAGTTATTCTTTTTTTTCAGACGATAAGTAGGTATAATGCCGTTTTATGCTACGATGTTTTGTTGATGATCGTCAACTAATACCTCACACGATTTTATCCGCTATTATTTGTGGACCCAGAGGGAAAGAAAGAAAAAAAATCAAGTTGACTCTGATGTTCTGCATGCACTTCGTATATGCCAATTGAATTTGTTCGTTGTGTCGCGCCGCTTAATCCGTTAGTTAGGTACCCAAAACAATGAATAATACAATTCGATGTAAGCTTGTATGGCTTCCCACAGCAGGTGTTGTTTTTCTGTTTTTTTTTTTCGGTTTATCGCGTGATGTCACACCGCTATTCTTGGACCCAGAGCCGAATGCAAATTAAATTGTCGTAGATGAGGCGATGTCGATATCGGTTATTAAGATCGCGCCACTCAATTGTTGATCCGCTATGCTTGAGCTTGAGACGTAGATTAGTATCCCGCTTCTGACTTGTAAAATGAAAGTCAAGATGCCGCTTAGCCTTTAATGGGTTCTTTATTATGCGATAGTCAAACTCCAACTAACTCATAACAATATTATACTAGAGCTATTTATAGCTCTACACAAGATTCCATAAACCGAAATCCATCTTTAGCAATGAGGGAGTGAAATCATAAAGTAAGCAATGCATGAAATGAGATCAAATGACTTTAAGATTACTTAAAATAGCATCATTCATATAAACATCATAAATAACCTAGAAGATGTCTTGGTCTTTGTCGCCTTTTCAGCAATTAAGCTTTTGCCTTTTAATCGGTTTTTGCACAAAGCGACAACAGAGCCGGAATCTTGGACCTCAGTAACTAAATTGCGTATGTGTAACTTCTAAAATATACATTTGATATGCCTTACATTTAGCATCTATATATTCAAAACATACCTTTTTCAGGTTGGTATAATAGAATTCGCTTTTTTTAAGAAGCTACATGGTAGTGTTATTTAAAGCATTGCGAAACGGAGTTAAAAGATTAAACAAATGAGAAAGAAAGTTACCTTTCAAGTATAGATGAAAAGAAGTAATAAATCGAAAATAGCGATGATAAATCTGAAACGAAAATTACGGTCGGGTCTTCTGAATCCTATATAATATCGATGACTTCAAACAATTTAGTTACCATTGTTGAGTACCTAAATAATAAAAAAAAAAACAATAATATGTCGAAAACAAAATTTTTATGTATGAAATTAGTTTGAAGCCAATATTTTTAATTTTTGAAAAGATATTTGAGTCCAAAATCATTTATTACCAAGTTTTAGAAATGTTTTTTAGATTTTTATTTTTTTGTAAAAAAAACTGCCAATTCGATATTTCTCAAAATTTCACAAGATGCCAAAAAGTTATTTTTCTTTGCATACAATTATTTAGGAGATAAAAGCATCTTTTGTTCGAAAAATATTTGAGGTGCCATTTTTTTTGTTTTCAGTTTTTGATTTATAAAAACACCGTTTTGATTTTTTTTTAAATTATACAAGTTTGAATTTAATATTATATTATGTAATACGGGGTATTACATAATATAATATTAAATTCAAGTCGCTATCGTATTGGTTCGTGAGATATTTCGCGTTAACCAAAATGTTAATTTTTTTTTAAATTGTTATGGTACAAAAAACACCCAGTCAGTTTTTTGAGAGCCCTTTCTGCATCATTATCTGTATAACAAAATTTATTTGAAATCGATATCTCTACTGGTTCTTGAGATATGGACCACGAGAAAAGCTTCCCGAACGTACGAACGTACAATAACTTTCTATGGGAAGTTAATAAAAGAAAAAGGCACTGACTGACAACAGCCCGCTTTTTGTTTCAGATCGTCTCGAATCTTCCTACTTTCCGAGCTCTCATCCATTTCAGTAATTAACGGGAATTGAAACCTTTTCAGTGGCTAGGCCGTTGCTTTTTTTTCAATTCCATAAGCATCTTTTGAATAAATACTATTACAATGTAAAGTGGCTTTTAAATGTAGTTTATTTGCCAATTTAACACTTATAAATAAAATAAATAATTTAGGTGGCGTAACAATCCGTTGAGAACTAGGGCCTAGTGACTTACAACTCTCAACCATTCCTGTGTGTGAGTAATGTTGTCGGGGATGGAGGGGACCTACAGTCTAAAGCCGAATCCGAACGGCTTATTTGAGAAAGCACTTTTTATGACAAGAATTACGCTTTGTCAATTCCTCGCGAGAGGTAGTACCCGTGAATGTTTATGACACAGGCAAGGATCGTACCCAAGACCTCTGGCATGACAGTCCTACGCTCTAACCATCACGCTACGGGTACGAATTTTAATTTATCACTTACAAGATGAAAATTATTACATATGCAACTACTTCTTTATAGAAGAATACAAATAAACTGAAGCAATTTTTCATATACTCGTATAGTACCACAATATGTTGAGATCGGTATTTTCCAAAATTTTATTTTATTTAAAGTAATAAATTCATCTAAAGTTAAAAAATATACAACTGTTTTTAGATTTTTGAGGACTTATCATCATTTATTAAAAATGGTGTCCTCAACGTCTTGACCATTTTGCATTAAAATATCTTTTATTATCAAATTGCAAAGTTCTGGACCCAAAGTTCTCGCACATAATTATCAAATTTTATATATGTTTTTTTAAGGCCGTTTTTTGCTGTTTTTTCTTCATTGTACCATAGTTTTTTTTTGGACTTTTTGAAAAACAAATACTTTGGATCATTCTGTTTAGGTTTTCAATGTTTTATGATTTAAAAGTTTGTTTGTAATAAGATCACGTAAATACTTAGGACATTGAACAAGAAAAACGTTATTTTAAAAAAATCTAAGAATTTTTTTTTATTTTTGTTTAAAAAACAAAATTTCAAGGGTTCTGAATAAGTTTTTTAAACCCAACTCATGATAATAGAAGAATTCGCATCAAGATGTGTTGTTTTTATTTTGTATTTTTTTAAATGTTTCCCCTAAAGTTTCTATTTTTCCTTAATGATGTTTATGTATGGGTGGAGCAAAATAATATTTGTTTATATATTTTTCTTTTTAAATAAAATGTTCACTACACACCACTGTGTTGCCCTGTTGGGATATGCGCGTTTTAATTCACACAACCCCACTATACAATATGTCACTTCAAAAAAAGCATTCACCTCTACGATCATTGAACTAGGATTTGGGTTTTATTTTATTTTTTGTGCACGTAAGTATGCATAGGTACATCTTTTCAGATAAAGTGCTTTCCAAACTGTTTTCATTTTTAATCGGCGAATAATAATGTCCCTTCTCTTCTACTATTGTTGGACGAAAAAAAAAAATGAAACCTTAAGCAAGCATTAAGTGGTCTTTGAAACAAAGATACATAGAAAAAAGAAGTAACACTTACAATTTCAATGGCCCTCGGTTCACATTTTTATTATCTAGGTTTTTTTTTCGTTATCGAAAAAATTGTTAATAGCTGAGAGTAGAAATAAGGAGTATATAACGTTTAAAAATGTAATTTATTCAGCTGAAATCTATTAATAACAGTGGTTGACACAGAGGCGAAGCCAAGGATGTGTCAATCAAAACTACGAACTAGTTTCTTTGCTCTTTGATTCAAAATTGTATAAAATCAAATCATTATTTGAGTTTATTTCAGCACATGTTTCAATTTATGTTCGGTCTTATCATAGGGCTTATTCGTATTATTCATGGCTTCAGTCGTAACTAAAATATTGACACCAATTCGTCAACATTTTTGTGTGGTAGATTGGGTACAACGCAACGGTTAAATACAACAAAGTTTTGTATGATACCGGTTGGTGGTAAAACGACTTTTTGTTTTGCTAACTTTAATTAATTAATTAATTATCATTAATTTCTATATTTTAATAAATTTAGACCTCGCTTAATCAGACTTTAGATTTACACCCTGGTTCACCGGATTGGATCATTAAACAAAATTGATATGCCTATTTAATCATCCTGGACTATTAATTTATGTTCCAGTTTTATTAATATACTTAAAAATATTGAATACACTACAGATCTTAGATGAACTAGACCAAAAGCCAGCAACGAATGTTACCACAATTTCAACAAGGATTCAACTTAAATCCTTGGGCAAAGAAAAGTTAAAATAAGTGAAGTGCAAAATACTGAACAATTTGATATCAATTTCAATAAATAAATCAAATAAATTAAGACCATTTATCCATCACGCAAAAATCATCTTTTTAACTTTCGTAAATAAGGAAATTTAAGCAATCCATATACAGGATGATTGATATAAGACGCACCAAAAGGCTAAAGAGAGTAGGTTGGGTTAAGTCAAAAAAAAATCGTATGGGACATTTTTCTAAAAAAAATGACTTAAAACAGATAATAAATATTTAAAACTAAGGGAAAAACCGACAGAATCATGCTTCAGCATTTTGAAAAGCCAGAAACCCATTCTCTAACATTATTTTAATATTAAATTGTTTGAGTATATTGTTTTTTAAACATTATTTTTTAAGCTTGAAATTAAAAAAAAATAAGTTTTTTTTCAGAATTTTAATTTTTAGATTTATAATAAAATTCAAACTCCTATTATTAAAAAATAAAAAAAGTCTTTTTATTAAAAGAATTACCCTTCTCAGGGCGATAATGAGACATGTGTTTAATTTTATATAAAGTTTATAATTTTGTCACAGAAATTTGTTTTGACTTCATTTGTTTTTGGTTACATTTCACAATCAAAAATGCCATATAAAAGTTATTTACTTTTGCCAAATTCAAAAATAAGCTAAGTGACTAATAGCTTAAGTTTCATATGATTCAATCAAAACATCTAATTAATAACCTACTCAGAGTTTGCTCGTAGTACTTTTTCAAACATTTTGGAAAAAACCGGTGAAATAGAAATAGGTCTATAATTACAGTTCAAACCTTGCAACGTTAGGACGTGTTTCTCTATCGCCCCCACTTTGTTGCTTTATTTAAGTTATAAATTAATTTCTTTCTGATTTTATTTTCTCTTGCTTAATCTATAAATTATGGATAAGTGTACAAGTTGTGGCATTAGACTTCTTCGCGATAATTTTATTAAATGTGAAGGTCTTTGTGGCTCAATTTTTCATAAAAAGTGCGCTAAACTTTGCAATGAATCTGCTAAAGCCCTGCTGGCAGATCAAAACTTACTGTGGCGCTGTTCTAACTGCATTATCATATGTGGCTCCCGTCTTCCCCTATGTAAAATCAACAGCTTTAAAAATCAATAAATAAATATTCATTATTATGCAAGAATTTTGTAATTCATATTTTGCGAAAATATTCAAGTTTTGTTCAATTTAACTGCCTACCTTTATTTTCTGTAATACCATTTTCTACCTGTAGTCCCACAGATCCCAGTTTTCTGAGTTAAAAAAAGACAGTCAAATTGAAATAGTATGTTGCATTTTTCATTTTTCTTATTAAAATAAACAGTAAAAAAACAACGTTAAGAAATAGTACAACAATACGCGGAGAACAAAAGCAGTGTTAAGTAAAAGTGCTGGGCAAAAAATATATCGGCGGATTCTGCGAAGCTTCCATCGTTAGGACGTTAAACATTAAAAACAGCATACATTAAATTTGAGTGCGTTCAAACTTACTTTTAACTTTTAAACAATGATTTCATAACTGTCTTATACAATAAAGATAACAGGGTAATTTTATGACTGGCGAATCAAACCTTTTGCTCAAGGCGAATGCTTTGAAAATTTAGCGGTTATAGAATCAAACGTAAACACCCAGACCTCAAAAATACCTAACTAAATTTTGGTTTATTTATTTATTTTAAATTGAAGTAAACGTGGGACAGTGACAATTTTGAAAATATTTTTCTGAGTGTAGAAACTTATTTTGTTTCAGAGCGCATGTATCAGCATATAAGAAGTTAACACAGAGGGGATTTTAATGCACAATTACTCCCATCAGTGAATGAAAACTCACTCTAATGGGCTTTCATAACTTTCATATAATGGTAACAAGAACAATAATAATTATAAAAGTAATAATATTAATAATAATACAAAAAAAAAACAATAAAAATAGCAATAATAAATATATGTCCCTAGTTTTTACTTATTTACTTAAATTTGTACTCTAGCGCTACACTCTTGTAGGTTCATTCAATGTTCAAGTCTTAATTTTTTGGTCGTTTCTTTTTGTACTTTCTTCCACCAAAAAATAAACCTAAAAGGACCCCTTTCTATTGCGCTATGACTTAAACTCATTCAGAACGAAAGACCAATCAGCTCAACAGTACACATTTGTTTGCTGCCGTATCCCTCAACATTATTTACGAAGAAGATCTTTTTGTCTGTTTTAATTTTTCACATGAGGAGGAACATGAGAGTGGTTTGTGTTATATTTTGTATTCTTTTTGGATGTCATTTCGTTATTCGGTTCTTCTCCCTTGTAAAAGGAGATTTTATTTGAAAAAAAAGACGACCCAATCTTACATAGTTCCAGTTTCATTCCCCAGTCCCAATCAACTTGTAATTAGTGGTGTGAGAAATCCTAAGTAATCGTTACAAAGTAACGATTACTTCAAGTAATCAAAGTAATCGATTACTTACCCGAGTAACGATTACCAGTCGAATCGATTACTTCTAGTTACTTTTGGATTTGATTACTTCTAGTTACTTTTGGATTTGATTACTTCTAGTTACTTTTGGATTTGATTACTTTTAGTTACTTTTGGATTTGATTACTTTTAGTTACTTTTGGATTTGATTTCTTTTAGTTACTTTTGGATTTGCATTTTAAAGATATTTTTGGATTTATTTTGTTTTGTTTTTAAAACGAAATATATCATGATGATACTGAAACTGATTACGATTTTAGAAATAATTGTATGGAAATGAAATATTGGAAAAGAGAGTAGAAGAGTTTCTGAATTTCTGACTGTTAATATTTGTTGTATTTATTTGTAAAAAAAATAGGATTTGTACAAAAAAGATGTCGTCTTTTGTCTTTGGCTACATGACAATTCACAATAAATATAATTTACTTGTGGCCTGGCGTACAATTTTGGATCAAACGGATAAATATTCACAACGAAGGTTACTTATGTACCAAAAACAGAACAGGACATTGAAAATCGAATTGGTGGCGCTGTAGTCTAATTTCTACATTTAAGCTTAAATTGTTCAATATTCACAACAAAGGCTCTTATTTAACTACAAAGAAAGTGGACATATCTAAATACGATAGGTGGCACTGTAATCTAACTTCTACGTTCTTAGATCAAACTTATTTATTTGTATAGTACTAAATATTGTTATTAAACTAAGAGTTATAAATATACACTCTGAGTGCAGGGCATTATAGATGGAAATCTAAGTTTATAGAAAAAATTGTGAGTAAAGTAGTTGTATAATAAATTAAAAACAATATATTGCCAATGGAAGTTTAAATAAACTACTAGCTCGGTTAATCAAGCAATCATTATGCGTAAAATAAATCAATTTATTATTGATCTAGATCTATCAAAGCAGAAATTTACCGTTTTTGAATTCTATCCGGAAATATAAATTGATTTATTTTTGATTTAAGATTTAGATTTTAAGGCAAATTTACAAAAACGTTTAGCTGAAAATTTGACAGCTCTTGCTCTACCGCACTCGTTAATACGTACACGAAGTTGCACTAATACATTGCAAGAAAAAATAGTTCCAATCGTGTTCCAATCGCGACACGAAAAAAAAAAAACAATTTTTGACGGTAATCTGAATTTACCCATGGAAAACTCCATAGGAAATATAATTAATAAGCGCTGCGTAATTAAACCAGGAATTCAAAAAGTGGATTTAAAATAGTTAAGAACCAGTTGTAACGATCAGAAGAAAAAACTTGTATTGAGTTTTGTATTACTTTTCAATTCAATTTGATAGCCAAATTATGTAAATCGACGAATGAATAGTTCTGAAACAAAGTTTTAAAGACATATTGGGCAATAATCTGGTATTACGTACTTTCCAAAAACCTAAAAATGTTTCTATTTTGGAATATGAGAAACTTAAGTATTTTCAAGATTTGAGCTTGTTGTCAATACTTTATTGAATTCAGCTGAAATGTATTAAATAGAATTTTCTGATTTCTTATGAAATGAATTTATTTTAGAATTTGAGACTAGATCCAATTTATTTTCGGCATCACAGCAATATATTTTGCGAATATTGATTGGTCAGTTTGATTTAAAAATGTAGAAGATAGACTACAGCGGCACCTAACGGGTTAAGATTTTGCAATGATGTTTTTGGTAAGTAGTAGACTTGTGAATATTGATCACTTGGACCTAAAATTGTAGGCCACATAAATTATATCTATTGTGAATTGTCATACCACCAAAGACGAAAGACGACGTATGTATTATTATTAATAAACTTTATCTTTGTGTAGGTATATAAATACAAAAAATATTAACAGTATGCAAAAATCCAGAAACTCTACTTCAACCACTGTCTTTTCCAATATTTCATTTCCATAAAATTATTTCGTAATCGTAATCAGTTTTAATATCATTTAGAGGTATTCCGTAACAAATAATAGAATAATCAAATCCAGAAATATCTTACAAAAGTAACTAGAAGTATTAAATCCAAAAGTAACTCAAAGTAAATAAATCAAAAAGGAATGATATTGTAATAGTTTTAGATATCCGATTTATAATTGAGGTTGTTGAGAAATGGCCGATGAAAAAATGTGTCCCAAACGTACGTGCAAACATACAAACATACTTACACACACCCAAAAAACCATTGATTTAGATTCCTGTTTCAGGTTTTATCAAAATCTCCCTATGACCTTGCAATATCTCAAAAAAAAATTGTGAAATTGAGTCCTCTTCGTGCCTAATTCACGTATTTTTTTTAAAGTAATCGCAAAGTAATCATTCAAAAGTAACGATTACTTTGGAAAAAGTAACTAAAGTAACGATTACCTAGAAGTAACTACTTTTCACATCACTACTTGTAATGAATACTTATTGCATTGCTGCTATCACTCACAAAAAGTAATATACCTAGCTACATGCTAAAGTGTATCTTTTTTGTCTTCTTAAATCTCTTTTTTTTATGTCGGAAGGGATGGAAAATGAAAGCACGAAAAAGTTTTTTTTTGTTGTTGTTTTGCTTTTACTTAATCTTTTGTGTGACTATTTTTCATCGAAAATCACAATTTTGAGCGAGTGCATTATTTTTTCAGAGTCTAAATCAAATTAGGTAGGTGTACATTTAAAGTAATTTATTATTCGTAAAAAAAATATCGAATCAAAGGAACTCATCCGAATTTTGTAATTATGAACAGTTACTAATTACTACGCCGCCAAGTCTTTCTTAAACTGAGAACGTAGATTCCATCTAAGAATTATTCAATCATCCTACCCTTACTAGGCCTACAGTAGTACTTTTGGAATCGGGGCATTAATCCTCAACGCCCCATTAGTGCTAAGCATATGGGGTAGCCTCCTGTTCAATTTAAAACCACCTAGAAAGCCAAATGATGTTTTTTTTTATTGCACAACTTTCTCTCTGATTTCGTTTTATTGTAGTGTTATTTATTTTTCATAGGCACATATGTACATGCCTTGAAGTCTGCATTGAGGAGACTTATTTTTTTTTTTTTTTTCAAAGAATGCAAAATTTTAGTCTTAAAATAAATATGAACACGGTTTAAGGTTCTCCATATATGGAAAATCTCATTCTTCTTACTTAAGCAGTTATTAGCGAAGTTGAACTTAAAGACAAATATGTCATGAATAAGTATAATCTCTATTTTCACTTATTGATACTGGCAACATATTATTGAAATATTACAATTTGGCATGAGCTCATGTCTGTAATTTAATGCACTAAAACACATTTATTATAGTTTGACTTACATAAATTATACTTGTCGACAAGGTTTTCTTACTGGCATTAAAATTGCACTTTTTCAATTTTATCACGTCAAATTTTTAAAATTCGAAAAAAAACACGTATGTATAGGAGACTTTAAAGCTATCTAAATTTATGAAGTAGCTTTTTTTCAATAACATCCGTGATGATTTTCAAAATCTTTAATCGTTTTCTTGAATAATCAGTTGAAATATTTATATAATTTCACATAATATTCTAAAAGACTTTAAAAGTTGTTAGATTTCACCTGTCTTAAAAAATTCTGAAAGAAACTATAATGGTTTTAAACAGTTGCCCTAAAGTTGGTTTAAGACGGTTGTCTTAACAGTTCTATTATATCAAATTTTTGAAATATATTGAAAATTATAAAAATACTGTTGCAAACGGGTATTTTTTAAACTTGAGCAAATAGTTAAAATAATAGTTTGGATTCAAATCAGCACTAAAAATTAAGTCCTAAACGTATTTTTCAAAACTTTTAAAGTATCAAATTCAAGTTTAGTCTAGAAACTTCATATAGATTCAAATAAAGACTCATAACTAATGAGAATTTCCAGAAACTGAGTAAGATACTAAAATGCTTGTATGTTAAATAGAAAGATTTGTACTTCTAAAATCATCATACAATTTATTGTTAAGAGATATTTTGAGTTTTAACTTAGGCTTAAAAACCCGTTTTGGTTGTTTTTAGCATTTTAAAAGGGGTATATTTTAAAAACAAAAAAAAAACTAAAAACTCGTACTTGCCAAATATTTTGTTTGTATTGCTAAATTTTAAAACAAACATGTCTCTTGTGTTGCTGCTTTTTTAGCATCAAAAATTCATATTGATGTTATAAGGACATAACCTAACCTATAAGGTCCAAAGGTGTTTTTTTTTTAAGACGTGTGGTTTTCAATCTTTTTCAATTTGAATCAATCTTTCAATCAATTTATACTCAGTTTGGTTTGCCATTTCATAATGAATAAACTAACTTCTGAACAACGTTTACAAATTGCCAAAATAATGATTCCGTTCGCGTGAAGAAACGAAGCAATCAATTTATTGAAGGAAGCTTTTGGTAAGCGTATTATATCACGTGCGTCGTGGGCCTGTAGCGAGGACTCCAAGATGTGAGGTTTTTTATGAAGCCCGAAACAATTGATGCCTTGAAAGATAATATTCGGAGTGTAATTGCTGACATATGGCCCCAATTGCTGGAAAAAGTGGTTGCAAATTTGGCCTTTTGTTTGGAATTTATTGGGACCAAAAACAAAACAAAGCATGATGGCAAACCCTTAGCTTTATAATATGGTATTATATGATTTTTAATTATTCTTTCAAACCAGACGTCCAAAAGTTAATTAGGAAGTTATTGTAATCGGTTCGATTTGTCGATTTAAAAATTTTGACATTTCTCGAAGTTTCGAGGTTCCTATAATCAAAATTAAAGATTTTTAGAGAGTGTGTGTACGTACGTTCGTACGTTTGTACGTCCGTACGTTCGGGTGCTTTTTTATTCGTACATATCTCAAGAACCAGTAGAGGTATCGACTTCAAATAAAAACAGCAAATGCAGAAAAGGACATTATGGTCAACCCAAAATATCTCACGAACCAATTACGTAAACGATTTGAAATAAATTGTATGTTATATAATGTGGCGTGATAATGAACTAATATAATTTTGAAAAAATCAATAAATGTTTTTTTTTTTTTTTTTAAAGCAAACAAACCGAACAAAAATAATTGTTACCTCGAATATTTTACGAACAAAAAATGATCTAATCTTCATTTCAATTTTAATTTTATGCAACGACAGCTAGTAAAATTTTGAGGAAAGTCAAACTGACAGTTTTTCACAAAAAATAAAAACCTTAGAAAATCATTACTTAAACTTGATAAAAATTGATTTCGACATATCTTTTCAAAAACTAAAGATATTGGCTTCAAACTAATTTCATAATATAGGAAATATTGTTTGCGACATTTAGTAAAATTTTAATTTTTTTGAAATCACACTATTCATATAACATAAAATATTGTTGGTAATTTTCAGTTGATTTGTTTAAAAAAATTAACTAACAACTTTTTTAACAAACCACGAAAACCTACAAAAACAACAAAAACTGATAAGAAATGGTTTTCGACTCTAGTATTAGGAGAACAGAAAAAGATATTGACTTCAAATTATTTATTTCACACAAAATATTGTTGTGAATATTTTGCTAAAGTTTTAAGCAAAACAAATCGAAAGACAGGATAGAAAGCTATCAGTAATCAGTGTGGGTCGCAGCCCAGCCTTTTTTTTAAATACACCCTTAATATAAATATTTCCTTTATTCTAAATACGCTGCTGAAGCTGATGCGAAACGAAAAATACTGGAAATAAAAGAACGAATATTATTAAACAAAAAATAATCTATAAGTAAATGGGCCCAATTCAATCTATCCTTACCATTTTTCTTAATATTCATATTGATGTTATAAGGACATAACCTAACCTATAAGGTCCAAAGGTGTTTTTTTTTAAGACGTGTGGTTTTCAATCTTTTTCAATTTGAATCAATCTTTCAATCAATTTATACTCAGTTTGGTTTGCCATTTCATAATGAATAAACTAACTTCTGAACAACGTTTACAAATTGCCAAAATAATGATTCCGTTCGCGTGAAGAAACGAAGCAATCAATTTATTGAAGGAAGCTTTTGGTAAGCGTATTATATCACGTGCGTCGTGGGCCTGTAGCGAGGACTCCAAGATGTGAGGTTTTTTATGAAGCCCGAAACAATTGATGCCTTGAAAGATAATATTCGGAGTGTAATTGCTGACATATGGCCCCAATTGCTGGAAAAAGTTGTTGCAAATTTGGCCTTTTGTTTGGAATTTATTGGGACCAAAAACAAAACAAAGCATGATGGCAAACCCTTAGCTTTATAATATGGTATTATATGATTTTTAATTATTCTTTCAAACCAGACGTCCAAAAGTTAATTAGGAAGTTATTGTAATCGGTTCGATTTGTCGATTTAAAAATTTTGACATTTCTCGAAGTTTCGAGGTTCCTATAATCAAAATTAAAGATTTTTAGAGAGTGTGTGTACGTACGTTCGTACGTTTGTACGTCCGTACGTTCGGGTGCTTTTTTATTCGTACATATCTCAAGAACCAGTAGAGGTATCGACTTCAAATAAAAACAGCAAATGCAGAAAAGGACATTATGGTCAACCCAAAATATCTCACGAACCAATTACGTAAACGATTTGAAATAAATTGTATGTTATATAATGTGGCGTGATAATGAACTAATATAATTTTGAAAAAATCAATAAATGTTTTTTTTTTTTAAAGCAAACAAACCGAACAAAAATAATTGTTACCTCGAATATTTTACGAACAAAAAATGATCTAATCTTCATTTCAATTTTAATTTTATGCAACGACAGCTAGTAAAATTTTGAGGAAAGTCAAACTGACAGTTTTTCACAAAAAATAAAAACCTTAGAAAATCATTACTTAAACTTGATAAAAATTGATTTCGACATATCTTTTCAAAAACTAAAGATATTGGCTTCAAACTAATTTCATAATATAGGAAATATTGTTTGCGACATTTAGTAAAATTTTAATTTTTTTGAAATCACACTATTCATATAACATAAAATATTGTTGGTAATTTTCAGTTGATTTGTTTAAAAAAATTAACTAACAACTTTTTTAACAAACCACGAAAACCTACAAAAACAACAAAAACTGATAAGAAATGGTTTTCGACTCTAGTATTAGGAGAACAGAAAAAGATATTGACTTCAAATTATTTATTTCACACAAAATATTGTTGTGAATATTTTGCTAAAGGTTTAAGCAAAACAAATCGAAAGACAGGATAGAAAGCTATCAGTAATCAGTGTGGGTCGCAGCCCAGCCTTTTTTTTAAATACACCCTTAATATAAATATTTCCTTTATTCTAAATACGCTGCTGAAGCTGATGCGAAACGAAAAATACTGGAAATAAAAGAACGAATATTATTAAACAAAAAATAATCTATAAGTAAATGGGCCCAATTCAATCTATCCTTACCATTTTTCTTAATATTCATATTGATGTTATAAGGACATAACCTAACCTATAAGGTCCAAAGGTGTTTTTTTTTAAGACGTGTGGTTTTCAATCTTTTTCAATTTGAATCAATCTTTCAATCAATTTATACTCAGTTTGGTTTGCCATTTCATAATGAATAAACTAACTTCTGAACAACGTTTACAAATTGCCAAAATAATGATTCCGTTCGCGTGAAGAAACGAAGCAATCAATTTATTGAAGGAAGCTTTTGGTAAGCGTATTATATCACGTGCGTCGTGGGCCTGTAGCGACGACTCCAAGATGTGAGGTTTTTTATGAAGCCCGAAACAATTGATGCCTTGAAAGATAATATTCGGAGTGTAATTGCTGACATATGGCCCCAATTGCTGGAAAAAGTGGTTGCAAATTTGGCCTTTTGTTTGGAATTTATTGGGACCAAAAACAAAACAAAGCATTATGGCAAACCCTTAGCTTTATAATATGGTATTATATGATTTTTAATTATTCTTTCAAACCAGACGTCCAAAAGTTAATTAGGAAGTTATTGTAATGGGTTCGATTTGTCGATTTAAAAATTTTGACATTTCTCGAAGTTTCGAGGTTCCTATAATCAAAATTAAAGATTTTTAGAGAGTGTGTGTACGTACGTTCGTACGTTTGTACGTCCGTACGTTCGGGTGCTTTTTTATTCGTACATATCTCAAGAACCAGTAGAGGTATCGACTTCAAATAAAAACAGCAAATGCAGAAAAGGACATTATGGTCAACCCAAAATATCTCACGAACCAATTACGTAAACGATTTGAAATAAATTGTATGTTATATAATGTGGCGTGATAATGAACTAATATAATTTTGAAAAAATCAAAAAATGTTTTTTTTTTTTTTAAAGCAAACAAACCGAACAAAAATAATTGTTACCTCGAATATTTTACGAACAAAAAATGATCTAATCTTCATTTCAATTTTAATTTTATGCAACGACAGCTAGTAAAATTTTGAGGAAAGTCAAACTGACAGTTTTTCACAAAAAATAAAAACCTTAGAAAATCATTACTTAAACTTGATAAAAATTGATTTCGACATATCTTTTCAAAAACTAAAGATATTGGCTTCAAACTAATTTCATAATATAGGAAATATTGTTTGCGACATTTAGTAAAATTTTAATTTTTTTGAAATCACACTATTCATATAACATAAAATATTGTTGGTAATTTTCAGTTGATTTGTTTAAAAAAATTAACTAACAACTTTTTTAACAAACCACGAAAACCTACAAAAACAACAAAAACTGATAAGAAATGGTTTTCGACTCTAGTATTAGGAGAACAGAAAAAGATATTGACTTCAAATTATTTATTTCACACAAAATATTGTTG
The DNA here is from genome assembly GCA_920104205.1 of Eupeodes latifasciatus. Lineage (NCBI taxonomy): Eukaryota > Metazoa > Arthropoda > Insecta > Diptera > Syrphidae > Eupeodes > Eupeodes latifasciatus. The sequence goes on from OV049927.1 coordinate 36,730,542, forward strand.
TGAATATTTTGCTAAAGTTTTAAGCAAAACAAATCGAAAGACGGGATAGAAAGCTATCAGTAATCAGTGTGGGTCGCAGCCCAGCCTTTTTTTTAAATACACCCTTAATATAAATATTTCCTTTATTCTAAATACGCTGCTGAAGCTGATGCGAAACGAAAAATACTGGAAATAAAAGAACGAATATTATTAAACAAAAAATAATCTATAAGTAAATGGGCCCAATTCAATCTATCCTTACCATTTTTCTTAATAGACATTTTATTACCAACACTATATTTGGATAATTGCTTCTATTACAGTGATCCTATTAGACACAACGAGAGAGGCAACATTAGAATGGACCAGATATCCGTATGGTCCTCAAGCACAAACACCAGGCGTAAGTTATAATTTAGAGGAAATATATTTTTTTTGGTTTCAAAAATCCCATCCATTTTTAGTGGGTAGAAGAGTCGTTTACAGATTTCGTCAAAGGTATCAACTGGAGAAGCTACGTTGTCTGTGATGTTGCCTATCATAATGTTAACAATTGGTTATGGTCACCGTTTATTGATCGTGGTCCAGCCAACCGCTTATATATAGAAATTCAATTTACAATAAGAGACTGTTCATTGTTTCCAGGTATTTAATAGGATTACGTGCCTCTAAAGGAAATTAACTAATAAAATGTATGTTTTTTTAAAGGAAATGCATTGTCCTGCAAGGAAACATTTAGTTTGCTTTTTTACGAATTCGACGCTGCTACAAGGGAGCCTCCACCATGGCAGCCTGAAAGTTACAAGCTAATTGGTATGGCATACATTGAATTATAATTTTTCTTTGATAAAAGCCGGAAGATATAATTTCTTTTATCCTCAACTCAATGAATAGCTCGTATTGCGGCTGGTGAAGGGCGATTCAATCAAAATTCAGATGTTGACATCAATACAGAGGTGAAGAGTATAGCAGTGACGAAAAAGGGTGTTTATTTTGCGTTTCGTGATCAGGGCGCTTGCATAAGTGTATTGGCTGTTAAAGTCTATTACATAACATGTCCAAGTGTCACAGAGAATTTCGCTCATTTTAATGAAACTCCAACTGGTCGAGAAATTACAATTATCGAAAAACAAAATGGTACTTGTGTAAATAATGCAGAACCATATGAACCACCAACGTACCTGTGTAAAGGGGATGGCAAGTGGACCATTCTTACTGGTGGCTGCCGATGTAAAGTTGGTTTTGAGCCAGATTACGCCAATAAGACTTGCAATGGTAAGTAACATAATCGTAAACTTAATTCAACCTAAACCTTGAAATTATTTATCTGCACACTATTTCTGTATGTGTCGCATTTAATTGCAAGGGCGATCGGATATGCCACTTTTGTAGTGTAAAGTAACAAATAAATGTCGTTTGTAATGATAGATAGGTTCATGAATATTCTGATAAATACTTATTACTATATTTATGCTCTACACATAGGTTTCATTCTTTTTGTTTTATAGAATGCTCAGCTGGAACATTCCGTTCATTAGAGGTAAGCAAATGCACACCATGCCCTCTTAATTCAAAGTCTTTGAAAATAGGGGTGGCGTTTTGCCCATGCCAAACGGGCTATTATCGTCACCCCCGAGACGGAAAACATATGCCTTGCTATAAGCCACCAGGCCCACCAACGAATCTAACACTCTTATTTGTTGATCAAACAAGTGCAATCTTATCGTGGAACACCCCACAACGGGCCCCCGATGAACAACTCGACACAAAATTCCGAAGTGATATAGTTTTTAAAGTTAAATGCGCCTCCTGTTCATCTAATGTTGTCCTTAATCCATCTACCGAAACATTCAACGAAACTAAATTAACACTCACAAATCTAGAACCAGTTACACCGTATACAATTCAAATTCATTCCATGAGTGGTATATCCTACGCTGTTAATCCAGACAACGATACTTCAGATGGTGATAATGGAACTTCCAATGCCAGTGATTCAGTATCGGATAAATCTACGTCGTCGTCTGACGATAGTTCAACAAATATCAAAACAGAGTATACAGAAATTGTCTTCACAACTGAGTCTGCCATATTGAGTACGGTTTTTAATGTTCGTATTGTATCGATAACTAGCAAGGAAGCCGATCTGGTATGGGACAAACCAATCCATAGTGATTCACCAATTGAATTCTATGAGGTCAGGTGGTTCCCAAAACCAGAACTCGATGCTATAAATAAGACAGCTCTCAATACAAAAGAAACCAAAGCTCATATTGAAGGACTGCAAGAAAATGTTGAATATGGTTTTCAAGTGCGCTGTAAGACTCCAAATGGATATGGAACCTATAGCAATATAGTATATGCACAGACTCATCAAAATGTTAGTCCAGGTATGATTACTAAATTAAAATATATTATTATTCTTTCAATTAATTAAATTTGACATTTTCATCAGTTTATTACGATTCAATGCAAATGCGAATAGTTGCTGGTGCAACTGTGGCTGTGGTATTTATTCTTGTATTAGTAATTGTAGCGACAGTTTTATTCTTGCGATCCAAAAACCAAGATGAATTGGACAAAAAGACCAATAATCATTTGCCATTACCATTAGATTACGCCAGCAATGAAGGTAAGATTTATCCCACACTTAACTTATTGCTATCTTGTAGTTTTGTTCAGATGAAAAAAATCCATGTACCTATTCTAATCACACTGACAACGAATAATGTTCGTGTTACGTTTGAAAATTTAGATTTATCCAAATAAATATTTGATTTTTTTAAAAATACAAAACCAAAAAGTATTGCACCAAAGGTGAATTTGTGTGGATTAAACATCAGTAAACAATGTAAAATTACTCAAACTGTTGGAGGAAAAGGCTATTATAAAAAATATTAACTTCCACAAATAAATTTAATATGTAGAGTATTACTTTTGTATTACTCAAAAGTATTTGTTATCACTTGTACCAAAAATACTTATATGGTACATATTGCTACCAAAAGGCTGGTAAGGCTAAATAAAAAGGTAATTATTACATAGGCAATGGCAGCGAAAAGTCTTGTCTCAATTTCGAAATCGTTTGCTCTGCGTTCACAAAAATGTGCTATCAAATAAAATTTTATAATTCTGCAAGAAGTAGTTGCAAACTTTGGCAGATAAAGTCTTCATGCTTTGACAATTTTTATAAAAAATGCGATCGTTAACGCGTTTAAGATTAAAGTCAACTATAGTATCGTAATTCGAAATATCAATAGTTTATGGACACTTCTATTTTGGCTGCTGAAGCCTTAATGCACATTATATTTCTTATATTAAATCGATTTACTTTGTAAAGATAATTATAATTCGAGTCTATTAAACAAAATTGAAGTTCATATAAAAGAAATCATAGCAGTAAAAAAATAAACATGTACGCAAATAAATAAAGCACAATGCAAACAATCGTTTCCACAAAATCTCAGTGGGTCGTAATATTTTTTGGAAGTTTTAAAATCTTTTGGTTTAATTTTTGAATGCTAAATGTTCTTGTAAACAAAACGTAAACAAACCTTTTAAGGTTTTTATTTTAATTGACAAAAAAAAAAACATTATAAAATATATTTCAATATCAACTTTTTTTCTCTTCTCCCTTATCCCGAAAATATTGAAATAAATACAATGCATTTACATTTATATAAAACAACAAATAATGATAAATATATATGTATTTCTACACTTGTATGCACATATATATATATTTATTAAAAACGCAGGACTCATCGTAACCTATAGTAAGTGTTATTACCTTTACAAATATAAACAAAATTTTTTAAAATCAAAATTCTTTGTTATTGAAACATGTTTGTTTCGCTTTTTATGATTAATTTGTTTGGGCTTTAAAATTTGTTTGCTTTCGGATATTTAAAATAATAAAACAAACAAAAAATATGACATGTAACACACTTACGGTGGGGTATCAATATGAATTTCAATTATATTAGCTAACCACTACCTTACCATTGTAGCTTATACATTTTTTTCATTATAAATATTGTTTGTGTTTATTATTCTTAAATTATTTTGAACAAAATATTTGTACGTATTTTTGTATTTGCATGTTTGGATATAATAAGTAGAATAGTATTAACAGATTCTTGTTAAGCGTAGATAGTTTGTACCAATATATAGGAAAGATGGGCACGGTAAGGACAAAAGAAACGTCATGTGCAAATGCATACTTGACGAATGCAAATAGTTAGTTTTTGCAAATGTTATTTATTTAAAATATTGCATTCCAACTTCGATTTTTCGTTTAGAACATACAAAAATATTATTATCTATAAAATGCTAATCATAATTTGTAGATAATAAGTTTTTGGTATGTAGTGAAATATTAATTATGCCTTTACCAGTTCCTCTAGAAACCTAAAAACACTAAATTAAATTATGCAGACAAATACTTAATTGACATTATAAATAAATAGATTGGGTGGCGCATCAGCTCGTTGCGAGCTAGCGACCTAAAAACACTAAATGAAATTATGCAGAAAAATACTTAATTGACATTATAAATAAATAGATTGGGTGGCGTGCTCGTTGCGAGCTAGCGACTACAACTTTCAACAATGCCTGTGTGAGAGTAATGTCAAAAAAGGAAGGGGACCTACAGTTTTTATGGCGAATCCTAACGGCTAATTTGAGAAAGCACTTTTCATGACAAGATTTACTCTTAAAGGATTTGTTAAATTCTCGAAAGAGGCAATGACCATGCAAAAAAACTATGTCGCACAGGAATGAATTTAACCCAAGACATCTGGCATGACAGTCCTACGGAATTTTTTTAAATTAATTTTTAAAGCTAGAGAAAAATTCATAAAACTAGTCTACAACTATAACTTACAACTATTTTAATAAACGTCAGTAACAACGCCAGTACATATGTGAATTTATTTGAAATCCACGTAAATCGATAAGAAAGAAAAAAATATCAACAATGCATGTTATTTTGAAAAAGAAATTGAACCAATTTCTTCTGAGCTAGTCAAGCCTTAAGGCCGATTTTAAATAGGAGGAATCTAAAAATTTAAATTTAATATTTAAATTAAGACTATGTTGCCATATCAAAAAATGGATATAAAGACAAATGGAATACGCTCCCATACTCCGATGAAGGTGGGTAAATGGCAATCTTTTTTATCAAGGTTGTTAAGGCTCGTAACCTAAGAATTACAATCCAAAACATTTTCTCCTCTACAATGCAATTGTATCTTCTCGTTAGATATGGCGATGACACCTTTTTATATAAGTTCTATAATATTATCATGGAGTTTTTTTTTTTTTTAGGTTCACCGTAGCCTAAAGGTGGCGTTGGAAGTTTTATAAACAAAAGTTAAGTGAAAAAACTGCAATAGCTAATGTCGCCGTAGAGACTAGATGCCGCCCCATACAAACCCACGATGATAGTACCACAGATAAGAAACTATACAGATGTCTCATCCCCATAGAAGAAAATGTCCCATATTTTTTTCACTACTCCTTGGCTATTAACTGACAAAAAGCTTTTTGTCAGTTGATCTTCAAGCACAAAAAGCTGTTTTTGATTGCACATATTGGCTTGCCAGTATGCCTGTTCAAAGCTATGTGTATAACTATAAAAAATTCTAAAGTTGTTTTTTCTCTCAAGTCAACGTCCATAGAGACAAAGAAAAAAAGAAACTGTTTTGGTTTCGATGATGTTTTGGCGCCGATGATGTTACCATATTTCAGTTGCTATTGTTCAAGCGATGTAGGTATTTTATGCTATTTATGCTATTTATTATTGAATATGAAAATAAAAACCATAGTTATTAATTTTTCATTGTTATATTTTACTATATCAAATAAAACAATATACATATGTATATGTTGAAAATACATTTAAGAAAGGAAGAGAAGATGAGTTAGGTGCAAGACATTTTAAAAATAATTTGTATGGATTCCTATGGTAACACTGATGCAAATGTACGTGCGCCGCTGGTGAGCGTATGAGGCTTAGTTTTGGTTGCCTTCCATATTTTGATTTTTTTTGATACATATATTGAACGCATGTGTGTATGTCATGTATTCATAGATATATGTATATGACAAAAGGGTAAGTTTCAATTTCGGTCTTTTTGTTGTTTGTTGATTGTTTCTTTGTTGTCCTATGCAAAACGTAAGTTGCGTATTTTGTGAACTTAAACAGGTGTAGGTAGGTACTCATGTAAATAATTTCGATACAAAAAAGAGGCTCGGATGTGACCCACACTGATAACTTACTATTGATGCCCACTTAAATTTTTCAAAATTTATTTTTTTTATTTGGAAAAATTGTATTAGTAAGTAAGTCTGCAAAAATATACATTTAAGCTGTTTTCTGTGGAAATAGATGTATCGAAAAGTTAAATTAATATATTTTGAAAGAAGTTTGGTTTCTCTCAAATAAACATTGTCTTAAATTGTTACAAAACATTAACAACAATACCTATTTCTATGGGATGAAACAACTTTAAAGTCAATATCTTTCTTTATTCAATCTAATTTATAAATTCAATTAGGTTAATCATTTTTTTATTTTTTTTTTTGCTTAAGGTTTTTAGTTTTCTGTAAAATAAAAAATTGTTGTTAATAACAACAATTTGTACAATTTTTTTCTTTCTTTTTTCTTTCTCCTTTACCCGATATTTCAGTTTAAGAATCAATTTCACGTTTTTTTAGTACTTTTTTTTAGGTTTAAATTAAAGGAAAAAACTATCGGTTGATTAACTTTTTATTTTAAACTATATTTTAAACATTTTTTGTATTAAATTAAATAAGTTTGAAGTCAATATCTTTCTCTGTTTTCAAGATGCTTTAGTAGAAACTATTTTTACCAGTTTTTAGTAGTTTTCTAAAAAAAAATAGTTAATTGGGATGTTAAAATAGGTCTGTTAAGTTTTGTTTAGAAGTTTGTATATGTTTAATACATCACTGCTCTTAGCCTATTTAAGCAAAGGTGGTTTTATAAAAAGTTTAAGAGACAATTTTTGGCCTTGACAATTAAAAATAAAATATCGTAAGTATTTATAATTATTTATTTTATAGGGTGATTTTTTTGAGGTTAGGATTTTCATGCATTAGTATTTGACAGATCACGCGGGATTTCAGACATGGTGTCAAAGAGAAAGATGCTCAGTATGCTTTGACATTTCATCATGAATAGACTTACTAACGAGCAACGCTTGCAAATCATTGAATTTTATTACCAAAATCAGTGTTCGGTTCGAAATGTGTTTCGCGCTTTACGCAAATTTTATGCGTTTTTTTTTTTAAAAAGTTCTCAAGCTCTTAAAAAATCACCCATTATGTATTTATTGTCCTCCATTGAAAAGAGGACATTGTTTAATATAATGGGTGATTTTTTAAGAGCTTGAGAACTTAAAAAAAAAAAACGCATAAAATTTGCGTAAAGCGCGAAACACATTTCGAACCGAACACTGATTTTGGTAGTAAAATTCAATGATTTGCAAGCGTTGCTCGTTAGTAAGTCTATTCATGATGAAATGTCAAAGCATACTGAGCATCTTTCTCTTTGACACCATGTCTGAAATCCCGCGTGATCTGTCAAATACTAATGCATGAAAATCCTAACCTCAAAAAAATCACCCGATACTACTGATCTTTTATAAAATTGCCTTTGCTTAAATAGTTTCCAGGGGTCACGAACGTGGACGTGGCAAAATATCGACCCCCACCCACCTACCACCCGCTGAATTGTACATTTATATATATGGGTGATTATACAAAAGTTGGGTAACTCGATGTCATCAACCAATATATACAAAGTCTGATTATATTTTATTGAGATTGCTATTTATTTTAAAACAATGGAATGACCTTTATTTAGTCACCCAATTTCAGTTCTTCATTTTGAATACAAGTTATTAAAAAAACACAATTAGTTCTTAAAACGTCAGTCCTCTGGCATGTCACAACCCTGAAAACCAACCATTAAGTGACTGTCTATTAAACATTATCATTGATTTGAGAAAACTTATTAATTTAATACAATCTGTGCTGTACATAGTTTAATATATACTACAACTTTCATAATGCAGTGTTCTCCACTTTATTTAAAAAAATAAGAAAGTTTGTGTTCAGTTTTATTCGTCAGTTTCTTGTGTGTTATTTAAATTTAAAATTCGTGCGAAATATCGCCGACTCACTGTCAAATCCCATTTTGAATTTTAATGTTGCTAATGAAGTTAGTTGCGGGTTGCACAATTTGACGGCCATCATATCTGTAAAAGAGTTTGGGTTATGTTTGTTGTCTATACACGTGCTTAGCCAGTCAACACGTCATTTTTATGGTGAGTCGTTATTTTTTTGTTAATATAAAGTTTATTTTTATTTATTCGTATTATACTTTGATTTGTTAAAATGTAGTTTGTTGATATTTGAAATTACAAAAAAAAACATTAGTCCAGATTATAATCTCAAATTTCGTCTTTTTCGTCATTTTTGTGGCGTCATTCCTGTGTCATTTATTCCGCCAGAGGACTGACATGTTTCCATATTACTGATGTTTTTTTTGTTTTATGACACTTTTATCTTAATTGCTACCGAGTATAATCATTTCTATTTGATATTTAAGGTTAAAACATCATGCGGCACACTAAAAAGAAATTGACTAGGGAAGAATTACTAAAAAAAAAGAAAGAAGCCGAAAAAGCTCGCTTGGTCAGAATTAAAAGCGACCCTATTAAATTAGCGGAATACAAGGAAAAACAAAAACTTCGTTACTCAAAAAATAAAGAGAAAGGGCAAATAAAAAATATTGAAGACATGACACCACGAGAGCAACGAATTACTAGAAAAAAATGGAAAAATTGTTCATCAAACTACAGGCGAAGACAACAGTTAATGAAACAATCCGCAAATAATTTAATACGCCAGAATGCTCCTCCACCAACTCACGGCGAAATGCAACCCAAAATCAATGAAGAAATAAGACCTTCTATTAAAGAAGAGCAAAGAGCAAAAGAAGCTAAAATAAGGAGTGAAAGACAGAGAAAATCTAGAAATATGGAAATAAAAAAGATGAAGGCTTTAGTTTCAAGACTTAAAATTAAACTAAATACTCAGCGTCAAAAATATAAACGAGTCAAAAAACAGCTAAAACAAGTAATAAAATCTGTTAAAAGAACGGCAAAGACTAAAATACAGGACATGAGTGAAGATATAACTAAAAAGAAAGAATTAGTGAAGAAGGCCTTTTTTGGGGAAGTTATTAAAACACAACTGGAAGAAAACTACACTAAATTAAAGACTTATGAAGAAAGAACAAAATTTAAACAAGCTATATCTGGAAATATAGTTGACAAATACAAACTATGGAGAATAAAAAACAAAGCACTGACCTTTAAAAAAACTGGACATAACCTGACAAATAAAAAAATAAATAAAAGCAAAATTAGAAAGCGAGGGATAGTGCAGACATTTTTCGAAGACGATTCTAACAGCCGTCAAGCTGCAGGTAAGAAAGAATTTGTGACTCGTAAACAAGTTAAAAAACAGAAGAGATATTTACTTGATACCATCAAAAATCTTCATAAGAAATTTTTGAAAACCACTCCATATAATATTAGTTATTGCCTATTTGCCCGACTTCGACCATTTTGGGTGGTGCCCCCAAAATTGTCAAACCGTGAAACTTGTAGTTGCACTATTCACGAAAACATGGACCTTCAACTTGCTGCTCTACAGAAGGCATGTATACTGACAACAGTGAGTAATCATCAAAATTTGTTGGAACTGCTATGTTGTGATCGATACTCCGAAAGATGTCTAGAGAAAACATGTGATAACTGTTGCTCAAAAACTCTGACTTGTACAGAATTCGATAACTCAAAACCCATATTGATAAAACAGTGGGTGAGTAAGAAAGAGTCAATAACAGATCTGAAAACGAAAAAAGAACGATTTGTGATGAAATGTAAAATAGAAACACAGGAAATGTCACCTAGAAACGCCATTACAAAACTTGAAAATGATATGGTTAAATTTTTTCAGCATTCTTTTAACATTTTACACCAGTACAATGCTATTAAGCAATTGAAAAAGTCTTTATCTGAATTCGATGCCATTGTACATATGGATTTTTCTGAAAATTTTTGTACTAAATACAACCAAGAAATTCAATCCTTCCATTTCGGTGGTTCTCGAACCCAAATTTCATTACATACTGTTGTCGTTTATCTAAAAAATTCCGTTGTTTCACACTGCACTATTTCAACTAATTTGTCTCACAACGCTGGAGCAATTTGGGCCCATCTAAAACCTGTACTGGCAACACTGCCATCAAATATTGAAAACATTCACTTTCTCAGTGATGGTCCTGTAACGCAATACAGAAACAAATCTATGTTTTATGTATTGGCCTGTAAACTGCAAGACATTGTCCCTAAAATTATAAAATATACCTGGAACTATCATGAAGCTGGACATGGGAAGGGAGCACCGGATGGTGTTGGGGCCACTTGTAAACGAACAGCAGACCAAGTGATTGCTACAGGAGGAGATATAACTAACCTAAATGAGTTCGCTACTGTCATTCGTGAAAGATGCCCAGGTATAAAAATTGATGTGATCGAAGAGTGTGAAATTGAGCACATGAACACCATTATTAATGATAAGTTGTCTGAAATGGTCGCATTTAAAGGGACGCTATTGGTGCATCAGGTGACTGGCTCAGTTTATATTCCCAACAAGCTTACAATGAAGTCATTAAGTTGTTTTTGTGATACCAAAGGATGTAATCATTACAAGCTAGGATCTATTAATTATCAGACTGAATTCTACGAAAAAAAAAATAAACGTCTAAGTGTGTCTACCGCATTCTCAGACTCTGAAGATGATGTACCACTATCTACATACGTTAAAAACAATGACGATCGCTCTAAATTGGACAACAATCGATCGGCACCAGGAACTAGCGGTTATAAGATACCTTTTATTGTTACTTAATGATTGAAATACTTTTAAAAAACATGTGCCAATATAAATCCTAAGAGATTGTTACTAATTGCTATTAAAGTTCATTATGATACTTACAAAACTGTGTATTTTATCAGTTCTATGTTACCTCGTCAGTCCCCTGGTAGTCAAATTCTGAAATTTTTGAATATCTTACAATGTACTCAAAAAAGTGACTGGCCCGATTGGGAACAATATATTAATTAGATTAGCTATCATATACACCCGAATTTATAGAAGTTTGATTTAAAAACTATCGTAAACAAAATATCCTCAAAAGTTACCCAACTTTTGTATAATCACCCATATATATGTAAATTGGTTATGTATTTGTTTTTTTTTTATTGTTTTTGTTTGAGCTACGCGTTCATAACATTCATTAATTTTTTTATTTTAGTTCTAGGATTTTTATACCTTTTATCTTTTGTGTCAATTACCCATTTACAATTTTTCCAAAGTAAGACTTTTATTAAAAAATGTATGATGTCAATTTTATGTGCATAGCATTCATCGGAATCATCGAACCAGTCTTAAGAAAATTAATATTGCTCTTAAAATGAAAATAAACAAAAATCGAAGACCGAAAATAAATGTTTGGAAACAAAATAATCGCTTAAGAGAAGAAATTAAAATACTTAAAGCCCATGCAAAGCTAAATATACAAGAGAAAATTGACGTTTTACCAATGAACCAAAACTCAAAAACGTTTGCAAAACTCATTTTATCGCAAAGTACAACAGAGTACACTGAAGAAGAAAAATGGATTTCGCAGTGTATATTTTTCCGTTCAGCCGCCGGCCGGTTATAATTTTTTGAGAAATCAATTACAATTTCATTTGCCTCATCCATCTTCTTTGCATAGATGGATAAGTATAAAAGGCCTTTCTCCAGGCTTAAACAAAAATGTTTTAGAGGAGATAGAAAAAATTACCTCAAAATTGGCAACGAAAGAGAAAGAAGTGGTTCTAATTTTTGATGAAATGAGCCTTCAGACAAGTTTAACCTACAATGAATACAAAGATGTAATTGAAGGTTTTGTAGATTAATGCAAAAACCAAAGATCTGATATATGTGCTAAGTCAGCCTGCGTTTTTATGATACGTAGTTTATGTGGCAACTTTAAACAAGTTTTGTATCATGTCATTTGCCCAAGTAATATCTCTTCACAACAACTTGAGGTAGAAGTGCATAACTGTTTGGATATATGCGAGAAATTAAAATTAAATGTACGAGCTATTTGCTGCGATCAAGGGCCTACAAATAGAAGTTTGTTTAATAAATTATGTCTAGATGACAAAAGTTGTAACTTTGTTTACAAACAACAAAAAATTTATGGTATGTATGATATTCCTCATCTTTTGAAAAGCATTAGGATAATTTATTGAAATATAATTTGGCCACGGATGATGGAATTGTAAGTTGGAAAATAATTGAATATATGTACAATTCTGAAAGATTAAATGCAACAAAAATTTGTCCAAAATTAACATCGGCACATATTGACCCAACAGAATTTCAAAAAATGAATGTAAAGTTGGCGGCACAAGTACTAAGTAGATCTGTAGCTTGTGGAATTGAAGCTTTATTAGGTCTAAATATTTCCCATAAATATACCAGCTATTAAAAAAAATGATCAAAATCTAATATTCATAAGAGAAATGAAAACATATATTCTCAACATTCAGCCTATTAATTCAAGAAACAAAGCGTTTTGTTTCAAAGGTTTTGCCTTAAGTATTGAGAGCATTTTGCAAATACAAAAAGCATTATATATAGACCATAATGATTTATATTATTTAAATATTAACAAATTTAACCAAGATCCCTTACAAAATTTATTTGGAAAGATAAGAGCAAGAAATGTTAATAAAAGTAATCCGAATTCTGCTGAATTTGGCTCCCTTCTAGCAAAAGTTATAGCTATGAAATTTGTATTCAAATCTAAATGTTCAAACTGTGAAGAAGACGATACAGAATATCTTAAAGTTGATTGGAATGCTATTTTACAAACCAATGCTGAGGAACAAATATCGATTTCGTATGAGCTACCGGAGAGTGAATCATTTAGAAAACGACATGAATATTGATAATAAATTAAATGCTTTACCGCCTGAAGACACGATTTTGATAAAGGTGCCGGAAATCGACGATCTTGCTACCAGATACTATGCAGGCTATTGCCTTTTTAAATCGATGAAAAAAATGAATAGTATCTGTGAAAACTGTATTCAACAAATGTCAAAAGATAAGCTTCAATTTGATTTAACGGAAATATTAATTAAATTGAGAGAATACGAAACCTTAAAAGAAAATACGGTTCTTATATGGCCTTCTGAAAATTTTTTCCAAGTCTGTAGTCTTCACGTAAAAATATTTACAACTTTCTTCAAAAAACACCTTTTATATCGAGATTAAAAGAAAACATTGTAAGAGAATGTATAAACGCAACAAACAGACAATATCCTAGCTGGTTCGATGATTCCGATGAATGCTATGCACATAAAATTGACATCATACATTTTTTAATAAAAGTCTTACTTTGGAAAAATTGTAAATGGGTAATTGACACAAAAGATAAAAGGTATAAAAATCCTAGAACTAAAATAAAAAAATTAATGAATGTTATGAACGCGTAGCTCAAACAAAAACAATAAAAAAAAAACAAATACATAACCAATTTACATATATATATATATATAAATGTACAATTCAGCGGGTGGTAGGTGGGTGGGGGTCGATATTTTGCCACGTCCACGTTCGTGACCCCTGGAAACTATTTAAGCAAAGGCAATTTTATAAAAGATCAGTAATAAAATAAATAATTATAAATACTTACGATATTTTATTTTTAATTGTCAAGGCCAAAAATTGTCTCTTAAACTTTTTATAAAACCACCTTTGCTTAAATAGGCTAAGAGCAGTGATGTATTAAACATATACAAACTTCTAAACAAAACTTAACAGACCTATTTTAACATCCCAATTAACTATTTTTTTTTTAGAAAACTACTAAAAACTGGTAAAAATAGTTTCTACTAAAGCATCTTGAAAACAGAGAAAGATATTGACTTCAAACTTATTTAATTTAATACAAAAAATGTTTAAAATATAGTTTAAAATAAAAAGTTAATCAACCGATAGTTTTTTCCTTTAATTTAAACCTAAAAAAAGTACTAAAAAAACGTGAAATTGATTCTTAAACTGAAATATCGGGTAAAGGAGAAAGAAAAAAGAAAGAAAAAAATTGTACAAATTGTTGTTATTAACAACAATTTTTTTATTTTACAGAAAACTAAAAACCTTAAGCAAAAAAAAAAAATAAAAAAATGATTAACCTAATTGAATTTATAAATTAGATTGAATAAAGAAAGATATTGACTTTAAAGTTGTTTCATCCCATAGAAATAGGTATTGTTGTTAATGTTTTGTAACAATTTAAGACAATGTTTATTTGAGAGAAACCAAACTTCTTTCAAAATATATTAATTTAACTTTTCGATACATCTATTTCCACAGAAAACAGCTTAAATGTATATTTTTGCAGACTTACTTACTAATACAATTTTTCCAAATAAAAAAAATAAATTTTGAAAAATTTAAGTGGGCATCAATAGTAAGTTATCAGTGTGGGTCACATCCGAGCCTCTTTTTTGTATCGAAATTATTTACATGAGTACCTACCTACACCTGTTTAAGTTCACAAAATACGCAACTTACGTTTTGCATAGGACAACAAAGAAACAATCAACAAACAACAAAAAGACCGAAATTGAAACTTACCCTTTTGTCATATACATATATCTATGAATACATGACATACACACATGCGTTCAATATATGTATCAAAAAAAATCAAAATAAGGAAGGCAACCAAAACTAACGGCTCGCGTACACCTAATCCGTCATCGGCCGAATTTTGCTCGGCCGTTGTCGGCCGAACTCGGCCGATCGAACCAAACACATAGAAAGGAAAGAGAGCGCGTACACCACTGAAAGCGGCATCGTCCGATGACGGCCGATAATAACCGATCAACCGACATAATCCAAACATGTTTGGATTTTTCGTCCGTTGTCGGGTCAATTCATACCATAAAGTTCACGAAAAAAAAATAACGAAAAATTAATTAATTGTATTCACAACAGGCCACCTCTCTGGCATTAATTTTCAAAAATTTATAACACCAGAGATAGAACTGACTGTTGCGGATATAAAGAAACAGAATTCCGACCTCATACCCAAGTCACAACAACATAAAAAACTATGAAAAATCGGTGCCTATAACTCAAAATCAACGTTTTACTTTTGAAAGATTTGGAAGGTTTATGAAAAGAAACATTGAAGCATTTGATGGGTTATAATTTCAAATCTTCAGTTTCTTTCTTTGCATAAATATTTAATTAACCCATACACACCGACGACGACGTCTTATACATACGTTGACGCATTAAATGATGGTATGAATTTCGAAAATATACATTTCTTTGAAATCTTCCATTAAAAAAATTATTATTTTTACATCCAAGCTTCACAAATTCAGACTCCAAACCGGTAGGTATCGTCCGATGTCGGAAGCAGTGTATGCAGTCGAACGCCCGATACGCTCGTCCGAATTGTTCCGATCCGATATCGGCCGATAAATCGGTTTTAGTGTACGCGAGCCGTAAGCCTCATACGCTCACCAGCGGCGCACGTACATTTGCATCAGTGTTACCATAGGAATCCATACAAATTATTTTTAGAATGTCTTGCACCTAACTCATCTTCTCTTCCTTTCTTAAATGTATTTTCAACATATATGTATATTGTTTTATTTGATATAGTAAAATATAACAATGAAAAATTAATAACTATGGTTTTTATTTTCATATTCAATAATAAATAGCATAAATAGCATAAAATACCTACATCGCTTGAACAATAGCAACTGAAATATGGTAACATCATCGGCGCCAAAACATCATCGAAACCAAAACAGTTTCTTTTTTTCTTTGTCTCTATGGACGTTGACTTGAGAGAAAAAACAACTTTAGAATTTTTTTATAGTTATACACATAGCTTTGAACAGGCATACTGGCAAGCCAATATGTGCAATCAAAAACAGCTTTTTGTGCTTGAAGATCAACTGACAAAAAGCTTTTTGTCAGTTAATAGCCAAGGAGTAGTGAAAAAAATATGGGACATTTTCTTCTATGGGGATGAGACATCTGTATAGTTTCTTATCTGTGATAGTACTTTAGATTTTATAAAAAATGATAGTGTGTAAACGATCTGCCAAAATCAATAATTTTCTAGTTATGAGTTCCTCCTTTTTTTAATTGTCTCACTCAACAAAAATTCTGGAATTTCTCCGGAAGTATTTTTTGAGCTCACAAATGCAAACACCTATTTTTAGTTTGAAAGCCACTCCTTTTTTCGTCTTCTTGCGCCCACCATAGGTGTAGGGTAAATCACATTAATAGTCCCGGTCACCTTTTGAGTTAGAATGTTGTTTTTTTTTTATTGGATGAGTTGAAACGATGACAATATATTTGTGGTATACGGCAATATAGACGTCCTCTCCCAACAACAAATTTTGCGAAATATAACAATATTTGGACTTGTATCATAACTGTATTTATAAATAAATAAATCATAACTGTATTTATTTATACTCCAATTTATTCAAACATTCAACGTTTGCATGTGGTACTTATTTTTAAGTATTTTTATCATCGTGACTTATTTTTTGCTTCACCAAAATTGAGTGAATTTGTTTGGTCAGGTTCAAACAAGGAAGGTATATTTGCGCTTTTTGTTGATAGCATATTTGATTCGTACGGAGCGGAAAATTGTCCAACATGCATACTTCGTTGGAGATTCAAGCTGCATTTGAGGTATCGTATTTATTCGTATCTATCATCGGAAAGAATGCTTGTTTTTTCGTTGGCGATAGCCCTGGAAATACGAATCCAAGAATCCAATCTGTCCCGCGAAGAATTTGAGCTGGAGAAAAAACATTTGCATTGAATTGTCAAATATTTTACTTGATCGCACTTCAGCGCATTTCACCGGTGTGGGTTAAAAAAATGTCGGCGGAAAAAATCAATCAGCTGTTGGATATAATAACTTAAAGTAATAGTCCTCCGAATCGTATAAAACCGGAGAATAGGATCACTTATGTGTTAACTTAAATATTTAAAGCCTTATCTATAAATTATTTTCATTTTACTATTCCTTGAATTGTTACGAAGATAATTATAATTAATGTATTAAAAAAAAGTAACGATATATTCAAAAATAAATGTTTGCAAAAAAGCGGACAAAACAATATGACGGCTCTAAAGGATAATTTATAGCAGAAACATTTCTTTTATTACTGAAGATTTTGTGTTGTAATATTTCAAGATTTTTACAGAAATTGACTCAAACAATTATCGGCATAAACTTATCGTTCTAACGTTATTTAATATAAAAAGACAGAAGATTCCGAAATTTACGGAAGCAGATCAACTTCACGAAATATCAAACGTTTTTTAATTTGTCTGCCTTGAACTTTAAGCCCCTAGAGTGCTTTAATTGCAAAACATTAAATATTTGTATTATGACGAATGTTTTAAAAGTTACACCATTTCAACGAATTCTTAAAGAAAAAAGTTAACGTGGAATCCTATAATTTGTATTCATTTCTTATACCAATAAATACTTCCCAATATTCCTTGTCCATACCTGTTTTCGTTTTTTTTTTTGTTAATAAAATAAAATATAATATATTATTCTCAGTTGTTCATTTTTTATTGTTTTAATATTGTTTGTATGTATTTATTATGATTTTATTTTAAATTTTTAGTTCATGCCATGGATACTACACCAATTGTTAAGACTATCCAATCCAACGGTAAATTTAATTATTATTTTTTTTTTATAAATAGTATTCCTTAAACAAAATGAATACAAAAAACCTATTTCATCTTTAGCAACTCTTAGCATCTGCTTACTTGAAAATTGGTTTTATATAACATTTCTTTCTTAATGTTGTGTTTCAATATTACTAAAAAGTAAAATAAATGTATCTTTTTTTTAACTAATTTTGGTTTGGTGTTCTTGGTAATATATATATTTAATATATATATATAAGCTTAATAAATGCTGTGTTGTTACTTGGCTTTAAATAATTTTGTACAGTTTAGAATAATTATATATAATTTTCACGAGGAAATTAAAAATATTGTTTATTTTAGTGACTACACCTCTATTTGGAACAAGTCGAAGTTATGTGGATCCACATACTTATGAAGATCCAAACCAAGCAATACGTGAATTCGCTCGAGAAATCGATGCAAGTTACATAACTATCGAGGCTATTATCGGTATGTGTCCTGTTAAAAGTTTGAAATTCTTTTTTATCTCAATAATAAAATAACCTATATAATATTTGTTTATTCTTTTAAAAGGCGGCGGAGAATTCGGAGATGTATGCAGGGGTCGTCTCAAAATACCACCAAACTTCGTTCAAGACATTGATGTCGCAATAAAAACTCTAAAACCAGGTGAGGAACGAAACATATTTCTTAAATATTTAAATACATCACGAATTTTAAAAACATGTACATGATCATTAGATTTGTCTTATTGATTTTGTTATTTGCGTCAAATGTAAGATATTATATTTTGTTTCACTGTAACAATAATGTTGTTTTACACCATATTATTGAAATTACAGTACTTCATTAGAAATGCATTAGGGAATCAGCATAAACTCTATTTTAGAGGATGTTTTGAAGAAAACTTCACAAAAACAATCAAAAAGCACATAAGCTATACTAAATTAAATTTGTTTCATATACACTCATATATATTGTCTTATTCTCTAGAATTAAATAAAGTAATTCATTAATATTGATTGATATTTGTACAAGTTTTCTAAAAAATAAAAGTAAACTAGTATGTCGAATAAGACAACGGTATAGTTAAATAAAATTTTCCTGCGGCTTTTTGAGTCACCGCAGGTTTTGTAATGAAAATATTAAATTACATTAACTTTACCAAAAATTCTCCTACAAGGGAACTTTATTTTCACGCATCGTATTAATTTCAAAATTGGTCAATAATTCATTTTTATGCAAAATGAATTATTGACCAATTTTAAAGCTTCACTTAAAATTTTAAAACTTCACTTAAGTTTAACTCTATTGAATCAAATATATTAAGAACTCACGAAAATGATGATGACATGATACTTCAGTTTTTATTTTAAAATCATTGTTCGACTTCCGGGCGATCAAAAATACACTTTTTAAATTTTAAATCAAATTTAAAAATAGACGTCCACACAAGTGGCCCTATATATTCAACATTTAAATGTGACCGTTATTTTATTTTATCAATTCCTTGGCAGGCGTCATTAAATCTCTTAAATGTTTAAATAGTGTGTTAGTCTAAGTTTAATTTTATTTTAATCTCCACTTCATAATGAAATAATTTTATTGATTAGTATTTAACGGTTATTTTTGATAATAGAAACATTAAAAGCTGTTTCTCAAACAGGTTCATCAGAAAAAGCTCGCTGTGACTTCCTAACCGAAGCCTCTATAATGGGGCAGTTCGATCATCCGAACGTAATATATCTTCAAGGTGTCGTTACGCGATCAAATCCTGTAATGATAATAACCGAATATATGGAAAACGGCAGCTTGGATACATTTCTTCGTGCTAATGATGGAAAATTTCAAACCTTACAACTTATTGGAATGCTACGTGGCATTGCTAGCGGCATGTCTTACCTGAGTGATATGAATTATGTGCATCGTGATTTAGCGGCACGAAATGTTCTCGTCAATGCACAATTGGTGTGCAAAATCGCTGACTTTGGTTTGTCACGTGAAATTGAAAATGCTAGCGATGCATATACGACAAGAGTAAATATCTACAAATCTGTTTTCTTTGTTTAAAAAGTTATTAAATTAAATTTGTTTTTCTCCATAGGGAGGTAAAATTCCGGTCCGCTGGACGGCACCTGAAGCAATAGCTTTTAGAAAATTCACGTCAGCTTCTGATGTATGGTCATATGGAGTAGTTTTGTGGGAAGTCATGTCGTATGGTGAACGTCCTTACTGGAATTGGTCGAATCAAGTAAGTAAAGCAGATTTGTATACGATTTTTCCGGAAGTGTTAATTTTTAATTATCTGCAGGATGTTATCAAGAGCATAGAAAAGGGATACAGGCTTCCAGCCCCGATGGACTGTCCGGAGGCACTCTATCAGCTAATGTTAGACTGTTGGCAAAAGCAACGCACGCATAGACCAACGTTTGCGAGTATAGTATCAACTTTAGATAATTTAGCGCGCCAGCCACAGGCCCTTCTCACAACAAGAAATTCACCTGATAATGATGGAACACATATCATCGATACACAACGTGGTCATAATATATTTATAAGTACAGATCTATGGCTGGAGAGTATTAAAATGTCACGCTACTCTCAGCATTTTAAAGAAGCTAATTTAGTGACAGCGCAACAGGTAACATAAATAACAAACTATTATAAAACTTTTACATTAACACATACTTATTCTTATTTTTTTTAAATTTTAATCATATTTCAGATTTCAAGACTTACTGCTCAACAGTTATCTGATATGGGCATCACCTTAGTAGGACATCAAAAGAAAATTTTGCATCAAGCCAGACAGTTAGACACCATAATTTAGCATTTGTATTGAAAATATATTTTATATGTATATAAATATATATTTAATTATACATATATACAACAAAATATATGTATGAATAAATATATACATATATATATCTATAAATAATATATATTTATATATTCTCAATTAAGTAGATTTATATTTAAAGCAAGAAAATGTATATATTTCCATATATTTAACACTTATTCAAGTATGTCTTAATTATATAATAAATTATATGAACTAAGTTAATTCAAAACACAAAAAATAATTGAGAGGAAAAAATAAAACAAAAAATAATGTTTCAAGTAGATTACAGTAATTTGAATCAGAAATGCATTTTTTTTTTTTATATATACAAATAAATATTTTGTTCATATTTCTTTTATTTTCTGTCAGAATACATTTAAGAGAAGCAACAAAACAAAAATTTAACGAAAAAAAGGCATATTATATTTATAGAAAACCAACAACCCAACAAAAGAGAAACATTTATAAACTGCATTCTGTAATAAATATAAAAATACGGCTGATTCATAAAAAGAAAATTAAAAACTAACAAATGAAAATAAAATAAAACAGAAAATACCTATTTTGTGTTTTTAAAGCCTTCCAATAAATAAAAAAAAATTTAAACATTGTATAATAAAAAATGATAATATAATATGATATGATACTCAACACTGCAGATAACAGATCTTGTTTTACCTTAGCATTTTTTAAATTAAAAAAAAATTAAAATAAAAGTTAAACTACTCATTTGTTTTAGTTTTGGTTGCTGTGGTTGGTTCGTTATCTTGTTATAAAACTTTGGTTTGAGTCAGCCCTATCGCAAATTCCTGAAAAAACAATTACCAAATACGTTCATAGTACCCGTGGCATGATGGTTAGTGCGTTGGATTTGTCATGCCAGGGGCCCTACTCTGTAATGCGTTTCGAAAGCCAATCCGATTCGAATCTGATATTTGATTCGTTTATGAATTCGTACTCTGTAAAAATTTCGAATCGAATAAAACAATCATCTAGTACTTTTTCTAATTATCGAATAGATTTACCGAGTCTCGAAGCATTTCTTATGAGATTTGTCAAAGCAAAAATACAAAAAAAAATCAAAACAAACCACAAAGACGAGGAAAAAATTAAAATTAAAATTCAGTCATTATTAACAATTAAAAAATAATGGTAATGACTTTTTTTACACTTCACTGCTTTGCAATTGCCACACCTCACTTTTTATTCAAGCTTAGAAAGTTAAAGCTGATTTTTTTTTATAGTCATTTCGTTTTTTGTGTTGAAATTTGTCTTTTGCTAAGGTATACTTTTTTTCCTTCAAGTCATACGAATTCCACCATAATTTCAAATTGCTTTTGTTTGGTATGTACATTTTTCGCTGATGATTCCCTGTAATGGGATTTATTTGCTTAAATTTTGAATAAAATATTTTTATTTCCTTACTTATATTTTATCTATTTCACACAACTCAACACAATTTTCCTTTTGTGTCCTTTAAAAACGACTTTCGAATTGCAATTCGTTACCTCTCTTGTTGTAGAAACAAAATTTCCGTTTTCGAACGCTAATGACATTCGGAAACGCATTGCCAGGTACGAAAAATCCGAATGCAGATTTGTCATTCCGTAAGTACTAGATTTCTTATACGCATTAGAAATAGAGAGTACAAAATATTCGTTTTCGAAAATATTTCCTTTCGAAACGCATTACAGAGTAGGGCCCCAGAGTTCTTAGGTTCGATCCCAGCCTATGCCTTCTAAAGTTTTTTTCATGGGTACAACCTCTTGCGAATAATTGACAAAGTGTAATTCTTATCATGAAAAGTGCTTTCTCAAATAATCCGTTCGGATTCGGCTTAAAACTGTAGGTCCTCTCCATCCCTGACAACAGTACTCGCACACAGGAATGGTTGAGAGTTGTAAGTCACTAAGCCCTAGTTTTCAACGGACTGTTGCGCCACCCAATTTATTTATAAATACGTTCTAGTACAATTTTGCGTTACGAACAGATGTCGTGATACGGTTTTTCGGAAATTGTAAAAATGTCCGATTACGATGGAATTCGTGATATGCCTGGCATTAGATTAATTGCAGGAAGATTAATAATGATTATTTCGTATTAAAATCGAAAAATTAAATTTAGTACCAAGATTTTGGTTTGAAATACAAAAAAATCGAATATTTTAATAAACTTGAAAAAAATATTTAGGTGGACGAAGAACTAGAGATCACCGCTTCCTAATAAAATAAAAAATGGGACGATTTAACTTTATTTTAGTTTACCTAACTAAAAACCCAAAATTTTGCTCCCCGCATGATGATGACCAGAAACGATAATGAAGGATTCTCTGAGTTTGAATTTTTTTCTAAGGCTTGTCATTATGATTTTAAAATTTGCATTTTTATTTTTCGATTTGTAGAATTGCTTAGGTTAGGTTAGGTTAAAGTGGCTGTTGGTTGGGACGTCCAACACACTTAGACCAAAGTATGGTCCGTTGTGATACCACATGGATCAGTTAATCAGCTTAACTCGTTGAACCAGTTGGAGCTTCGAATGAAGCGTAGGAGACAAGTGATGTCTGAATTCTTTAGATCACTGGTATCGTTAAAGTAGTAGTCTCCAAGGTGGATTCTACGTCTTTGTGATAAGGCAGGGCATGTGCACAGAAGATGAGAGATTGTCTCTTCTTCTTCGTCCATGCAACTCCTACAAAAATCATTTGCAGGGGCTCCGAGTCGAATAGCATGCCTTCCTATTAAGCAGTGCCCAGTCAGGACACCTATAACGTAGCTAATGTGCAATCTACTCAGAGAGATTAATTGTTTTGAGCGCCTGGCACTAAGAATAGGCCAAATTAGTTTAGTTGCGACACAAGTGGTGGTGTTATTCCACCTGGAGTTTGTTTTCTCTATGGTATCTTGCTTTAGCATGAGCTTACATGTAGCTAAGGGGATACCTATGCTAGCATTGTGAGCCAGCAGAGGTAAAGTTGTTCCGCTTTTTGCAAGTTCGTCAGCTTTGCAATTTCCTGGAATGTCTCTATGGCCCGGCACCCAGAAAAGGTGAATGTTGAACTGTGTAGCCATCTCCGTAAGAGATGATCGACAATTTAGGGCTGTTAATGAATTTGTGGAGACTGAGTCTAGGGACTTTAACGCGGCTTGGCTATCCGAGACATCTAAGCCAGGATAGGACTTCTTTTATAGCCAGGATTTCAGCTTGGAACACGCTACAATGATCGGGTAGACGAAAGGAGAGACTTAAGTTTAGTCTATCTGAGTATACGCCTCCACCAACCCCATCCTCCGTTTTTGATCCGTCTGTATAGAAGTTTATAGGACCATCGTTCAAAAATGATGTATTCTCCCAAGAAGACCTGGGAGGTATAGTCACTTTGAAGCTATAGTTATTAAACTGAGGATGGGGTATGGTGTAGTCAATATTACTGTTTATAGTTCTGAACGAGTTCAAAATAGTGGTGTGGCCAATTCCATTATTGATCCACAGAGAGGAGGCCTGAAGCCGTATGGCCGCTAATACTGCGGCCGTTTGCTTGCTGAAAATGTCCAGCGGTATTAGATGGAACAGAACATCTAGTGAGGCGGAGGGGGTGGAGCGAAGTGCTCCTCCCATACACAGGCAGGCTGTTCGTTGGACTTTGCTGAGTTTATTGCGATTTGTCGCTGTATCTAGCGCCGTCCACCATACCGCTACTCCATAAGTAAGGATCGGTCTTATGACCGAGATGTATAGCCAGTGTGTAATGCGGGGCTGTAGGCCCCATTTATTACCAATGGCCTTTTTACAGGAGAACAGGGCTACTGTGGCCTTGTTTATTCTCTCTTGAATATTAAGTTTCCAGCTTAATTTCTTATCTAAAATGAGACCCAAGTATTTTGCTTGTTCAGAGAATTTAAGTGGTACACCGTTTATGAGGGGAGGGTCAATGTGTGGGACTTTGTATTTCCTTGTGAAGAGTACAAGGTCGGTTTTTTGTGGGTTAACGCCTAGTCCACACCGATTAGCCCATCTGGTGAGCTTATTTAAAGCGTTTTGTAAGAGTTCTTTTAGTATATTGGGATGTTTACCCGTTGCTGCAATAGCAACATCGTCCGCATAGGCAAACACTCTGTATCCCTCTCTTTCTAGAGTAGTTAGTAATTCATTTATTACTAAATTCCAGAGGAGAGGGGATAGGACACCACCTTGTGGCGTACCTCTGCTGACACCCCTTTGTGTAGTAAAATCGCCCAGTTTTGAATTGATAATCCTGCTTATCAGCATCTGATTAATCAATTCGCTGATCGACTTATCTACCTTCAGAGATGTCAATACACGTGCAATTGCAGATGTGTCGACATTGTTAAATGCACCTTCTATGTCTAAGAAGGCAACTAAGGTGTACTCTTTATGATGGAGGGAATATTCGATTGTACGTACTATACTGTGTAGAGCCGTTTCAACTGATTTCCCTTTGTTGTAGGCATGTTGAGCCTTTGAAAGGAGGGACTTATCAATATTTGCCCTTAAGTGAATATCGATCAAACGCTCAAAAGTTTTGAGAAGGAATGATGATAAGCTGATAGGTCTTAGGTCTTTAGGGCTTACGTGACTGGATTTTCCAGCTTTTGGAATAAAAACAACTTTAACTTGTCTCCAAGACATCGGGATGTATGCCAAATTAAGGCATCCCTTGAAGATGTTTTCTAGGATGGGTATTAGAAAACTTGCATTTTCTTGCAGTTCGGCTGGAATTACACCATCCGGACCAGCAGATTTATATGGTTTAAAGCTGTTAATAGCCCATTTGAGTTTTTCCCTAGTGACTAGACCTTGTGGGGGTTGTAAAGTATTGCCACCATTATTAGGTGCAATGTTATTAATAATATTAGAGCTACCAGGAAAGTGAACGTCTAGTAGCAAATTGAGCGATTCTTCGCTTGAATTGGTCCAGAGGCCAGAGGCGTTTTTCAAGCAGCTTGGCATGATTGGATTTTTGGAGAGGATTTTGCGCAACCTGGATGCTTCAGAGCAATCTTCCACGTTGCTGCAGAAGTTTCTCCAGGACGATCGTTTGGTTTTCCTCAGCTCTTTTTTATATATCTTCAGTGATTCTTTATATGAATCCCAGTCAGACATGTCTCTAGAAGCTTTCGCTCTGTTAAAGAGTTTTCTGCATTCTTTTCGAAGTGGATCCAGCCCTGAGTTCCACCAGTGTAGTTTCTTTTTACCTCTTACTTGTATAAGAGGACATGCCGTATCTAGAGCTTTGTTTAGGGCTAATGTTAGATTGTTGACTTTGTTGTCAAGATCTTCAGTGTTAGAGGGGGTGTTAAAAAGTTCTGGTTTTACTAAACTATTTAACATTCTCTTGTATTTTGGCCAATTTGTTCTTTTTAGGTTTCGGAAGATCGATTGGCAAGGTGGATCATTTAAAAAGTTAAATTGGATGTATCTATGATCAGAAAAGGAGTGATCTTTAGATACTTTCCAGTTCAAAATATTATTATAAATGAAGTCGGAGACAAGAGTTATATCTAAAACTTCTTGTCGATTTTTAGTAATAAAGGTTGGCTCTTTGCCAACGTTACTTATGAGTAGGTTAGTGCTTAGAATATAGTCGAAAAGAGACTCACCCCTGTCGTTTATATCTGTGCTACCCCACACTGTATGGTGGGCGTTAGCGTCACTTCCGATGATGAGGCCGATGTTGAGCCTTTGCGCTTCAGCTATTAATCTCTCCAGAGTGTCACCCGGGAGAGGGCCAAGATGGTCGTGGCCGAGATACGCCGACGCCAACCAGAATGTTCCTCTGGCTGTTTCCAGACTTGCGGCGGTGATATCTCGATTGCTGAAATTAGGGAGTAAATATACATTTAGGCTACGTTTTACTAATATGCAAGATCTGGGTTCATCCTCACCTGATGCATATAGCACGCAGTATTTGGGAGTCCTGATTCCTCGAACAATAGATTTAACAATCCAGGGTTCTTCTTCTACCTGAGCGTCGAACTTGTCGAGTTGTAGAAGCGGAGTAAGGTCAATGATTCTCGGGAATTATTTCTCCAGAAGAGTCCTGAAACCAAAGGTCGCTCGCCCCTCCCCTTCCCAATCCTTTACCCCCCTCCTCCGTCAGCTCTGTGCTATTATACTGGCTGATGTCTCCTTATCCCCTGACTGTATGGTGTATAACTGTCTGTCATGCCTAGTTTCCTTCCTGGGACGCTTATGGCTTAATTGCTGTTCGTCTCTCCTTTTCCAAAACATATCCTTCCCTTAAACTTCCCAATTGGGCTGGATCTAAGGTGTTATACGACCCGTGCCGATGATCGGCCAGGCTGAGGGCCCAATTTCTAAAAATAGCTCAGTCGTTAACGGAGTATCCGGATACCTGGCGACCTCCGGATTAATCAGCCTTATCTGTATACACGGATCTCTGTACAGATGGACCACCCTTTATCCGCTACTCGTGGGATTCAAATGAACAACTTAAAAACAAAACAAACAAAACAAAAGTCAAAGACCGAACCGGCCAGCAGTACGACGGCAAAGTTGTCTGCTGCTCATCCCTCTTCCACTGGTGCTGACATGGCTATGGACACTCACAGCCCTGTTGTCGCCAGTGGAATATCGGATAATCAGGTAATATTACCTTCTTCCTGTAGTGAGGCAGTTGTGAAGAACGGCTCCTCTACTACCACAGAGAGTAAACCTCTCAAATCTTCAACACCGCGAGTCGGAAGTAGTAGGGCTATGGTGCCAGGTCCTTCTACCACCAAAGACAAGAATCCTAAAGAAGGTCCTGGGGGAGATGGACGCAAGCTCAGACCCTCCAAGGCCTTCTACAAGGACTTGCGTAGTGCAAAGAGGATTCTTCAGACGTTTGGTGAACAACTAGGCGCTGGAGGAAACTCTCAGCACGACGCACAGTGTGACAATTCGCAAATCTAGCGGGATTAAATTAATAGCGGTTACGAGTTTTTCTTTTTGATAATTCTTTTTTTGCAGGATTAAATATAAATATGTGAATAATGAAATTTAACAACAATTATTAAAATATTTTGTTAATTTTTTTTTTTTTACAGAGCTTTAAAAGTACTCGTTTTTTGCAGTTTGATAGACTCTTCTTAGCAAATGAATTTCTTTCAGAAAAAAAGCTTATGCTTGATTTTTTTTGGTCATATTTATAACTAATAGATACCAATATGAAATTAAAATAGAATTTTATATATACTTGGCCAAATTTTTAATGAACGGAGTTCTGAAACTACGTGTTTTATGCACTTAGGTAAGCACATCAGGAACAATTAAATTACGCCGAAAAAAAAACGTTTGTTCCTTTTTACTTATATTTATTAAAAAAAAACATAAAATACATAAATTAAAATAAACATTTATATTTTTCTACAAAAAAGACCGTAAAAACAAGGTTTTTATATTATTTAGTTGCATTTAAAAGGTCTAAGACTTCATGCTCGATATAGCACTTTTTTTCCTTTTCGGAATGCACCTTATTCTGGCTATAAAAGGGTCCGATGTTATCAATAGCCTATTTAAAAGATCCGTTATTGTGTCCAACAGCGAAGTTTTTCTCGTAAATAGCTCACGATATTTGCTATTTTCTTTGTTCCTAGCTTCTTGCGCTTCCTCCGAAAGTTGGCCAATCGGAAAATCGGTGGATTAAACTAATAATAATTTAATTGATTTTAACTATTAAATTACCTACAATTCATGTTTAAACACTTTGTACCATTGAAATGAAAAAGTTATAGTTAAAAACAGATTTTGAATAAAAATGTGTTTAAAAGTCCAAAATCGAGAAAAAAGAAAGAAAACTTTTAAAATAACATTTATTTTGAAAATTGTTTTTTTTTTTTTTTATTATATTATAACTTTTTTATTTTTAGTTCTACATAAAAAGTTTATTTACATAAATTGTAGAGAATTTAATTATCTACAAGATAATATTAGTATTTTTTGTGAAAAATAACTATTTTCAAAATATCACGTAAAGCTCTTATCACCCCTTTATAGAAGATGGCCCCTTAATAAGAGGAAGGGGGGGTGTGGTGGGTTGAGCTCCAAAAATCGAAAATTATACTCACACTAAACTCCCCTACACATACGCAAAAAAAATCTTATCAATGTAGCACTTCATGGTAATATAAGTAAAAAAACTATTATTTTGACATTCATTTTTTGCTGAAGGCCAGTTCGAAAATGAAAAAAAAAATGTATGGGCGTCGCACCTATGCGCAGCAACTCAAAGCGGTTAATTATAGCAGACATATCAGGCTTTAAAATGCATATAGTCTCGCATCCGAATAACACTGAATAATTTAATTTTTTCTCTAATGAATGTACAAATTGTATAAAATTACGCTTTTTTTGTACCCTATCCTCCAACAAATATATTTAAACACCATATAAATTAAAATTTTACTTTCTTTTCAATTTTCCGATATCCTGTTAATAAAATAAAAGCAAAACTTTCAATAAAAACTAAACCACGCACTCACAAAAAAATAAAGACCTAAACCACCTTCACTGGCCAATTGCCACCAAAAAAATGACTAATTGCAAATTTGACATCAATTATCTTCGTTGTACATCACTCCTGCATAACAATTCTTTCTAAATCGGCTAATAGAAGGTTTAGGCTCCAAGTAAAACCAACTTTTAAATCAGTTTGTGCATATCATTTTTTTAATTAAATCCCGCTAGATTTGCGAATTGTCACACTGTGCGACGCCAAAATAAAATGGGCCAAGAGCTTCCTGGCCAAAGCTAACATAAAGACCAGCCAAGACTCAACGTCGAAGCGACAAAGGTCTATGGAAGGTAGTGTTTCACTACCCAAACGCCCTAAAGTGCTAAACATCAGCACTTCTCTTGACCCTCGCAAGGCAAAAATGTCCTTCAGTGACGTTCTGAAGGATAAAATGGTAGTCGCGATTATCGACAGAAGTGACGTAGATGGCACGATCTCTGCCGAGAACTGGACATTGGCCAAAGGACAGCTGGCCTTCAGTTTTGTCGAGATTATGTCTGACAATCCGGGACCACCGCCCATCACAAAAGATGGCGGTTGGCATCAGGGACACATCAAGTTGATGGTCTATGATGATCGGAGGTCGTGCGATCTGCTGACGCTAGCGGTTAGTCGACTTGGGGAGGTCTGGCCTGGTGCTAAGCTGGAGGTTGTCGCAAAGGAGGACATTCCTTGCAGACCAAGAGCTCGCATCACGGTTCCAGCCATATTCAAGGAAGCTGACCATGTTATGAAGGTAATCCGGCTCTCCAATCCAACCCTTCCTACTCACAACTGGAAGGTTGCGAAATTGGAGGATCCAAAGGGACCCTACAAGGGTGCAATTGTAATCATCAATGCAGAGTCCCTTTCTCCTCTGGCGCAGTCAAAAGGTGTGATTAGGTTCGGGTTCGATGAAATACCGCTGAGAGTCTACAAAAAAGATGGGGCTGAGGCACAAACCCTTCCCCCTTCCCCACCCACACAAGCGGAAACGGTTGCTGAGGAACCTGGTGCATCGGTCACATTTCCTTCATTGGAAGACGATGCATCCCAGGTATCCCCAGTAGCAGTGGAAGCTCCTAACACCGACCAAGGTTTTTCCGCAATGGAGGCCGAGGTCTGCGACAGCGGAGATGAGGACATTCTTTTAGAATCGTCCTCTGATATGGATGACTCCGACATCACTGTGTTGGAGGCTGATCGGGAGTACGGTAGTGAAAATGCTGCGGTTACTCCAGATTAACCTCCAACACTCCATAAAGGCTTCGGCCTCCCTTCTTCTTCGCTTATTCAGCAGCGATGAAGATATTGTCCTGATTCAAGAACCCTGGATTGTTAAATCTATTGTTCGAGGAATCAGGACTCCCAAATACTGCGTGCTATATGCATCAGGTGAGGATGAACCCAGATCTTGCATATTAGTAAAACGTAGCCTAAATGTATATTTACTCCCTAATTTCAGCAATCGAGATATCATCGCCGCAAGTCTGGAAACAGCCAGAGGAACATTCTGGTTGGCGTCGGCGTATCTCGGCCACGACCATCTTGGCCCTCTCCCGGGTGACACTCTGGAGAGATTAATAGCTGAAGCGCAAAGGCTCAACATCGGCCTCATCATCGGAAGTGACGCTAACGCCCACCATACAGTGTGGGGTAGCACAGATATAAACGACAGGGGTGAGTCTCTTTTCGACTATATTCTAAGCACTAACCTACTCATAAGTAACGTTGGCAAAGAGCCAACCTTTATTACTAAAAATCGACAAGAAGTTTTAGATATAACTCTTGTCTCCGACTTCATTTATAATAATATTTTGAACTGGAAAGTATCTAAAGATCACTCCTTTTCTGATCATAGATACATCCAATTTAACTTTTTAAATGATCCACCTTGCCAACCGATCTTCCGAAACCTAAAAAGAACAAATTGGCCAAAATACAAGAGAATGTTAAATAGTTTAGTAAAACCAGAACTTTTTAACACCCCCTCTAACACTGAAGATCTTGACAACAAAGTCAACAATCTAACATTAGCCCTAAACAAAGCTCTAGATACTGCATGTCCTCTTATACAAGTAAGAGGTAAAAAGAAACCACACTGGTGGAACTCAGGGCTGGATCCACTTCGAAAAGAATGCAGAAAACTCTTTAACAGAGCGAAAGCTTCTAGAGACTTGTCTGACTGGGATTCATATAAAGAATCACTGAAGATATATAAAAAAGAGCTGAGGAAAACCAAACGATCGTCCTGGAGAAACTTCTGCAGCAACGTGGAAGATTGCTCTGAAGCATCCAGGTTGCGCAAAATCCTCTCCAAAAATCCAATCATGCCAAGCTGCTTGAAAAACGCCTCTGGCCTCTGGACCAATTCAAGCGAAGAATCGCTCAATTTGCTACTAGACGTTCACTTTCCTGGTAGCTCTAATATTATTAATAACATTGCACCTAATAATGGTGGCAATACTTTACAACCCCCACAAGGTCTAGTCACTAGGGAAAAACTCAAATGGGCTATTAACAGCTTTAAACCATATAAATCTGCTGGTCCGGATGGTGTAATTCCAGCCGAACTGCAAGAAAATGCAAGTTTTCTAATACCCATCCTAGAAAACATCTTCAAGGGATGCCTTAATTTGGCATACATCCCGATGTCTTGGAGACAAGTTAAAGTTGTTTTTATTCCAAAAGCTGGAAAATCCAGTCACGTAAACCCTAAAGACCTAAGACCTATCAGCTTATCATCATTCCTTCTCAAAACTTTTGAGCGTTTGATCGATATTCACTTAAGGGCAAATATTGATAAGTCCCTCCTTTCAAAGGCTCAACATGCCTACAACAAAGGGAAATCAGTTGAAACGGCTCTACACAGTATAGTACGTACAATCGAATATTCCCTCCATCATAAAGAGTACACCTTAGTTGCCTTCTTAGACATAGAAGGTGCATTTAACAATGTCGACACATCTGCAATTGCACGTGTATTGACATCTCTGAAGGTAGATAAGTCGATCAGCGAATTGATTAATCAGATGCTGATAAGCAGGATTATCAATTCAAAACTGGGCGATTTTACTACACAAAGGGGTGTCAGCAGAGGTACGCCACAAGGTGGTGTCCTATCCCCTCTCCTCTGGAATTTAGTAATAAATGAATTACTAACTACTCTAGAAAGAGAGGGATACAGAGTGTTTGCCTATGCGGACGATGTTGCTATTGCAGCAACGGGTAAACATCCCAATATACTAAAAGAACTCTTACAAAACGCTTTAAATAAGCTCACCAGATGGGCTAATCGGTGTGGACTAGGCGTTAACCCACAAAAAACCGACCTTGTACTCTTCACAAGGAAATACAAAGTCCCACACATTGACCCTCCCCTCATAAACGGTGTACCACTTAAATTCTCTGAACAAGCAAAATACTTGGGTCTCATTTTAGATAAGAAATTAAGCTGGAAACCTAATATTCAAGAGAGAATAAACAAGGCCACAGTAGCCCTGTTCTCCTGTAAAAAGGCCATTGGTAATAAATGGGGCCTACAGCCCCGCATTACACACTGGCTATACATCTCGGTCATAAGACCGATCCTTACTTATGGAGTAGCGGTATGGTGGACGGCGCTAGATACAGCGACAAATCGCAATAAACTCAGCAAAGTCCAACGAACAGCCTGTCTGTGTATGGGAGGAGCACTTCGCTCCACCCCCTCCGCCTCACTAGATGTTCTGTTCCATCTAATACCGCTGGACATTTTCAGCAAGCAAACGGCCGCAGTATTAGCGGCCATACGGCTTCAGGCCTCCTCTCTGTGGATCAATAATGGAATTGGCCACACCACTATTTTGAACTCGTTCAGAACTATAAACAGTAATATTGACTACACCATACCCCATACTCAGTTTAATAACTATAGCTTCAAAGTGACTATACCTCCCAGGTCTTCTTGGGAGAATACATCATTTTTGAACGATGGTCCTATAAACTTCTATACAGACGGATCAAAAACGGAGGATGGGGTTGGTGGAGGCGTATACTCAGATAGACTAAACTTAAGTCTCTCCTTTCGTCTACCCGATCATTGTAGCGTGTTCCAAGCTGAAATCCTGGCTATAAAAGAAGTCCTATCCTGGCTTAGAGAAAACGTTATATCAACTAATGATATACGCATCTTCTCGGATAGCCAAGCCGCGTTAAAGTCCCTAGACTCAGTCTCCACAAATTCATTAACAGCCCTAAATTGTCGATCATCTCTTACGGAGATGGCTACACAGTTCAACATTCACCTTTTCTGGGTGCCGGGCCATAGAGACATTCCAGGAAATTGCAAAGCTGACGAACTTGCAAAAAGCGGAACAACTTTACCTCTGCTGGCTCACAATGCTAGCATAGGTATCCCCTTAGCTACATGTAAGCTCATGCTAAAGCAAGATACCATAGAGAAAACAAACTCCAGGTGGAATAACACCACCACTTGTGTCGCAACTAAACTAATTTGGCCTATTCTTAGTGCCAGGCGCTCAAAACAATTAATCTCTCTGAGTAGATTGCACATTAGCTACGTTATAGGTGTCCTGACTGGGCACTGCTTAATAGGAAGGCATGCTATTCGACTCGGAGCCCCTGCAAATGATTTTTGTAGGAGTTGCATGGACGAAGAAGAAGAAGAGACAATCTCTCATCTTCTGTGCACATGCCCTGCCTTATCACAAAGACGTAGAATCCACCTTGGAGACTACTACTTTAACGATACCAGTGATCTAAAGAATTCAGACATCACTTGTCTCCTACGCTTCATTCGAAGCTCCAACTGGTTCAACGAGTTAAGCTGATTAACTGATCCACGTGGTATCACAACGGACCATACTTTGGTCTAAGTGTGTTGGACGTCCCAACCAACAGCCACTTTAACCTAACCTAACCTAACCAGGGTTCTTGAATCAGGACAATATCTTCATCGCTGCTGGATAAGCGAAGAAGAAGGGAGGCCGAAGCCTTTATGGAGTGTTGGAGGTTAATCTGGAGTAACCGCAGCATTTTCGCTACCGTACTCCCGATCAGCCTCCAACACAGTGATGTCGGAGTCATCCATATCATCATCTCCGCTGTCGCAGACCTCGGCCTCCATTGCGGAAAAACCTTGGTCGGTGTTAGGAGCTTCCACTGCTACTGGGGATACCTGGGATGCATCGTCTTCCAATGAAGGAAATGTGACCGATGCACCAGGTTCCTCAGCAACCGTTTCCGCTTGTGTGGGTGGGGAAGGGGGAAGGGTTTGTGCCTCAGCCCCATCTTTTTTGTAGACTCTCAGCGGTATTTCATCGAACCCGAACCTAATCACACCTTTTGACTGCGCCAGAGGAGAAAGGGACTCTGCATTGATGATTACAATTGCACCCTTGTAGGGTCCCTTTGGATCCTCCAATTTCGCAACCTTCCAGTTGTGAGTAGGAAGGGTTGGATTGGAGAGCCGGATTACCTTCATAACATGGTCAGCTTCCTTGAATATGGCCGGAACCGTGATGCGAGCTCTTGGTCTGCAAGGAATGTCCTCCTTTGCGACAACCTCCAGCTTAGCACCAGGCCAGACCTCCCCAAGTCGACTAACCGCTAGCGTCAGCAGATCGCACGACCTCCGATCATCACAGACCATCAACTTGATGTGTCCCTGATGCCAACCGCCATCTTTTGTGATGGGCGGTGGTCCCGGATTGTCAGACATAATCTCGACAAAACTGAAGGCCAGCTGTCCTTTGGCCAATGTCCAGTTCTCGGCAGAGATCATGCCATCTACGTCACTTCTGTCGATAATCGCGACTACCATTTTATCCTTCAGAACGTCACTGAAGGACATTTTTGCCTTGCGAGGGTCAAGAGAAGTGCTGATGTTTAGCACTTTAGGGCGTTTGGGTAGTGAAACACTACCTTCCATAGACCTTTGTCGCTTCGACGTTGAGTCTTGGCTGGTCTTTATGTTAGCTTTGGCCAGGAAGCTCTTGGCCCATTTTATTTTGGCGTCGTGCTGAGAGTTTCCTCCAGCGCCTAGTTGTTCACCAAACGTCTGGAAAATCCTCTTAGCACTACGCAAGTCCTTGTAGAAGGCCTTGGAGGGTCTGAGCTTGCGTCCATCTCCCCCAGGACCTTCTTTAGGATTCTTGTCTTTGGTGGTAGAAGGACCTGGCACCATAGCCCTACTACTTCCGACTCGCGGTGTTGAAGATTTGAGAGGTTTACTCTCTGTGGTAGTAGAGGAGCCGTTCTTCACAACTGCCTCACTACAGGAAGAAGGTAATATTACCTGATTATCCGATATTCCACTGGCGACAACAGGGCTGTGAGTGTCCATAGCCATGTCAGCACCAGTGGAAGAGGGATGAGCAGCAGACAACTTTGCCGTCGTACTGCTGGCCGGTTCGGTCTTTGACTTTTGTTTTGTTTTTAAGTTGTTCATTTGAATCCCACGAGTAGCGGATAAAGGGTGGTCCATCTGTACAGAGATCCGTGTATACAGATAAGGCTGATTAATCCGGAGGTCGCCAGGTATCCGGATACTCCGTTAACGACTGAGCTATTTTTAGAAATTGGGCCCTCAGCCTGGCCGATCATCGGCACGGGTCGTATAACACCTTAGATCCAGCCCAATTGGGAAGTTTGAGGGAAGGATATGTTTTGGAAAAGGAGAGACGAACAGCAATTAAGCCATAAGCGTCCCAGGAAGGAAACTAGGCATGACAGACAGTTATACACCATACAGTCAGGGGATAAGGAGACATCAGCCAGTATAATAGCACAGAGCTGACGGAGGAGGGGGGATTGGGAAGGGGAAGGGCGAGCGACCTTTGGTTTCAGGACTCTTCTGGAGAAATAATTCCCGAGAATCATTGACCTTACTCAGCTTCTACAACTCGACAAGTTCGACGCTCAGGTAGAAGTAGAATTGCTTAGATTGTTCACTTTTATTAACAAACATCATTTAGAATATATTTTAGAAGAGCTCTTTTCTATCCTGACTAAATATATCGTGCATTACATCGTTATTGACACGCTGCTGTTACAAATTTGCTTTATTTTTGAACTTTCAATGTTGGCCTAAGCAAAAATTAATGCAAAAACTTGCAATTCTTAAAATTAACTATTATAAAAAAAAACAAGCTTTCCAAATAGTTTTTTTTTTCAATTCAATTTAATTGTGTTAGTTTTAAGTTTAGTTTTTAGTTTCATTGACTTCAAAATTTCAATACTGTTCACAATTTTCTTTGTAAGTTCATCTTAAGTCTTTAAATGGTTTGGCCGATGGCCGTCTACCAGACTGACATTTACATTTTAATCTTTAAAATAATGATGCTAAAGAAAAATCTAAGAAATTAAATTTTACAATTTTGGAAATAATGTTGTATACATTAAAAACTTTCATTGATTATACATGTTCTATATCGTAAAGCACTCGAAACAATATTAGTATAAGACTTCCCACCCTCGTTCTCCATTCATCGATTTTATCTATTGCGGAATTCTTTCAGAATTGGACAAACTCCCAAAAAATGGAACACGTCTTCACGTTCTCTTCGATTACATAGATTTCACGTTCTCTTCGATTACATAGATCACACCATAGAGGAAGATCTGGACGGTGAGGAATAAAGTTTAAGCTGAGGAGTTCACCTCTGACTTTAAAGATTGTACTGATTTTGCGTATGGTGTGATCGGCCAAGAAGTAGGTCTTTTTTCCAAAAAGTGGTTAACTTTACTGTAGTAAGCTTTATATAATGATGATTCCGCTTCCTCTGTTAACTGATCGTACATTCTGTTTCCGATTCTCATCAACAAATCATCAAATTTCGAACTAAGCAAAGAACGGTTATTTCAGTTGATATTGAAAAAGTTGTTGATCAATCGTTCGCCATTTTATACCACTCACCTACGCATGCTCCTCTGGAATTAATAATGTGACTTAGCACAAGTCTCGGAATTTTGTTTTCTCCCATCTCCATAATCCATTCCACATAATTAAATTGTAATTTGAGAGTATTCAAGAAAAGGGGGCCTGGGGTGCCAGCACGTAACTTGATACAATCGAGGATTGTCGATCAACTCGAAACAAATTATTTTTGATAGCACGTAATTTGAGACGAGTTCCATTGTGACTTTTACTTAAAAAAGTCATTGTGAACTATAAAATGAAATGTCAAATGAGTTTTCTTTGAAATTATTTCATTCTAGTTTCAATTTTAAGTTTTTTTCGAAATGTTTTTCTTTGATTCGGAGAGTGAAAGTGAAGGCGAAGAAGTGTCCTGTGCTAAAATCAAAAGAAGATATGTGAGAGATAATAGCAACCCATTCGAATTGAGTGAAAATGAGTAAATATTCAAAAAGAAAAGAAAGATCATGTATAACATTTGTAAAACATTTTTTTTTTTAGCTTTGTGTAGCAGTTTAGAGTCAACAAGGAATGTTTTCACACGATACTCAGCTCGTTAGATCTTCCAGAAGACAGAAGAGAACATCAATTCCACCAGTTCTACAGCATATGTATATACATACATAATATTTAACACCAACCTTCTTTTTTTTCCAATCTTTAAGATCTTTTTGTGGAGGACCCTCTGTGTTTAGGGATTCAATCAGTTTTCCCCACAGCATATTGCTATTTTTCCTCCCTTGGGCAGTTTTAAGAATTCCCCTCGCTAAATCAACGTGAGAACTCATAAAATTGGTCAAAAATCTCAGTCTGTTTTTTTATTTATTAACATATTATTTTGTTTTTCCATTTTTCTCATACAAAAATCGATGCCGACGATAACTAATTTCTGTCGAGTGAAAATTTTTGTTTCAAACGTCAATTTGAAGTTTGTGTGCTGCCGAATCTGGCGAAACAATCGAGAAAAACTCGATTGAACCAAAATGTGTGCTGCCAATGCTCGATTGTATCGACTAAACTCGTGCTGGCACCCCTGTTCCTGTTTCTAGGTGCAGAAAATAGTTGGGTGTCGTACTCAGCAGCCTTAAGGTGCTTTTGATGAAAAAACGGAGGAACTTTTCCACTGCACCGAACGACTTGTATCACCACCCTTGCGCTCCGTAAAAAAGAATTGCAGTTGCGGTTGCTCGAAAACTTTGTATTTAGCAATATGTGAAACTTCATTTCCCAAATAACAGCTTCTCCACACGTTACACATTAAACACTTAGCTTTCGCTACTTTGGTCGGAAGTGTCTATCGAGATTCCTTTTTCCATTCTAGAGTACCTACCTCCACAGCTTCTAAATATCATTATTTTGGACTTTGATAAATTAACTGATAGGTTTCAGACTTTGCAATAGCACTGAAGTCTATTCATCATCAGCTGCATTCCGTCTATAGATTCGGCCACGAAGACTATATCGTCAGCATACATGAGACCAGGAATTGATTTTTCGCTAAGCATTATACCGCCTCTCACTGAGTTTGTTATATCGTTTATGTATAGACTGAACAGTAGCGCCCTTAAAACGCATCCTTTCTTAGTTCCCATTGAGGTCTGAAACCCATCGGAAAGTTGTTTTCCATCCCACACTCTAGCCTCATACATTGCTCTGAAGACTGCTATTATTTTTGAAGAGATTCCATAATTGTAGAGCTTGTAGAAGAGAGCTTCCCTAGGAATAGAGTGGAATGCTGTCCAAAAGTCGACGAAAAAGGCATACAGCTTTTTGCCATTCTTCTTGTAGATTTCGGCTATATATATTAAGAAAATATTTGATCGATTGTTGAGTGATTTTCCTGAACCCTGCTTGAAACTCAGTCAAAATGTCCTTGCTTTCAATCCAATTGGATAATCTAGTATACAATACTGAAGTAAAAAGCTTTGTCGCAGTGTTTGAAAATGAAATGCCTCTGTAGTTTGTTGGATTTTCAGGGTTGCCTTTTTTATGCAAGGGAAAGATGATTGCTGATCGAAAACTCACGGGAACGTTGGCCGTCTCAAAAATTTTGTTGAATTCGACAGTAAGGAGTTGTAGAAATTTGGGGGTAAGATGATTATAAAATTCAAAAGGTATTCTGTCCTCCCTAAGAGCTTTGCCATTTTTAGAGTTTAAAGTTTTGTAGGTATAGCTACTTCAACTTCGGATAAAGAAAATGGAGCATCAAGAATTTCATCGGTTATTAAAGGGGTTGTATATTGAATTGGAGGCGATATTTCAGTTGTGTTAAGAAGACTCCAAAAATGTGTTTAAAGAAGGTCTATGTGCAGAGCTGCAGACATTGAGGTCATCTTTCCACTCAAAAGCTTCACTGGTTTCTAAAATCAGTTGCGTTTTTAGCCTTGATTATTGTTTCAATATTTCTGAGGTCGAAATTTAGTTTTTTAAGCTTACAAAGCTCTTTGACAAGCTGCATTTTTTATGAAAGTTACGAGTGTGTCTGGGTCGGGGTTCTCTGGAACTTCTGTTGCTACCAGCAAATCTACCTGTCTGTTTATACTGCACTGAAAAATCTCTGTTGTGGTCATTCCAATGAAATTTCGGTGGAAGAGAAAATCCAGAAACCGCTGTTTCTTTAATTTCTTATTCGTATTTTCGTTATAAATTTGTATTTGTTATACATTTATTATGGTTGTATTTCGGAAAGAATTGGGCACATAGAAACGGGATTGGGCTAAAAATGCAGACAATTTAGTTAGCTTAGAATCATAGAGATTGCTTATATTGAAGAAACTAACCTATCAAGGTTAAAAATCGATACTTAGGACAATGAAAGTAAATGATCTTCGCTGGGTTAGTCGAAAATCTGGATTATTTATAAGACCAAAGTCAAAAACACCTAGAAACAAAATTCGATCTACCGGATTTAAGGAAACTGATCATTCTGTCCAGTGTCCACAGAAAAGACAACTTGACTACTACGTAGTTTTTAATTTTCCCCAAAACTAAAATATATTTTTAGATTTGGCTTAACACTGAATACTGATACTGAAAAAACAGTACTCACAGTAATTTGTCTGTTGTTTTTAATTTTGAGATTTCAAATTATTTTTTCTGGTACTATAAACAAAAGCAAACAAATCTTAAAAACTTATTGCAAGCATAGGATTCTGTTAACGTTGTTGTTTTCCAATCTTTTTGTGTGTCAATTCACTTTCCTGCAAAAATACCCCTCCCACCTAACAGGATGGTATAGACCCCCAATCCCAAATCATTTTTTTTTCTTTTGGCCCAAATTTCTCACTCCAGAGCTATGGTATATTTTATGGCAAATTTTTTGTGAAAAAAAAAAAGAATTTTACTTAATTTTTGAGCAACTATATTTTGAAAACCGTTACATTTACAGACTCTCAGGTTTAAATTTTAATTAATTTATTAGCCTTAAAATCGTAAAACATTTTTTTTTTTTCAAAAAAAAAATCCTCTTCAGCGTAAAAAATACCAATAATTTAAACACGTTGCACTCGAGTTCGGAAACTTAAATTATTATTTAGGCCAAATCATAAATAAATAACCAACAAATCAGAAATATCAAATATAACACAAGGTCTGCTTCTATCCAAATGACGATGCAATATTTTTCTCTCATTAGTTGTTTTTATTCTTCGTTTTCTCCTTTTGTTGTGTGAATATTGTTGTTGGATTCCTGCGCCTGATTGGCTGGTTTATTCTACTTCTATTTAATCACCCTTATCCAGGTAACCGATTGGAGAGGTATTTTTTTACGATCTGTCCGAAATGTACGAATTTTGTATCAACGAACCCTTCAGATACACAAATCAGAAAAACCTCGAAACCAATTTTGATGTACGGTAAGTATTGTTATATAAGTAATGTAAGTATTAAACAAAATTGCGTGCATCGTTTGAAATATATCTACGTTATTTTCCTACGTAAAAATACCTGCCGACTTGTAAGGAAAATACATTTCACATTCTTACATATCTACTATTAAACAAAATACATATAAATAAATATAAGAATTAGACTCTAGACTGAAAAATCTTTCCTTACCTACAAAGTTTACATGCCTACCACTTCCCATGTTCTATAAATTCTTATTCAACACATTGTACACAAACGCT
The DNA here is from genome assembly GCA_920104205.1 of Eupeodes latifasciatus. Lineage (NCBI taxonomy): Eukaryota > Metazoa > Arthropoda > Insecta > Diptera > Syrphidae > Eupeodes > Eupeodes latifasciatus. The sequence continues at coordinate 36,771,797 of OV049927.1, forward strand.
CTCGTTTTCTTCATTGTCTCAAATCTAAGGCAACCCTGCAAATTCAAGTCGCAAATTAAACAAGAGAATACTAAATAAAACGGTCGTTTGTCTTGCCTTGCCTTAAAAAACATATATCTTTAAGAGAAAGTAAAATTAAAATTTACTTTCTAAATCAAAATTTAGAAAGCAATTTAATTTTAGTTAGAAAGATATATTTTTAAAGCTTTTTCAATTTTAAAAACTTTTATGTAGTTATAAAAATTCATATTATTTTCGTTTATTTTATGTAAGATGCAATTTGTTTTATTCAATTTTTCTATTAAACAACAACAGTTAGACATATTTATATGTCATTCGTAATTTATAACATTTAACTTTATAAAAATGTTTTTATTAGAAACAAACTTAAAAAAAAATCTTTGTTATATGCACTGTTAGTTAGCCCAAAATTTTTCAATAACTAAATTATACAAAAAAAGATGATGAAAGCATTTTTAAATGATTTTAACAGATGATTTTGGCAAATTTTGTTTAAACAAAATATTTGTTTCTATTTCATTGCACTTCACTTATTCCTTAATATTGATACCAAGGCTGTCGTCGGACCCATTGAAGTCTGTTACTAGTCTGATCGGAACGGATTTTGATGCTAGCACCTTCAGCTGCCCTGACCGTTTCCTTAACCTGAAAAAAAGGTACAAAATACATTTAATTAACCAAAGACACCAACATTTGTTTTTATCATTCATGATATTACTACTTTTTTAAATAACTCATTTTTGTTCGAATTTAAAATATAAAATCTTACACTTTGCATTAGATTCTGTGCATTTCCAACCAACATTTCAGTTGCTTCGCGATCTTCATCCGAGCCTTGAGCACCCAACATTGTTGCCTTTACAGTTGACAGAATTTTAAGTTGTGTTCCAATGGTCGGAATACGTTCACAAACTTGTAACAAATTGGTACGAATTCGACGGTCAGTACATTGACGAGCCAGATCTTTGGCCAGACGCGTCACATCCTCAGATGCTTCAGCAATTTGTTTTGCTGTAGCAATGAGTTCACGTTTGCTACCCTTTGAATCAGCAAGAACTAATTCGGAGAGTCTTGCCATAAGGACGGCCATTCGCTTGGCAGCTGAAATAATTTCGTTATCCTTAGAAGACCATTGACGGACTTCTTGATGTAGACCACGAGCGGCAATCTAAAAAGAAACTCAGCAAATAGTTATTAATGAAATTGAAAATAAAGAATCTTGTGCTCACAAAAATTGGCTGATTTGCGTGAGGCGTTGTGCGGAAGACTTCATCTTCGTCATCTGTTTCTGGTGGTGGTGGACGAATTGGAGCCATATCTTCTCGTGGCAATGGAGGACGTGGGGGAGCGCGTTCCGCTTAAAAAAAAATAAATTAAATATGAGTTTTTCTTCTATGTAGCTTAACTTTTCCTTACGTTTATTTTCATTGGAAGACAAATGCAAGGCACTGAGTTCAGGCACTGGTGGAGGCAAATTACCATGGGACGCTGCAATCGCTGATCGAACATCACACACGTCAGCGATAAGCTTTTTAAGTAAATTATAAGTACTGAACAAGAAACTTCAATGAATATAGATTTTAAGCATACCCTTTTATACGAGTCCCTCCAAGTACTAGCACGATTTGGATCATTGATGTTGGTTGCGACCATTTTTGCATCACCCACCATAGCTGGCAAAGAATTTTCCAAGCGATTAGTAGCTTCATTAAGTTTAGCTGTAAATACCGGATCTTCCGAATTGTCTGCTTCTTGTTTGGCTACCAGTAGTACACGGTTTACCAAGCGTGCAATGTTTGATGTATTGTCGACCATTTTCTGGGGCTGTTTATTGTGAATGGCATCTTCACAGAGCTTCACATAAACCTGCATGTGGTCTTCAGAAGTTTTGATAAAATCAGCCGGATTGGTGGCCTGATCACATACGGTTCTCATTCGGAGAATGGTATCGGCATATTGTTGTTTTAAATTGTTTAAATGCTCTTCAGCAGCTGTGCTTTCCGGGTAGTTCATTCGAATGCGTCCAGCAGATACCAGTTGCGGTGTTAAGCTATCAACTTGAGATGCAGAAGATAACAAAATTTCAGCAATTTTCTTGTTGCCACCAGATCCCCCTGCGGCAACCATTCGACTAGTTTTCGAAGCACGATCACTAAAAGCTTGTAAATTGTTTGATTTCTGGTTGAAATTTTGCTCTCGGTTCGGTGTTCCCTGCGGCACATTGACTGCCTCACTGAATTGTTTTAATGGTGTTGACACATCCATAAAGTCTTGAACGATTCTATTGACCAGGGCATTTTGGATCGCCTCTTTAAGCTCATGTAACTTGTGGTTAAGCTTCTTAGCGAACTCCTTGGCTTTTGGTGTTGTACCAGCTGCATTCATTTTTAAATATTCTACCTCATCACAAAGTTGGAGTATCTCAGCCTTCTGGTAGCCAGGACAACCTTCTGCTACTTTCCTTCCTTCTTCTACTATCAATCCTGTAGCCCGTTCGCCTAAGCCATTGTCGTTAATTTCTGGATTCTGCAGCCATTTGCGTGCTTGCTCCAATCGCCCTTGAATAGTATGGGCTGTTTGCTGAACACCGGCTTTGTTTACTCCGACTATTGCATTAATAAGAGCCTGTTGCAGACTTCCAAGTTTTTCGCGTATATTTTTGGCCAAACTCTCTGCCTGAGGACTAGTACCCTTGCCATCTTGACGCAATTCACACAAGGCATTGCCTATTGTTGTGATATCGTCCGCCATTTTGCGGATTGGCATCGAGTCATGTGGAAGACATCTATCAGCCACCTCCTGTGCGTTTTCTATTATCTGTCGCAGAGCTTTCTCACCAACACCACCCTTCAAAGCATATGGATTGGCCAACCAGTCATTGGCAAGACCGACTTTATTGAGGATGGCGTTGCTTATTTTCTTTAAAACTGTTAGGTTATCCAGCTCACTTGTGTCCTCGTCGTAAGTTGTTAATTGTAACACACGAACTATTTCCTGAATTTCATCAGTCATACGTGACGTTAAGTAATTCCTATTTTCCGCTGCTTCATCAACTCCAACACCATTTTGTTCAACAATATGAATGTAAACTTTCATGCTACAAATTAAGATTGGGGCTAGAATTTTAACTTGTTCCAGACAACGCACTAGAATTTCACTGTGCACCTGGTGCGTAAGCTCTTTTTCACGCGAACTAACTTCTCTCGAAACTTTACTAAGGCACGGACTCAAATCCTTCAAAAATTGCACTAGATCCTCCATTGAACCTATCACTTCTGCAATTGCCAAATAATCCAATACTCGCTTGCATTCTTGGATAATTTTTCGCACTTCAGATTCGTCGAAGCATAGAAGTAGCGCAGAAGTGCCTTGTAAAATGCCACGACTTCCTTCAATAAGTTTCTTGCGTGCTGGACCGGAATATGGATCACCTTTTAACATGTCTGATGCCTCTTCGAGAAGTTGAGAGGCATACTCGACACGTGTTAATGCAGAGGGCATATCCTGTTTAAGTATATTATCATCGGAACTATTGATAGTTTCACGACCAACTTTAATTAGGTTGGTGACAGCCATTGATACCACTTGAACTGGACGGCTGAGATCTGGCATAGCGTTGCCATCTTCGGCTTCTTCATGGAGGATAACTAATCGAGATACCTTGAAAAATAGGAATTTTTGGAAACTTTAATTAAATAACGAAAAAACTATATTTGTATGAGTTAAATCTAAACTGTGAGACAAGTCACCAAGACATTTGTACTTGATTTCTAATAGAACTTTTTCTTATAAATTCGCTGATTGCAATGGTTCAAAAGATATTGCAGATTTTGATTTAAGTGTTGTTTGATTTGTATGTGAAGCATGTCGATAATTTCCCAAAAAAAAATTTAAAAAATGTTGTCCAGTTCTAAATTACCTAAATTTTGTGTCTTCAAAGTTTCTTTCCGTAAAAAAAATGTAAATTGATAAAATTTGTCTATGTAAGCTATGAAAATGGCATTTTTGCTATTTACAAAACAATAGTATTTTGCGGGTTGAATCCATATTGATGTCGTTTTTAAAAGAACCAAGAGCAAATTTTGTTTCAATTTATTTTTCGTTTTATGCTACAAATGCGAGTAAAAAATGTTTTTTAAATATCAACCGTGTAGCTAGGTAAATAGTAATCATGTCTTAATTTAAACTTTCGGATCTTAAAGATACATTAGCAGATACATTAGTGGCCATATTTTTGAGGACAATATTACGTCTCTATTTTAATTCTGTTTTTGCATTTTTATTTGTATACATATATGTCAGAAAAAATAAACATATTCAGTTCAAAACTTAAAGTAAATCATTTTAGTTTTCTGAAAACTTTAATAAAAAAAGACCACACTAATAACTTCCCATTGCGTCTGTCAAAATAATAATAAAAATATTTTGTGTAAGATACATTTTTTTAAGTTAATATGTTTGTTCCTCTATAGGTAATTCTTGAGTTGAAAACTATTTGTTATCAGTTGTTTGTGTTTTATAAAAAAAAGTTGTAAGTTGAATTAAAAAAAAAAATAACTTATAGTTAAATGGCGCAAAATTTGAAAAGATTTAGTAAAATGTTAAAGTCGCTTTTAGCAATTTACTAAGCTTAAAAGATGATTAAGCTATTTTTAAACGATTTTAACATATTACTATCACTTTACAATTTGCTAAAGTTAAAATCACGGAATGGCTACTTTAACTTTTAGAAATTTGCTAAATCCATATGACATCTGTACAATTATTCTTATAAGAACAGCGGATGGAATGGTCCAGTTAACAGTTGAGAATTCCAATCAATGGGTCCGTTGCTTTGTTTATTTTCAAGAACTATCGAAAAGAAAGGTTTTAGATTTTGGACTAAATTGCTAAATATTAAGCAAATTGCTAACTAGTAAATTGTTTAACCCTTAACAATATTTTATTTTATTTTTGCAAATGATAAAATAGGTTTGAGTTCAATACCTGAAAGTCAATTTTTATCATTTATTGAAAAAAATACAGATTGGATTTTTCTAAGACCATTATCTTACGTTAGCAACTAAATTTAGCATAGAATGAAATCATTTTAAAGTCAATACCTACATTTATTCATAGAACATCAATTTTTAACAAATTTGTGTAGTACTTTTTTGTAGATTTTAATTTTAACGAAAAAACTGAGTGTTGAAAACAATATTTTTTGCAAGATTAAATTAGTTTGAAGCTTAAATTTGAAAATCAAATTTAACCAACTTTTAGGTTTTTATTTTTTGTAGAAAACCCGTTACTTTGATTTTTTTATGGTTTATTCGTTGCCTAAAATTATTTTGGAGGTAAAATCATTTTTTGTTCGTAAAATATTCTTGTGACAAATATTTTTTTTTGGTTTAATTTTGTTTTATAAAGAAACGTTAGTTCATTCTTTTTCCAAAATTATACTGGTTTGGTAGCACGTCATATGAAAAAAAGTTAATTTAAGTCGCTAGCATTATTGTTTCGTGGAATATTTTGGTTCAACCAAAATATTCCCTTGTTTTAATTGCTATAGTAGCCACCTACATTTTTTTCAAAAATCCTTTCTATATCTTTCTGTTTATTATGTGTATAACATTTTTTGGAAGTCGATATCTCAACTGGTACTTGAGATATGGACAAGAAAAGTGGTATCCCGAAGGGACGTACGAACGTAGGAACTCTCTAGGGACGTCAAAAAATGTCAAAATTTTGAATTCGACAAATTGGACCGATTACAATAACTTCTTACGGGAAGTTAAAAATGTCCACGGTATCTTCAGTAAAAGTTACTTTATGCATTTTTTTTTATTTAGGTGCAAGATCAAAATTCCCCGGTATAACATGACATCCAAGGGGGAGAGTACGATAACTCAGGCGACAAAGTTTAGTGACGGATTTGTATAGAACAGTTAAAAACAAGCATTTTTTACTATCTCCCCCCGTTTAGGCGGTAGGGGCGATTTAAAAAAATATGTATGTACGTTAAATGGAAAAAAATAATTAAAAAATAACGATAATACTTACCATTAAGTATTATACATTTTTTTAAGGCCAAAACATTTGTCCATTAGCTTGTTTTTAAATTAAGTCAAAACTATTCACAGCTTTTGAAAAAAACTGTTTTAAACTCAAAATTTGGACAAAAAAAGTTAAAAATAAGGTTTAAAGTGTAATTTTTCAAAACCTTAAGATTATCTACTATTGTTTTTTTATAATTCATTGCTCTTATTTTTTTTGATCAAAAACTGAAAACTAGATGATTTTATGTCTTCTAGTTCTTGAGAAAATTGAAAATTACCAAAAAAAAATCTTTTAGTTAAATTATTTTTTCCTTGCTTGAGTATTTACGAAGTCTTATTTTGATAGTAATAATTGAATATGGATTAAGATATACCTAGGATAAATTAATTTTTCTTAAATTCAGTTATTTAAACGTAAAAGAAACTTTGCACGTACCCCATCTTGCACCCACCGCACCTTTCACCCTCCCCACCTTGCACCCACCCCAAATCCTATAGTGTTCCCAAGCAGGGGGGTTGCATGGGGGCAGCATGCCCCCCATACACACCTCGGTGTGGCATACACCAAAACTCGCACACACCCCAATTTTGCATACACCCAAACTCGACACCTACTATTATTAATATCAAAATAAGACCAATCAAGCAAAAAAAAATAATCAAATTAAAATATTAGTTGTGGTTATTTTCAATTTTCTCAAAAACTAAAAGACATAAAATCATCTAGTTTTCAGTTTTTGGTCAAAAACAAATAAGAGCAATAAATTCTAACATAAAAACGATAGTAGATAACCTTTGAAGTATTGAAAAATTACACTTTAAATCATTTTTTTAAACTTTTTTTTTACTCAAATTTTGAGTTTAAAATTAAATTTTTCAAAAACTATGCATAGTTTTAACTTGATTTAAAAACTGACTAATAGAACCGAATGTTGGCTTTAAAAAAATGTATAATACTTAATTATTGTAAGTATTACTGTTATTTTTAAAGTATTTTTTTTCCATTTTAAGTAATAATTTTTTTAAATTGCCCCTCCTGCCTAAACGGGGGGAGATAGACCCCCCCTCCTATATTACAAAATGCTTGTTTTTAACTGGTCTTAAAAATCCGTTATAATATCTTGTCGCCTGAGTTATCGTACTCTCTCCCATCCAAGAGACTGGCATTCTACACATTACACATTATTGATCTCAATCAATTTAAAAATCAAACAATTTCCATAAGATCTCTCATTGCTAGAAATATTTATTCCCGATTCGGTTTTCAATACATTTTAAAGATTTTTTTCGAAATTCTTGACTTGACTACAACTTTGGAAATGTGTTATAATTAAGAACATCGATATATTTTGGATTATGTTCATTGACCTCTATCCATTGTGTTTTACTCCAAAAAAATACAAACAAGTAATAATTTCTGATTATCTTTCAGATGCAAATATTTGTTGAGTGTATAATAAAAACAAAAATAAGTAACAGTCCTTTAAAATATGACCATCACTGTATAATTTAATCAAAATGTTTTTTTTTTTTTTAGTAAACAAAAAAATAAACAACCGATTCGTCACTGAATGAGTCATCAGGCTAACTGGATAATTTCAAATTAATATAAGAGTTTATATAAGGAAATAAAATAACACGCTTCTTAATTGGAAAATGTTGTTATTTGTAGTGCACAATTTTTGTATTGCCAGTAGTTTTATACAACTTTAGTTCAATATTTATTTTTTAAAATAGAAAAAAATCAAGCAACTTAAAAAAAAAAACTTACCTGTTGAGCAACAGGATCTAAAATACTTTCTATAGTTTTTGTATGGAAGACTGGCATTATGTTGTTGTTGCAGTGATTGCTTTTATATTTACTTTAGATGTGTTATTCTTGATTTATTTTTATTTTGTTGGTTCCTTATATTTTAGTTTTTCTGCACTTTCTGCTAAATAAATTAAATTAACTTTATTTGGGAAAAAAGAACACAAAAATAATTAAAACTATTCGTGTGCACGCTAAGAAATATGAAAATACGCAACTATCTGCTTTGCGCCCTTTATGAAATAAAAACAAAAACGCTTGAGAATATACATAAAACTGATTTGATGCTGTAGCAGAGGGCTCTTCTTAAAATATCTATAAATGTGTGCTACCTTCCGTATTTATTTATTTACACATACAATATGCTTGTACTAAGCAATAGTCATAAACTTTTTTATCCATTGATTGACGGAACTAAAAATATTGCATTGAATTCAACATCTTCATGTGTAGGAGGGAACATAAGGTTTTCATCTAATAAACTGCATTAATAAGTTCAAGTTGAATAGAAACGACGCACGACGACGAGGCGTATACCTGTAGAATATCAAGTGCCTATATACATAAGTATAATGAAATTTAAATTTACAACTAAATTAAAGCCCACACTCAAAATAATTATTTAAATCAAATGAAAACAAAGTTACGCTTTCGATTCGAAGCTGTTGTTAAGAAAGGAATTTAAGTATGAAAAAATGTATCCAAATAGGGAAACGGATATTAAGAATTTGTTATTTTATTTTTGTTATTTTATATTTATTGTTATTTAAAAATATTTTTTGTCTGAAGAATGTTGATTTTTTTTTTAAACTTTTTTTTTTTGAATAAAAAAAAATATATTGTCTTTTGTTAAGTTGATCTGTAAATAAATGTATTACTTTTTTAAAGAGGGTAAATAACTAGCTCAAAAGTAAGGTACTTCAAATAATGAGCGGAGCTGTCTTTTGAATTGAGCCTAGGTTAGGGGCATAAAATATGCAATCAATTTTCGCTCTCTTAACCTGTGGGAACTTTAGTACCTGCAAACATTTGCTGTTTAACTCAATACATTTAGCTGTTTTATTTTTTTATTCAACTCAGCACATTTTGTTTTCAGTATCATTTATACTTAAAGATAAATTGGCATTCCAAGGTGTCATATCATTATGCATTCTTTATATATCGCATTTCATATTTGTTGTATTTTTTACCACAACATAAAGTAGTTGCAAGAAGCATTATGATTCAATTCTAAGAAATGAATCTAAGAACAGTAATTACTGTGGGAAGCGCAATCGCTGGCTTCATAGTCACATTTCAATTTTTTATTAAAGTCTTTTCTTGGTATAGACTCCTCAATTCAGTAGGATTGTGGAGTCTTTTTTAGTAGCTAATTTTTAAATTCAGTCAATTGCCGTCCGACCGTCGCGAACTAAACATGTAACATTTGCATCAATAGAATAAAAAGTGAAAAACAAATTGTGTCTTTTTGTGTCTTGTATTTTGTCAAATGGGTTACATAAAACAATGTATTCCCCTAAACATTTGGTGCCGAAACACGGGAATATTGAAACTTTCGTGGAAAAATATACAGTTTTCTTTGCAATGGTGGTTATGTTGTTTTTAATATTTGCAATCTTAACACTAATTTGTGAAAAAGGTGATTCTTAAAATAAATATTCTATGTCGCTCGTCTCAGTCGTATGTTTCGTCAGCGTCGTCGTCGCGTCGCTCAAATCTATGTTTTGGTTGCATACATAAGCAACTTCAGTTCGATTAAATAAAAATTGTATGTTTTATCGCGCACATAAACATGTAACATTTGCATCAATAGAATAAAAAGTGAAAAACAAATTGTGTCTTTTTGTGTCTTGTATTTTGTCAAATGGGTTACATAAAACAATGTATTCCCCTAAACATTTGGTGCCGAAACCCGGGAATATTGAAACTTTCGTGGAAAAATATACAGTTTTCTTTGCAATGGTGGTTATGTTGTTTTTAATATTTGCAATCTTAACACTAATTTGTGAAAAAGGTGATTCTTAAAATAAATATTCTATGTCGCTCGTCTCAGTCGTATGTTTCGTCAGCGTCGTCGTCGCGTCGCTCAAATCTATGTTTTGGTTGCATACATAAGCAACTTCAGTTCGAGTAAATAAAAATTGTATGTTTTATCGCGCACATAATACACTACAAGTAATTTTGCATTATCTTTTTTGGGCACATAGCAAAGTGCAATTCGTCACACATTTCTTGGTATTTCGTCGTGTCGTTTCTCGTCGTGTTTCATTACAAATCGTTGAATTAATTATTGAATAAAATCGAATCAATTGATATACATATGTACATACATATTAGTATCATGGCAGAAGTAATCAAAAAATTAAAAGCCCGTCGGGGTGTAATAAAAGGACAATTAAGTCGTATCAAATCGCTTTTAACTGATGAAAAAATTAAATCTATGAACTCTTTCGAACTAGAAACAAAGTTAGGGCTTCTAGACAACTACTTTAATAATTTTAATGGGATTCAATTTCAACTCGAAGAAATCGATGCAAGTGGGCCAACAGAACGCGATGAGTTTGAAGATTCGTACTCAGCTCAAATCGAAAATATTAACTAGCATAAATGGTAATTTTGATTGGCAATCGGCTGCAAATACAACGTTTTTCGGCGGGTCGTCAAATACGCATTCAGACCTCCCAAAACACAAATTAAAAAAAGTTTTCTCTGGTGAACCTGATAAGTGGTTAGATTGGTGGAGTATGTACTCCATAATGGTTGAAGAAAAAGTTGCTGATGTAGAACTTTAGAACTAATTGAATTTAATAAAAAGCAACATTCGTCACACAAACAGCAGGATAAAGGCCTCAAACCAATTCGTTATCAGCAAAGGCCTCACTCATTTCAAGTAACACAATCTACAAATTGTCCTTTTTGTACTCAAAATTGTCAGAGTGCAAAAACATGTTCGAATTTTACGTCTAAATCCCAAAATGATCGTTATAATTTAGTTAAATCACTTAATTTATGTCTTAATTGTCTCAAGCCTGGGCATGGAGCTCGGAATTGCCAATCTAGTAAGTGTAGGAATTGTCAAGGTAGTCATCATACATTATTGCACCGAGATCAGAATTCATTGAATTATAGTCCATCATCAAGTGGAATTAATCACAAGCCAAATCGCACGTTCTTTTCTTCTGAGGAACCAATAAGTTCAACTAACTCAGCTCAAGACTCTCCAAGTTCTTCTTTGTCAGAAAATGCTCAACAAGCACTACACACAGTTGATGATGAACCAACTATTAAAACAATCTTGGACATTTCTAAATCTCAAGTTATTCTTTCTACTGCTTTAATCGAAGTTAAATCTTCAAATAATAAGTTCATTACATGTCGGGCTCTTCTTGATAGCGGCTCTCAATTAAACTTTATCACAAATCGATTAATACAACTCTTGGGTCTCAAGAGACTCTTTTCTAATACAAACATTAATGGTATTGGTTCGTCGGGTATAAACTCAAATTATAAGTCGTTGGTTACTTTGAAATCTCGTATAAATGAATTCAGCACAGATATTGAAGCCATCATTTTGAAAAACATCACTGGAAACATTCCAGTTAACAGATTTGATATACATCAGCTGCAAATTCCTAATAATGTTCCCTTAGTGGATCCATCATTTAATGTTCCTCAGCGCATTGATTTATTTATAGGCGCTGGCATTTTTTATAATCTTCTCTCCGTAGGCCAGATACGTTTGGGTCAACAATCAACAGCAGTATTGCAAAAACCCTTATTTGGATGGATTATATCAAGTGAAATAAAAACTGAAACAAATAATAGTCTTTTATCTACTCAAAACAGGTCTCAATCTGAAAACGATTCTGCATTGAACCAACTAGTTTCACGGTTTTGAGAACTAGATTCATGTCAAAATAATCAAACATTTTCTCCAGAAGAAGAAGCATGTGACAAGAACTATACTGATACGTATAGCAGACTCAGGAACGGCCGATTCGTAGTTCGACTTCCTTATCGCAAAACTCCCAACTCTATAGGTGAATCACATCAAATCGCTTTAAAAAGGTTTTTTAATTTGGAAAGAAGACTCAACAAGGACTCTCAATTAAAACATGCGTATACAGAATTCATTCAGGAATATATCAATTTAGGACATATGAAAAGGATTTCGAATTCAGAGCTGGGTAGCCCAAATTATTTTTTACCTCACCATCCCGTCATAAAACCAGAAAGTTCTTCAACTAAAGTACGAGTGGTATTTGACGGATCATGCAGAACCAGTAACGGAATTTCTTTAAATGATTTACTTATGAATGGTCCAAAACTTCAAGATGATATATTTGAAATTTTAATTCGTTTCAGATTATTCAAATATGCCATTATCGCAGACATTGTCAAAATGTATCGTCAAGTCTACCTTAATGAAAATGATCAAAACGTGCAATGTATTCTCTGGCGAAATGATAACAATCAACCAGTTGAAATCTACCGTCTTAATACCGTAACATATGGGACAACTTCAGCGTCTTATCTGGCTATAAAGAGTATGGTCACATTAGCCCAGGAAAATAAATTACACAACGCCATAGGAGCACACCATGTGCTAAACAACTTTTATGTCGACAACTTGATGACAGGAGCTAACACAATAGAGGAGCTTCACACAATAAAAAATTAAGTTACAAAATTACTACTTAAGGGCGCATTTCCATTAAAGAAATGGTGCTCAAATGCGGAGGAAGTATTAGCTGATAAAGATCCAAGTGATAAGGAAACATTGCTAAAGATTAATAATGATGAAGTCATTCGTGTATTAGGATTACTTTGGAATCCCTCTATTGATAATTTTTCATTTAGCAGTTTTAATTCAACCATTGCTAGTACTAACTTAACAAAACGCATTATTCTTTCCCAGGTTGCAAGCTTATTTGATCCTTTGGGCTTTATCAATCCTGTTGTTGCAAATGCCAAGTTATTCTTACGCCATCTCTGGACAAAGGGTTTTGACTGGGATGAAAGTTTACCACAAGATTTTCACTATCAATGGAAAGGTTTCTACCAACAAATACGGGATCTACAAAAATTAAGGATACCCAGGTTAGTAGTAATTCCTGGAGCAAAAATACAATTGCATGGTTTTAGTGATGCAAGCATGAGAGCTTATGGAGCTTGCATTTACTTTCGAAGTTTATGTTCAGATGGAACTGTAAACACCCAGTTGGTGTGTGCTAAATCAAAGGTAGCACCAATATTGTGTGAATCCTTAGCACGACTGGAACTCTGTGGAGCATTATTGCTTGCAGAATTAATTCAAAGAGTTAAATTAGCTATCAACATTGATATTGAATCAACTTTTTGCTGGACTGATTCAACTATTGCACTTTCATGGATAACCTCTACAGCAAATCAATGGAGTATTTTCGTTTCAAATAGAATCTCTAAAATTCAACAGCTAACTAAATGTGAGTCATGGAACCATGTTCCATCAAAGTTCAATCCCGCAGACATTATTTCTCGTGGATGTCTTCCTGAAGAATTACTAAAAAACAAATTGTGGTTCAATGGTCCCCAATTCTTGGAACTAGAAAGAAACTTGTGGCCGCACCTGGAGATTCGAATTTCAAATGACTGCCCTGAACAAAAAAGAAAAAATTTTGTTTTTCTAGCAAATAATAATAATCATGAAGTCACTGATCTTACTTTAAATTGCAAATTTTTAAATTCATACTTTCGTTTAATTTTAGTATTTTGCTATGTTCGACGTTGGAGGTCAAAAGCAATTGACAGAACAAAGAAAATATCATAACGAGAGATAGATGAAGCCGAAAAGGCTGTAATTTGGAACATACAAATGGTGTATTTTAAGAAGGAAATAAAGGTTCTTTCCCAAGGACGAGAAATTACTGAAAGCAACATGCATCGACTTAGATTGTTTCTAGACGATCAAGGGATACTTCGTGTAGGAGGACTCTTCAATTAATTATGATTCAAAACATCAACTTATACTCCCGCCTTCACACCCCTTAACTAATTCAATTATAATGTACTATCATTTAAAATATCTTTATGCAGGTAATTAAACAGTCCTACAGATCATCAGAAGGAAATTTTGGATCGTAGATGGCCTTCGAAACGTTGGAAAGATGTTGTGATCCTGTTTAACATGTTTTCGTTTTAATCCAAAATTATCAACTCAATTAATGGGAGACTTACCAGCAGACCGGATTACTCCTGCCAGAACCTTCTCAACCACTGGGATTGATTTTTGCGGTCCAGTATATCTAACACAGCGAATTCGATGTCGCTCCCCAATTAAAGGATATGTATGCTTTGTAGTCAAGGCAATGCACCTGGAACTAGTACCTGACCTATCTACCGAAGCATTTTTGGCTCTGTTAATTAATACCAAAACAGTAACTTTTGGCTACCAACCTTAATAACCTTAATTTTTTGTATTGCTTCATAAAAGCAATTTTGTCATATGTAAATATATAAAACTATCAATTCAGAATCTTAATCAATTTAACGAATTTTTTTAAAGTTTATCAAACTTTCAAGGCTTGCGGCATGTTTAACCAATACATTTAGCTGTTTTATTTTTTTATTCAACTCAGCACATTTTGTTTTCAGTATCATTTATACTTAAAGATAAATTGGCATTCCAAGGTGTCATATCATTATGCATTCTTTATATATCGCATTTCATATTTGTTCTATTTTTTACCACAATATAAAGTAGTTGCAAGAAGCATTATGATTCAACTCTAAGAAATGAATCTAAGAACAGTAATTATTGTGGGAAGCGCAATCGCTGGCTTCATAGTCACATTTCAATTTTTTATTAAAGTCTTTTCTTGGTATAGACTCCTCAATTCAGTAGGATTGTAGTCTTTTTTAGTAGCTAATTTTTAAATTCAGTCAATTGCCGTCCAACCGTCGCGAACTATACATGTAACATTTGCATCAATAGAATAAAAAGTGAAAAACAAATTGTGTCTTTTTGTGTCTTGTATTTTGTTAAATGGGTTACATAAAACAATGTATTCCCCTAAACATTTGCTACCTTGAAATAGTTCTTAATCTTTCATAAAAAATGGGCGAAATTAAAAGGTTACTTGGAAACGATCATTGGACATTCCTTAAATACAGTAAAGAGTATTTAAAAATATATTTCGTCAGAGAAGTTTTCTAAAACGTTATATTTAAAAAACTGTTGAAAATAACAGTTTTTATTTAATTTGAAACACAAATGGATTCTGGAAAGAGGCTTTAGACTCACAAACCAAGAAATAGCAGGGAGGCTAAACAGATATAAGACAATTGTTATCAGATATCTCAGGGGCTACAAAATACGAACAAAAAATTGAAAAGGAGTAACAGCAGAAGTAGCAACATCACCATGCCTAAAATTTCCAAAAAAGGGAATTGAAAAAAAACTGTTTTGAGCATGGAAATAATTTTTTCGTATGGACCAGTAAATGGAAACGCGTTTCATTTTTGGGAAGAATACAAATGTATCTTGACGGACCCAATGGTTACGACTTTTATTTTCGTTATCAGAGAAAGAGGGAGCTGTTGTGGTTAGGCATCACAGCCGTACATCAGTTATCATGGTGTGGGGAACTATGGCTCAATCAAGATATAGATTAAAGGTAAAAACTACAAATGTTTGTCATTTCCAAGTATGAAAAATAATCAAATCCACTGCTAAAATGACAGTGCATTAAGGCCGCGGATCACAAGTGGAAAGTTATCATATCCAACTTGAAGTGCGCAACTGTAGACATAGATAGATATTTTTAGTTAATAAGTTTTCATATGTCTTCTTTACCATTATATTCAAATGCATTTATACAAAATATAAGTTTAAGAGGCTAAAATAATCAATCATAAAAGTAACTTTTTTTACATTTAAGCCTATGTGCAATTAAGCATCTTTCGGTGAAGATTTTTATAAATCCGGGTTGATAGTCAAGAAATTATATCACATTATGTTTTTCAAGATTTTGATGAATTTTGGTATAGAAATAGATATGATCTTGAAGAAAAAAACACGCTACTCGAAATAATAATTGTAAATGATTGAAATACTTTATTGCGTTAACTATTGAAATATTTGATATGACTAAAATTTATAAACAAATTTTAAAATTTGTGTTTTTCTGTTGCCTCCGCTGCCTTTCACTTGTATTTTCAACTGTCCGCTGTTCTGTCTCGTCTTTCTTGTCCTTGTTGCCTTACTAAAAGAAGTATATAAGCCATTGCCGTTACAACGACGTTTTCTATTGGCTGGAGATATTTCATCTGCTTTTTGATTTGGAGAAATAAATGCTTCCACTTCTTAAACGTTGAAGACATCAACATCCCACCTTCCGTGAATTCTCAAGGAGATTCACAATTTACTTCTAGAATCGCTAACTTCGATGCAGAACGGCGCAAGATTCCGTTGATTGTTTTAACCTCTGCGCTCCGGATTTGTTTGTCTTTTGCTTGATACACCTTGGTTACTCTGCCACGTTGCCACTTACTCCTAGGTTGACTTGCATCACATATGACCAGCAGGTCATCCACCTTTAAGGGTTTGCCTCTATCATGCCACTTGCTTAGCTTTGTTAAAAATGGTAATTATTCCAAAATCCACCTTTGCAAAAATCTGCCCTTAAGTTGTTGTGCAATTTTCTATTGCTTACGGCTACATATTGGCGAATCATCAAGGTTAGGAGTTTGCGTCGAGTTTGTACATCCTATAAGAAGTGGTTCGGCGTTAAGGTTTCGTCTTCTGTTGAATTGTTTGGCAATTCCGTTAATGGTCTTGAGTTTATGATGTTCTCAGCTTCTATAAGCAGACTTCGAACAGTTTCAACTCTTGGAGCTTCTTCTTTTAGTCACCTTTAAAATTTTCTTCACCGATTGTACCATCCTATCCCACACCCCCCTTCACAAGGGTTGAGTGGACAATTGAACTTCCATTCGATTCCTTTCATCGTCATTTCGTCCTGAATGCTTTCGAAGTCAAAAAAATGCGCCTTTTTGCAAAGCTCGCGGTGTGCTCCGATAAAGTTTGTCCCGTTATCGGATCTTATTCTTACTGGAACCCCCTTTGCGTTTATAAAGTTTCTAAACGAATCAGTAGACAAGTCCGCGGACAGTTCTACAGACAGTTGGCTGGTATTGGTAAGCCCTTTTGCGCAAGCTTAAGAAGAAATCGTTCGGCCTCCAAAACTTCAATAGCCATTAATGTGGAGGTTGTGTTTTTGGATGAAAGTTGTTTCTTTAATTCGACTACTGGATTTGTTCTTTGTGTTGCAATAGTCAACCTTGCTCTTTCTAACCATCTTTTGCTTCTAAGTAGATAAGCAACTGTTTTTCTTAGCCTGTTTAACATGACAAATTTAGTAATATCAATAAAGTAACTTGCCTTTTAAATATGAAACATTTTTAAACAAACTTCCACGTCAAATGTATCGGGAGCGTTTGATTCTGATAAATACGGCAATTGCTCTTCAGAAAAATGCAAAAACTCAGGTCCAGTTAACCATAAGCTATTGTTGATGAACTTGGGGTTTTATAGCTCGTGTGGCGTCATCCGCAACAATCAGTTCCGTTGGAAGCCAGTGCCACTCTGATGGTTCCGAGGTTTCTAAAATCTCCGCTATCCTATTTGGAACAAATGCCTTATATCTCCTATGTGATGATTTGATCCACCAGATTGTTTTCGAGCTGCTCCAGTATACTAGTCTCGAGATAGTTATGTTATGATTGGCTCGAATCATAGCTTGTTGACGGCTTCCAAGCACTGCTGCTTGTAGTTCTAAACGTGGGACGGAAAGTATTTTCTCTGCTGCATATCTTGTTTTGCCAGCGACAAACGTTACATTTATTTCACCTAGATGTTGACCTCGGAAATATCCGACTGCAAAAAATGCACTCTCGCTGGCATCCGTAAAGATATGAAGTTCTATATCATCAGCCTTTGGTATCTTAGGCGTATAGCAACGAGGCAACCGGAATTGATTGACGTTTTTTAGCTCAGTCCACAAAATTTTCCATCGGCTAAAGATTTCACTTGGTAACGGGTCATCCCAATTCATTCAACTAGTCCACGTTTGCTGAAGAAGTATTTTGGAGTATAAAAGAAAATTCGCTAAAAATCCGCATGGATCCAAAACGGCCATAATTATCCCAAGCATTTCTCTTTTCGTGGGTGGTTTAAGGAGTTCTAATATATCAGTCGGAAACGAAATGTGTCATTCTCTGTGTTCCAGTACATTCCTAACACCTTTTCTCTAGCATCTTTTGACTCTAGTCCAACTACAGAAATATTACTAGAAGTAATGTTGTTAAGCTTCACTTGAACTTCTTGATTGTTGGAAACGAAATTGCGTAAATGAAATCCACCTTCGGCATGAACACTTTTTACTTCTTCGCAAATTACTTCGGCTTGGCTTCGAAAACTGGATACTAGATCGTACAGGTAGTGATTATTTATGACGACCTTGACAGCCTCTGGCGAATTCTTTTCAAATAATAGAGCATTTTTATATTTAATGTATTCGGCGGTGCAAGGCGAACAAACTGCGCCAAATATCATTGACGATATTACATATGTGCGAATCGGCTGCATATCTTCATACCTCCATAAGAGGTAAGTTTTGATCGTCACTACGAATTTAAATTTGCGAGAACATCTCCTTAATGTCTGCAACTACTCCAATAATCCCTTGGCGAAATTTAAATAATACTTTTTATTTGGACATGCACAACGAATAGTTGCAAAGTTAAAACGTCCTCAGTCAGATTTCTTTTACATTGTATTTTGCTAACATTATTTTCTTAAGTGCGCGAATTCATCTTGCCAAAGTAAACATCTAACGAAAACCATAGAAATATCGCCACGATAACCAGTGAATAATAAAGAATTTAATTATTTTAAATACATAAACTTCTTAATCAAATTCAGTTTAACCAATTTCACATTTCACCTCACGCAATCACAATGTCAACACGTTCCAAAACAGCTACAGTATCGCAACAAACACCTCTATCCGTACCACCACCATCGAGTGCAAGTTCCCCAGCATCAACTGCTCCAAAACGGAATAAATCTAAACCAACTCACCAACAAACACCTCCATCTGCACTAACACCATTAAATATCGATTCTCCAGCAGCAACAAAAAAGCAAAACAATCTTTATGTACCACCATCAACGATCCATTCTCCTTCAGTATCAGCACTAATCCAAAACAAATCCAGCAAAAATGCTGAAGCTTATCTTACGCTCTCAGCACTTGAGGAGCGCTTAAACAAACACACTGATATGATTGTTAACCGCATTACGGATGAGCTCTCCAAAATTCGCTGTGAACTCTTTGCTAAATAAGAGCAAACTGAAAGTAACTGGTCTGAGAAGCTTAAAGAAGTAAACACAACAATAGCTGAAATTGTGAGTCGGGTTGAATGCATTGAATCCACCACAATGGATGCACTCACTCTTGACAGCAAGTTGATCACTGCGAACACCGCGATTAAAGATGTTGTGCAGAGTCAATATCGTTGACTGAACTCTAAGCTTTTGTCATTACTAAAACAAGTTGATGCAGCGGAGAAAAAAGAGATTGCGGCGGATGCTGTCTTGTTTGGTGTTCCTTACGTACCAGATGAAAATTTAACAACGCTCTTTAATCATCTGTGCTTAACCGCCAATTGCAAAATTCCTACTCTGAAGAACATGTTTCGCTCTCGCTCCCGAAACACTAAGAGCCCAGTTTCACCACCTGTCATACTAAAATTTAATAGTTTGCAAAAGAGGAACTCTACACTGAAGTGCATTACTGCCTACCGAAAACAACAACTAAGTCATCAACTCTCGCTACGTGATCTGGGTATCGAGTCCGACAAAGCTTGTTTCCTGAATGAAAGTCTATCCCAAAATACTCGTACTCTTCTTCACCATGCAGTCCGTATGAGAAATAATCAACTGTTTAGTGCGTACACATCATATGGTAATGTTTTCATCAAACTAACAGCTGATGGAGAAAGCATTGCTGTATACAAAGTGGAAAGTTTAGAAGCTGCTGTGATGACGTCAAAATAATTTTGCCGTAAGCCGTATTGATCAACATACTATATAATTTTGAAATGTTTTTATTGTACAGCCTTTTTTATTTGCCTTTTTTCATTTTCACTGTCAAAATGTTTCGTAAAATATTCTTTTTATTGCAATATAATTTTTATTTTATTTTAATTTCTTTTGTAACAATGTTTTGCCAAATATTCTTTTTACTTTCAAATATTCTTTTCTTTACTAATTACGCCGCTTCATATTTCTCATTTTCTCCCTTCTCTTACTACTATTTTTACGAGCGCAGCTAACGGCACAAGGGGGTTCACTGGCGGTAACATGGATTCGAACTTGCACGACATGATTAGAGTTTTAAGGGCCCAACATAATAACGGATTAAAGTTGTGTCATTTAAATGCACAGAGTCTTTTCAATAAATTAGGAGAGTTTAGACATCTGTTTGTGGACTCGAAGATAGATATCATTTCTGTGTCTGAAACCTGGTTTCAGCCAGACAGAAGTGACGACTTCTATTGTTTGAAGGGTTTTAGGCTGTTCCGAGCCGATAGGAGGTTTTCCTCTGGTGGAGGCGCAGCCCTATACGTGCGTGATACGTGGGCTTACAAGCAGGTTTATATGTATGCTGGGCAGCAGCGTCAAACACAATACGCAGTTTGTTGCGCTTATGAGGGTTTGTGACTGCAAAATGAAGTAAGTACCAGATTCGGTCATAGTCTTGCTTTAACTCAATCGGCGAAAGTTCTCTGGCATACCCCATCTCAGGCCACTCCTCAGGCTTTCCATGAAAGTTAGAAAAATCGTAAAGTTTTTTATGAGGTTGTACTATAGATGTTGGTGCTTGCAAGGTCGCTACTGCGTGTGTTGCTTCTACCTGGCTAGGTTATGCAATGTCTATATTCATGTTATGAACACCTTGACAATCAATTGCTTCTTGCAAGCGTTGTGTTTCTACCTGGCTCACGTTAGTGTTGTTTCACAGCTGGTTAACCGACTCTTTAATCGCCTGTATCTGCGCTATCAAAGCCGTTAAGAGTTGACCCTGTTGCTCTTGTATTGACTGTTCTGTGTCTGGCTGTGGTGGTTCTGGCTATGTTGGTACTGGCTGCGATTAAGCTGGCTGCGATTTAGCTGGCTGCGACTCACTGGCTGCGACTGTGCTGGCTGCGATCGTGCTAGCTGCGTTTGTATTGTCTGGTGTTGTGCTGGCGGCGACTGTGTTGGCTGCGATTGTGCTGACTGCAGCTCTCTTGGCTGCTGTTGACGTTGCATTTTTGTTTTAAGTGTAGCACCTAAACGCATCGGAGGCTTACCTTTATTCAATCGGGAACTACTGCGAGGAGGTGACGGCATAAACTTGGTAGACAAATTTCCTTAAATGCTGGTATTTGCAGCAGTGAAAACTGTATGCCCAAATTATAAATGTAAACTTGAATTTCCAAATAAAAGTATAATACAAAAAAAAAACGCGTAAGTAACGGGGTACAAAGGCAAACGTCCAGGAATGTGACGAATTATAACGGGTGTCTATATACTTTCAAAATGATGTAAATAAGTGCGCACTTTTTTACATTACCAAAACTACTTTTATTTTTTAGCCTAATAGGAAATCTTAAACATGAAGGTTGGACTCCTTTGTTTACAGATGGGTCGAAATCAGCTTATAACACCTCCTTTGCGGTAACCGATGCAAATGGCACTTTATTGAAGGCAGGGATATTATGGGAGTTCTCATCAATCTTTACTGCTGAAGCATTAGCCATCCAAGAAGCTGCTAAAACGATCTCACTATCAAGCTACAAATTAGTGATAAGCACCGACAGCCTCTCAGTTCTCCGTGCCATATCCAACGCAAACCACAATAGCAAGATAATAAACAACATACGTGACCTTCTTATAAGGAACCCCAATAAACTAAAACTTGATGGCAACTCTGAGTGTATAAGAAGTGACAACTAGTTTTTATTAGCTCTCTTGAAATTAGTTTTTAATTAAAAATTAACAAAATATATTTATGTAAAAAATATATATAAACAATTTTAATTGTGTTTTAAAACAAAAAAACTTAAAAGTCAATATAGAAAGATAAAACATTAAAGTGTAAATGAATACCAAAAGATCTCTTGCGGACACTTCACCAGAATACATACTCTATTCACCCAAAAGACAACAAAAAACAATAACAAAAATGGCAGTGGGACAAATGTCAATCCAAGATTTAACAACAATTATGGGAAATCTTTTGGACGACAAAATATCCAATTTAGCCACTAAAGCAGATATTTCAGGAGTTTGTGATGAGATTCAACAACTTAAGATCAGAAACTCAGAACTTACAACTAAACTTGAGGAAGTGCAAGATGAATGTAAGTCACTCAAGAAGGAAGTTGAGTTTTTGTCAAAAAAATCTTGTGAAAAGAACCTCATCGTGCGCATTGCAAAACAGCCGAACACTGATCATCGTGACGAAGTAAAAAAGCTATTGGTTTCGCTTAAGCCTGACGAACCTGTCTCGATAAACTCTATTCGCATACTAGCCTCGAATTACCAAACAACAAACCTACTGGTGGAAACAAACTCTAAAGATTATGTTGATGAAATACTACATAATTCCAGTAAGCTTAAAGGCACTGGTTCGTTCATCAATAGAGATTATCCATTAGAAAAAACGAAAGGTACGACAATCACTATTGAGAGTAAGAAAGGCGATAAAAAACAGCAGGGCAGATGTGGAAGTGCAAATTAAAGGTGAAACTTTGGTGGTGGCGGGGAAAACCTTCAATTGGTGCAGAGTAAGGGGGCTACTCGCTGACAGGTCTGACGGCTGTGAGATTCTCGGCGAATTATATTCTGGTTTTAACTTACGTAACACAGAGCTTCTTCAATTTACAAACGCAGCGAATTCCAATGATAGTAAAGCCAACAACCAGAACCATAGAACAGGAAATAATCATCCACCTAAAACTATGCAACAATCAACAAATAATCTTGCATGAAACGGAAACGTCTGCCAAAATAATTTAAAAAAGTCAGCAATCGAAAAAGAAAAAAATATTTATTTAGCTGTAAGTACTTTGAATTTATTATCGTATAATGTAGGAGGATTAAGAAATAAATTACTTTTTCCATCCTTTTTTGAATATATACATAAATAGTTTTGATTATTTTTTTCTATGTTAAACGCATGTAATGCAGGACAATTGTGGGGATTTTGAAAAATTTTTTATAGGGTTTAAATTATACTGGATCCCAGCGACACGGGTTCACACACGCGGTCGAGCGATTGGAGGCTATCTTTTTGGGTTCAAGTCTATTTTTTCAAGTTCTTGTAGTTTTGTTAATATTGAAAACTATACGGCTCTTAAAGTAAACTCTGAGGATGAATATTACTATATTTTTCCTATCTATTTAAAGTGTAATAATTGGGAGCAGGATTTTTGTAGTTTAGAACGCTTACTTAATTTTTCAAATATTAGCAATATCATGGTTATTGGAGATTTCAATGCTCGAGTGGCGGAACATCAGATAGAAAGTGATACGATACCTTTTGGCGAGCAATTCAAATCGGTTAGATTTTCAAAAGATAAAGTGTTAAACGGAAATGGTAAAAAACTATTAGAACTTCTTCAAAATTTTGATATCTTTTTGCTTAATGGGTCAACTAACGGGGATTTGTCCGGAGAAATGACTTTTGTCGGAGGCCCAGGTGCATCAGTTGCTGATTATTGTGGCATCAGTGGTTAATGGTTTGAGAAAATAGATAGTTTTAATGTTGGTGCTTTGACTTTCTCGGACCATATGCCAATATCAGTAGCCCTGACCTTAAAAAAACCTCTGCCCCAAAAAAGCATTGCTCTTCTGCCAAGACTATTTTGGAACGATAGGGAAAAAGAAAGTTATGAAGCCAAACTTAGTCAGTTTACTGTACAAACTGATTTAAGTCAAGTAAGCACGAGCCACCAGATTGATTCTTTTATCGAAGCTATAAAAAACTCGGTCTCCTTTGCAGAAAGGAGAGACGTAGCTAAAGGCAAACAAAAGTGGTTTGACAAAAACTGTGAAAGAGCCAGAGCTAAATCCTTTAAACTGCTAAAACTAGCAAGAATGAGAAACGGAAGTTTTTTCCGTGAAGCTTATGTTCAGGCAAATAAAGAATATAAAAAACTCTGCCAAATAAAGCGAAATGAATACTATTTAGGAATAACGAATAATTTAAATAATGCCAAGGATTCTTCTGAATTTTGGAAAGTAGTGAAGGAACAGAATGGGAAAAAGTTCAAAATTAGTAACAATTTGGATGCTCATATTTTGGCAAATCATTTTAAAAATCTACTTAATCCATTAGAGATTGAAGAACCAATACAATTCGCTGAAAATTTCATAATCGTTGACTCTTTAGATGGGGATATCACCATAGAAGAAATTCACAGTGTTTTACATAAAGCTAAGAATAACAAAGCCCCATGGTATGATAGAGTTCCTTATGAATTTTTCAAAAACGCTCCAAACAATTTTTTGGAAAATTTAGCAAGGACCTATTCAAATATATTGCACAAGGCTGAAGTACCTGAAACTTTCAGAAAGTCAATTGTATTTCCAATACACAAAAAAGGGGACATAAATAATGTGGAAAATTATAGGGGCATATCTTTCCTAAATGTGATTTCAAAGATATTTACAGGAATTATACTGAAAAGGCTGGAGTTTTGGCTTAATGAGAACAAATTGTTGAACGAATTTCAAGCAGGTTTCAGAGCAGGTTATTCAACAACGGATTACGTTTTCTCCATCCAAAATATCGTAGATTATTACGCAGAAAATGGTAAAAAGCTGTATTCAATATTTATTGATTTCAAAGCTGCTTTCGATAGCATTGATCGAGGAGCATTGTTTTATAAATTAAATCTACTGGGGTTATCCTCAAAGATTTCTAACGTACTAAGAAAACTTTACGAGAACACTACATCAGCTGTATGGGACGGTGAACAAATATCAGAATGGTTTGAAACCAAAAGTGGAGTACGTCAAGGATGTCTCTTATCCCCCCTGTTGTTTGCCCTTTTTATCAACGACATAGTTGACGCTTTGCCAAACGGTATTAAAATTGCAGGACTTGTTATAAAATGCCTCCTATATGCTGATGATGTCGTTTTGTTTGCAGACTCCCCAGAAAGTCTTCAGCTCATGATAAATAGGCTAGATAAGTACTGTAAAATGTGGAATCTGGTAATAAATAGATATATCAAAATAGAAAGTTATGATATTTAGAACAGGGCGAGAACGACACAGTAGAAATGAAAGGTGGTTTCTAAATGGTGAAAATATTGAAGTTGTGAATGAATTTACTTACTTGGGAATGATTCTCACCCCCCAACTCAACCCTAAGAAACACTTTCAAAGTAAACTGAAGAAATCTTTATCTGCTATAAACTCAACCTGGCAAAACTTGTTTAGGAACACAAATGTTGCACATAGTGTCAAATTTAGAGTGTTTGATGCTGCTCTGAGAACTATATGGGGATGGGGATATCAGCAGTATGATGAGGTTGAAAAACTGCAACGGCTCTTCTTAAAAAAACTGTTCAGATTACCAAAATCAACACCTAATTACATGCTGCTGCTTGAAACAGGTCTTCCACCTATTTTTATTTTCACCTTGAAAATGCACTTTGATTATGTAGCCAAAATACTTTCTTATGATGATAATCGATTACCAAAATTATTAGCAAAACACAGTATACAAAAAAATATAAGTTGGTTCAGGAAATGGGAGGATATAATCATATTGAGCGGTATTTCGGTGCATCCTTGGGAGATGGAAGATGGGAGTATGAGAGAAAAGATCAATTGTATTCTCGAAAAGCTAGATGACAAAATAAGACTAGATCTAATTGAGGAAGCAAAAGGCTCCTCACATAGATCTCTATATCCAAAGCTCAATTATAATCTGAATGAGCTCAATTATTTTACAGATAAAATGAGTTTATTTGAAATTTCTGTCATTTGTCGCATTAGGGGAGAGCTTCTTGACTTAAATTACAAACCTTATTTTAATGACCAATCAACTTTTTGCTCTCTCTGTAATTTGCAAGAACAAGAAAACTCTTATCACTTTTTATCAGTGTGCCCCATTCTAAAATAAATAAGATATGTATATTTTAAAAAGTCAATAATAAGCGAATCAGACTCTATAAGTATCTTAAATGGAAGCAACTGGAAACTTCTTGCCCAATATTGCATTGAAGCCCTAAATTACAGAAAAGATTTTATAAATTATTAAAAGATTTGAACCCAAAAATGTATCTATTAAGTATTTTAGCGTACATATTGTACAAAATAAAACCCATTTTTGTATTGCAATTTATTTAATTTTATGTTTATATCTTTTTTCTTTTATTAATAAAAAAAAAATGAAATTACTAATTGTTAAATGAACAATGTAAAAATAATAGCAAAACACACCAAAAAGCTTTCTTGAATTATTAATATTAAAAATATATTTTGTAATTTTTAACAGTAAAAATAGAGATGGCATCTGGCAGACGGTTTCCAAACCAAGACCATAATTTTATTTATCATTATGTTGAATTGTAAAAAATTTGTTTAAGGTTCAATAAATAAAGCTATTATTATTATTATTATAAACTAAAACTTATGTGGGTTCCTAGCCATATTGGCATACCAGGCAACGAATACGCTGACAAAGCCGCAAAGTCTTGCAATAGACTACCTGTCTTCACTTTTGACATATTTTCGAAAAAAGATCTTCAAAGATACATCGAACAAATCATTAAAAAGAATAAAATCCTAAAATGGAGTGGCTACGAAAATCACTATTCTAAAATTAACACCGATCTTCATACCCCCATCTACCCACCATCTTTATCCAGAGCAACAACATCAAAATTCATCCGACTTCGGTTAGGTCACACTACCTCAACCCATCAGCACATCTTAAGGAAAGGAGACCCACCTTTGTGTCCAGTCTGTAACAACATCATTAATACCTCACATTTACTCGGCCTCGCAGTATGCAGTATCTCTCAACAAATCCATACCATTTTGCCTTATAATCAAAATATCTATTCATTTTTAAACAGTATTAGTATCGAAAACATTTTAAAAATCGAAAAATACCTTAATATTCATAAATTAGTTATCTAAATAAATACATTTATCTTTGAGTGGAAAGACTTTGCAGCTAGCGCTCTTTTCTTCCTATTAGCATGTAATTTTTAAAATTGTATGTTAATAAATAATAATAATAATAATATTTTTTAGCCTTATTTACGGCATTTTGAAATACGGAATTTTGAAAAGAGAATATTTTTTTAAGAAAACATCATAAAATTTTTTTATTAGCATAATGTTCTAAAATATACATCCCTTGAACAATAACATATGTATGTACCTATGATAATTCATAAGCCTTTGAAATACTTACTTACTTACTTAAGGTGGCGCTACAGTCCGGGGCGGACCTGGGCCTCAACCAACATGCGTCTCCAGCCAGCTCGGTCCCTAGCTAGCTGTCTCCAGTTTCGCACGCCAAGTTGGTTGAGGTCCTCACCCCCCTGAGTCGCGGTCTTCCTCTACTGCGCCGTCCCTCGGGATTGGATTCGAAGACCTTCCGGGCTGGAGCGTTTATGTCCATTCGCTCTACATGACCCAGCCATCTAAGCCGTTGGACTTTTATTCTGCTTACTAGGTCAGTGTCGCTGTACAGCCCGTACAGTTCGTCGTTATATCTTCTCCTCCATTCTCCATCTATACGTACGGGACCAAAAATCACCCGAAGAATTTTTCTCTCGAAGCATCCGAAGACGTTCTCATCCTTCTTTGACAGGGTCCAGGCCTCAGCGCCATAAATGAGAACCGGGATGATGAGTGTCTTATAGATGGTGATTTTAGATGCTCGAGAGAGGACTTTACTTCTCAATTATGTCAATATCATCTGCGTATCCGAGTAATTGGATGGACCTTTGGAAGATTGTGCCTCTAGTGTTGACGGTTGAGTTTTGCACAATTCTTTCCAGAACGATGTTGAAGAAGTCGCATGACAGTGCATCGCCTTGTCTAAAACCTTTTTTGACATCAAATGCATCGGTGAGATCTTTTCCGACCTTGATGGAGCAGCGTGCATTCTCCATCGTCATTCTGCACAAACGGATAAGTTTGACAGGGATGCCAAAACTAGACATTGCTCTGTAGAGCTCTTCCCTATGGATGCTGTCATACGCGGCTTTAAAATCGATAAAGAGATGGTGGGTATCGATTTGAAGCTCCTGGGTTTTTTCCAAGATCTGCCGTAATGTGAATATTTGGTCGATAGTGGACTTTCCTGGTCTGAAGCCACACTGATAAGGACCTATCAGGTTGTTGACGAACGGCTTCAGACGTTCACATAGTACGGCAGAAAGGATCTTATATGCAATGTTAAGGAGACTGATCCCTCTGTAGTTGGCGCAATTTAAAGGGTCTCCTTTTTTATGTATCGGACAAACTATGCTGAGATTCCACTCATCGGGCATGCTTTCTTCCGACCATATTTTGCAGATGAGTTGGTGCATGCTCCCTACCAAGTCATCGCCTGCTGCTTTAAATAGTTCGGCAGCTATGCCGTCAGCTCCAGCAGCTTTGTTTGACTTCAGTTTAGATATAGCTATCTTCACTTCGTCTAGGTCGGGTAGGCGGAATTGTTGATCTGCGTCGCCTAAGTTGAGTGGTTCTACCTCCCTTACAGCGGGATTCGGTTCGTCATCGCCGTTATATAATTTGGAGAAGTGGTCTTTCCATATTCTCAACATAGACTGCGGTTCTACTACGATGTTCCCCTGATCGTCTTTACAGGCTTCGGTTCGTGGCTGGTACCCTTGGGAGTTCTTTTTTACCTTTTGGTAAAATTTACGAACCTCATTCCTGTTGTAACATCCCTCTATCTCCTCGATCGCGCGCTTCTCGTGCTCTCTTTTTTTCCATCTAAGAAGCCGGTGTTCCTCTCTCCTCCTCTGCTCGTAGAGCTCGCGAGCAGCTCTGGTCCTTCTGTGCAGGGCCGTTTTGTATGCCTCTTGCTTCGCTGCGTGCGCTTGCCGGCATTCGTCGTCAAACCAGGGGTTTCGCTGTTGTGGACGTGTGAAACCTAGCACTTCAGAGGCGGCATCTCTGATGGCTGCAAGGCAATGTTGCCACTGGTTTTCAATGCTTAATGCATGCAGCATAGGACTTCTTAAGAGTTTACTAGAGACTCGATCGGAAAAGGACATGGCAGTCTCTTGCGATTGTAGCCGTCTAACGTCGAAACTTCTCACAGTACTTCCTTGTTTTGGCTTGGACCGGGATATCCGTAGCCGTACCTTGGCTACAACGAGGTAGTGGTTCGAGTCAATGTTGGCCCCTCGGAATGTTCGGATATCCTGTATACTGGAGAAGTGTCGTGCATCGATCGCAATGTGGTCAATCTGGTTGACGGTTGATTGATCAGGAGATTTCCATGTCCCCTTGTGGATATTGAGATGTGTGAACTGCGTACTAGCTACCAGAACGTCTCGCCCCGCAGCGAAATCGATCAGCCTGAATCCGTTGTCGGAGGTGGTGTCGTGCAGGCTGTATCTTCCGATTGTGCCACCAAAGATGTCTTCTCTTCCTAGCTTGGCATTAAAATCTCCTAAGACAATTTTAATGTCATAGCCAGGGCACTGCTCATATGTCTTGTCCAAGAGCTCGAAGAATATGTCTTTGGTGTCTTCATCTTTCTCCTCTGTTGGGGCATGCGCGCATATTAGGCTTATGTTGGCGAATTTAGCCTTGATGCGGATTGTCGTGATGCGCTCGCTCACACTGTTGAAACTCAAGACTTTTTGCCTGAGTCTAGTTCCAACAACAAATCCACACCCAGTCGCCGTAGTATATATCGCAGTCTTTTAGTTTGCGTTTGCCCGGTCCATCCCATCGCACTTCTTGGATGGCGGTAATATCTGCCTTGCAGCAGTTTAGGGCTTCCGCTAATTGTTCGGCTGCACGTGGTCTGTTAAGGGACCTAACATTCCACGTACAGATCCGAAGTTCGTTGTCCTTATTTCGTTTGCTTGGGTTGTCAACAGTGAATCCGTCCGTATCCGAGGCTTGTTGGTGCTTCGCAACTAGAAAATGTTTACGTGGTCAGGAAGTCACCCTGACGGCACAACCCCCAACCTGGAGGGCCAGATCCTTAGTATAACTCCAAGGACGGGGAGCCGGATAAACCGCTCCTTATAGGCCTGGGCTCCGAATAAGTCGTAGAAGCCCTATAAGGTGTTCACTAAGTAGTTCAGCCTTACTGGAACTGTAGACGCCACCGTTGATTCCATCTCGAGAATTCGTCCGCTGCCGTCTGGATAAGGAGAGGTGCCTTAGTGGAAACACCTTTGAAATAATAAAAACAAAAACAACGTAAATGGTATCTTCTTCTTAGTTATTTGTATCTCTCTCACATTTTTACATGAATTGTACCTATCATAATCAACAATTGCATAAACAATTGGACCAAACTAATTGATCTGTCAAAACTTCCAGTATTATACAGTATTATAAGACACAGTATGTATTTTAAATGTACAGGATTTTGAAATACAGAATATTAACCATACAGTATTATGATCATACAGTATCGTACAGTATTTTAAAATAAAGCATTTCGACCCGCTCCCGAAATAAATGCTTCCCCATCTTAAACGTTGAAGACGTCAACAATAACCTTGATCGCAAATTAAACGGCGGGAAACAGCTTGTATTAAAAAATAATAAGCATTGCTCAGGAGTTAATGAGTGCAAGTGAAATACAGAAATGGGAATTAATTTTGGACCAAAATGAACAATAATTAAAAAAAAAACTCAGTACGCTGGCACTACCAGTTTTTTCCCAAGTTTTTAAACCAATACCAGAAGAAATAATTTTAATAGAGTATACAGATGAAACGCTAAAAATTAAGACGTTTTATAATAAATTGTTAGCATTCTTCAAAGTGCTCCGCTTTTTCAAATATTTATTTTGTTATATCTCATTTTTAAAGAATGCATTTTTTCCTTGATTGCTTAACTGCTCAAGATATGATAAAATGTAAATTTAAAACAGATAAGGCTTTAAATATTTGATTGATTAATTAATGATAAAATCTTAGAACACATAAAGTGCTGCCATTGTTTTCTCCATCAATGCATGTATGATCTTATAATAGGTCATGTGCTTTTGAGCGACGCTATTGAACTATCGTTTTATAGGACAATAACTTCTTATTGATTTTGACTTGCATGCTATAGACAAGTTTTTAAAAATATAGAACATTGAAAACAAATTTAATGCTTTTTCAACAAAAATACAACTTTGTTTATTAAACTTTAATGCCACTTGCATTAGAAATCAACAACTTTAGTTATTTAATTTTAAATCAATCTTGTGTGCATCTCCGTTTTAAATATGGGTCGCATAGGCAGGGTGTTCCTATACCTTTGTTTTTTTTTTTTCAATTTGTATTATGTTTTAAAGTTTCTTTGAGTCGTATTTTTGGTATGAATGTATACCTAATATTAGGTATTCATAGGTATTTTGGGGGAGAGTACGATAACTTTGGCGCCGAGATATAATAACGGTTTTTGGTAGAGGGGCTTAATACAAGCATTTTTTACTATGGGAGGGGGGGGGGTCTATCTCCCCCCGTTTAGGCGGTAGGGGCAGTTTAAAAAAATATGTACATTAAATGGAAAAAAAATAATTAAAAAATAACGGTAATACTTATAATTAAGTATTATACCTTTTTTTAAAGCCAACACTTTTGTCTATTAGCTTGTTTTTAAATCAAGTCAAAACTATGCATAGTTTTTGAAAAAAAATGTTTTAAAGTCAAAATTTGTGCAAAAAAAAGTTAAAAAAAAAGTTTAAAGTGTAATTTTTCAAAACTTACAGATTATCTACTGTTTTTTTTTTTAGAATTCATTGCTCTTATTTGTTTTTGATCAAAAACTGAAAACTAGATGACTTTATGTCCTCTAGTTCTTGAGAAAATTGAAAGTTACCAAAAAAAAATATTTTAATTAAATTACTTTTTCCTTGCTAACGTAGTCTTATTTTGATAGTAATAATCGAATATGGATTAAGATACACCTAGGTAAAATTAATTTTTCTTAAATCCAGCTTATTTAAATGCAAAAGAAACTTTGCATGCACCCCATCTTGCACCCACCGCACCTTGCACCATCCCCACCTTGCACACACACCAACTTGCACCCACCCCAAATCCTATAGTGTGCCCAAGCAGGGGGGTTGCAGGGGGGCAGCATGCCCCCCCTTACAGATGCCACTGTTGCATACACCCAAACTCGCGCACACCTTACTGTTGCATACACCCAAACACGCATTACGCATACGCAAATACCATTATTACTATCAAAATAAGACCACTCAAGAAAAAAAAAAGAATTAAATTAAAATAGTAGTTGTGGTTATTTTCAATTTTCTCAAAAACTAAAAGACATAAAATCATCTAGTTTTCAGTTTTTGATCAAAAACAAATAAGAGCAATAAATTCTGAAATAAAAACAATGGTAGATAATCTTGAAGTATTGAAAAAGTTACATTTTAAACCTTTTTTTAACTTTTTTTACTCAAATTTTGAGTTTAAAATTAAATTTTTATTTTCAATTTTCTCAAAAACTAAAAGACATAAAATCATTTAGTTTTCAGTTTTTGATCAAAAACAAATAAGAGCAATAAGTTCTGAAATAAAAACAATGGTAGATAATCTTGAAGTATTGAAAAAAGTTACACTTTAAACCTTTTTTTAACTTTTTTTACTCAAACTTTGAGTTTAAAATTAAATTTTTATTTTCAATTTTCTCAAAAACTAAAAGACATAAAATCATCTAGTTTTCAGTTTTTGATCAAAAACAAATAAGAGCAATAAGTTCTGAAATAAAAACAATGGTAGATAATCTTGAAGTATTGAAAAAGTTACACTTTAAACCTTTTTTTAACTTTTTTTTACTCAAATTTTGAGTTTAAAATTAAATTTTTCAAAAACTACGCATAGTTTTGACTTGATTTAAAAACTGGCTAATAGAACAGGGTGTTGGCTTTAAAAAAATGTATACAACTTAATTGTAAGTATCACCGTTATTTTTTAATTATTTTTTTCCATTTTAAATAATAACTTTTTTAAATTGCCCCACCCGCCTAAACAGGGGGAGATAGACCCCCCCCTCCCATAGTAAAAAATGCTTGTATTAAGACCCTCTACCAAAAACCGTTATTATATCTTGGCGCCAAAGTTATCGTACTCGTGCCGTATTTTGAGCCCGAATTGTATTTTTAAGCTAGGATATGTTTTTATATTGTAAACGAAATAAGGTAACGATTGTTCCTAACCGAAAATCTCTACGGCATCGAGCCAAATAATATGATAATATAAAGTTAATATTTAGTACACTTGCACCTGTTGAAGTATAAGAAAGGAATTATCCTGTAGGCAGTCTTTCTTAACATACAAATTATGCTAATCAACAAACAAATTTTAATATTTCGAAAAACACACTTTACAATTTAGTTTTTTTCTTTTAAGCGATATAGACTTATGTTTCTCTGACCAAAATTGGAATTTTTTGTAGCCGCTGCGAGTCCTAAAATAAACATAATTCATCGTTGGAATGATTCAGTGTTTGATTCGTGGGCCGTTTGATTTTCATGACACATAAATCGTAGAATTTTCATCCCACATTAATAAATTATTCCAATAATACGATACAAGGCACTTTTCGGTTTCCCTTTAATGCTTTAATAAGATTTTCTTTCCTTTTTATCTGAGAACATCTCAAAGATTTTTGTATTCATTTTTAAATATCCAATTTACTAAAATTAAGGGAAGTTATAATTTATTTTTTCTCTTTGTAGCTACTTAACATCATCTTCCCGATATACTGAACAGGATGTATAAGGGCGTGTCTTTTTATTCAAATAAATTTAGCAACAAAATAAACAAAGTATCTTGCTCTTACCAATTTTGTTTATTTTAATGCAAAAAATTACCTCACTTTGATAAGAAAAAATGAAACAGTATTTCACAAATGTTTACAATTCCTACCCAATACCCCGTACATAAACATAAGACCCCAAATTAAACTTAGCGCTGAATGAATGTAAGTAATAAATAACGAATAAATTAAGTAATTTCACTGAAACAACACTTTTAGAAAATAAAAAAAAATACAAAAACAGTCCGTGATTATTCGAACAAATAAATATTACAAAAATATTATTTAAACATATAAAAACAAACAAAATATCCTAATAACCTTTAACGAAAAGAAAACAGATTGAAATTGAATAGAAAGTCAGAAATCAAAAACACGCTATATGAAGATATAAATCCTGGGTAGACATCTTGGTTTGCCTACAAGCTAAACCAGCCTCATTAAATTATTCTTAGTGTGCGTGTATTTTCTCCTCTAATTTATGAAATTTCCCCTAGAAACTCAGTAGTTGAGTCTATGTATGCGTGAAAACACGTCAATTATTCTCGTTGAATTCATCCACATTACCAATACAACAATATAAACAAATGGGTTTTGCAGGGTGATACGTACAAAGGATTTATATCTTCATATAGAGTGTTTTTGTCAGAAATCATCAACATTACGAGTGTGTTCAGTGACGCTGTGCTGGACTGTTCTAGACAGAAAAGTACAGTTTTTGCTGTTCATTGAGGTTTTTTCTGTGCTGAACTGTTCTACTTTCCTGTTCATTGACAAACCCATAGAGGAAATATATTATCTAGAGTCCCGACCGGTACCCGTCCTACCTGAAAAACCCTCAAAATTTATTCGAGGTGAACTCTCTCAAATTCCGTATCGGTGAATACATGTGAGTGGTGGAAAAAAGGCAAAATGTCAGATTGAATTCTTGTCAAAAATGACAGTTCCACAATTTCGATTTCAAAAACAAAACATTCAATTTGAGATTCTACAAGTAAGTTTTTGTAAATTATTTTGTTTTGTCTAAACATTTAACAGAATTTATTCCTTTTCAGATCAAAAACAAGTGCATTTAATTGAAAAAACGATAGACCAGGAACCAGAAAAAAACAATGAGACTTAACTCTACTCGGAGCTCAAGTAGGTACGTTTAAAAAAAAGAATCTCGTAAACAAACAAATATTTATGTTGCTTTGTTTCAGCTATGGATTGCTCCAATAATATACTTTACTACCAACTCAAGAAGATGTAAATAAGAATTAAAATCGACTTTATTAGCATCTCCTTAGTGTTTTCATTTAGGGTGCTGCCGATTACAAACCATGATACAGAAAGCAATTTCTCTCAAGAAATTTGGAAGGTTTGCTCAAAACAAGGGCGCTAGTCCCCAGGTGAATTTATTTTATATTATATTTCTCTTAATATCAATGTTTTTAACAACAGACTTTCGCCTTTATTTGTAAATAGTTATTCGAAGCCTGTTGAAGTAAAGTATATATATTTCTACACTCAATTGCTGCTGTATCATGATCGTTGAGATCTGTCTCAGCGGCTATGGTGGGCGCAGGCGTTGACGATAGAGGTGTCAACGTCTCTGCCAATAGTAAGATTCATGGAATGCAACAACACCATCAGAATCACGAATTCAATTCCGAATTAGCGAACATCCTCAGCTACAGCTATGTCATCGACTTTGTGAAATTCAATTCAATGGTGCAAGGGAAAGCTTTGGCATTCAATAGTCGACCGCCCAGTTTTGGAATGACTTAACAGCGGCAATAGCAACGGCAGAGTATGCAGGCAAATCAGGTAAGTTCATTCATTTACTTACGAGTAATCTTAACACGGATATTTTAAATTCTATGGTTCTTTAGGATTTCCAACGTCCTTTGCCATTCATCAGCTGCCAAGAAGTATGGTACAAGCCGACCAAAAAAAAACGACTCTTGCAGCTGCAACTAAAGCAACATCTTCTGGTTTCATTGAGTGCAACAGCACATGAGGTTCGGTTGTGTAAGTACAAATCGAAACAATTATATCGTGATTAACTTGCTTAATCTTCACCTTCTAGATCTAAATCGATGCTTGTAACGCCAAATATCTCAAAGAACGGCAGGGACACTGCTGACCGAGTCATCGGCTACTGCGCCCACTTAGGCCGACGCAGACCACGTAGATGATGAAATGAATGTCGACATTGAAGCAACCTGCTGGGAGAACGCCTCCTAAATGACGGGAATCAAAAATCATTGGTAAGTCTTTTGAGTAATGAAAATGTAATCATTTTCGTATGTATACTATTTTAGAATTTTCTTATATAGACAGAAAAAATAGAAGCCGAATTCCTAAATACACAATGCTTATTGAATCACCAAAAGAACTAACTGGAATCACATAGAAAACCATCGACACGGGAACTGTCCAAATGATGTTTTAAGAATTTCCCGCAACCTTCACCTGCCGAAAATTTCCAAAAATAATACAACCGGAAATTGTGCATTTATGACATGGTCCGATTGGGATTTTGGAATTTGCCTCGCAAAAGAATGTCACAAACGACTTGCCACAATTTTTTAATCAACGGATCGAATTACCACCGGGAGTTTTATAATTATAAACCAATCAACTTGCTACAATTTAATTGTGCGTCCATTAACCAGAAGGCTTATAATGGCAAGACTACTTCAAAGTAAGCTTCACATAAACCACAAACTTTGAAAGTACTACCTAATTGATGTGTTTTTTTTCAGCAACGAAACGAAGCGGTATTGCAACAAATCCTGAAGTGAAGATGATTATAGTCGACGACATGTTTTAAATCTCATCCGTTAATAATCAAGGTTCGCGGCGCAGCTAGTTTTTATATAAATTTGTAATTTTTTTTTTCAAAATTGTATGTAATTTAGTATAATTTTGTTTTAAATTCAACGCTAATAATGTATTTTCACTTAAAAAACAATAACTGGATGTTAAAATGTAACTTCTTAGTTTTTGAGTAAATAAAAAACATATTAAATGTACTTTTTTCAAAGAAACATACTTCTTTCTGGTTTTCCCAAATTTGATCTGCTCAGGTCAATAATTATTATAGTGGATTATACCTTTTTTATTTTTTGTTTCGTTTTTAGCAAATAATAATAAAAAAACAAATAAGCTGTTTTAAGTAGATTTTATTTTTTTATTCAGACATATGTTTAATTTAACAAAATTAAAAACTTGGTATTTTAATCATATTTCTATGTTTTGGTTCATCACGTTGGTATGTATTTCTTTGTGATTTCATGTGGCCAATAGCATTAGTCAGAAACTCGTTCTTTTTTGAGAGGATTAAGATATCCTGACTTCGAACCTCACCTTCAAAATTTTCTATTACATCAGGTTTTTAAAACCGGTAAAGCATGACGTATCTCTTAACTTTAAATTGCAAGATGATTTTGCAAAGTACATATCTTAGCTTTTAGCTCCAGTTCAAATCATTTTGCTATTTCACTTAGTTTTCGTAATTTCTTATTAGTTATGAAAGACTCTTGACTTTACCTGAAGTTTTGAAAAAAACTAGATTGTAATTCTTTTGTGGTTTTAAATACTTCGTTTAATTTTTGATGCTGATTAAGAATCCCAACTCCGATTTTATTTTATTTTATATTTTATTATTTATTTTTGTATTTTTTTCAACATATTAAAAGAACTTGATGTTATAATCTTAAGACTATAAATTCGTTATAGGAAATAGTAAAAAATTTTAAAGGAAGGAAATATTGAAGGAAGGTATTATAGAAAACAACTATTTCATGAAATTGATAGCATCGAAAAGCCTTTTATATATGTATATAATTGCTTTCAAATTACAAACAAAATAATATCTCAAGAGCGTAAATTGATAGAGTAATTCTGGATTCGGGTTTGAATTGAAGATGTTGACGGCATCGAAAGCAATAAATCATGAATGAAGAAAGGTATTTCAATTGAATCCCAGAGACCTACAATTTAAATTAGAAAAAGCAAAAATTAATATAGTTCTTATTTTATTATTAATAAACACATCCTCACCAACTACATCACAGAGTTCGCCAAAAAAATTTAAAATGAAGGTATTCAAATGTGAATTTCTGCAAAAAAGAACATAGTGAAACAGATCAATTGGCCAATCCTCGGTGGTAGGTACTGTCTTGAAAAACTGACTGTAGATTAAATTAACTATTGTTCACATCATGAGAAAGGACTTGCATACATTTCAATCTATCGCCTATCCGTAGCTGGCTGAAAGAAGCGCTTTGCATTGCACAGATGGTGACACATGACGTGAATGTGCTACTGCTATCAAACGCTGCAATTGATTCAACTTGTATTTGTTCAAGTTGGCTTGGCTATGAATGACCACCAAGTAAAGAGATTCCTCAACTACATAGCAACTCTCGACTTGTATACCCATCTCGACAAATGAAGCATGTCAGATAGGTTTCATAGCAAACCTTTCAGTCTTCTGCGACATCGACCCCTTCGCTGTAATCGGCCCTTCTCATTCCTACAGGGTTAAAAATGAGGATATAAGCCATCAGAATTGAGCGATTTGCATTCCAGGAACAAAGTCTTGTTGAGAAGTGTAATTTTAACTAAAAAACAAAACAAAACAATATTCATATAATTTGTGTTTAAAATTAATGTGACGAACAGATTTACCTTGAATTTGTACCTCTTCGCTCCAGAATAAATATGTCGGCGTTGCTGGCTTCCTACTCGGGGGATTTCACTTTTCTTGTTGCATCATTATCCTTGGTTTCTTCTTTATCTGAGGATTAAATTAATTATATATTTTTATGTCAATAAATTAATATTTCTGTTTTACCTTCATTTGCATTATTGAATATAAATTTTGTTTTGTTTACATTTTCGCAGAATTGTCAAAATACTTACCTCGCTGTTAATATGTCAAAACTCACTTAACTCAAATTGGGCCACGTTCGTATTGCAGTTTTAGGGTGCGCCTATACTTTCAGCACGATTTTTTCTGTTTTTAGCGAAATTTTTTATAAAAACCATAGAATTTTTTTTGCCAAAAGCAGTCAAATATTATTTTTAGCACAGTTTTCACTAAAAATAAGTTGCAAAATTAATTTTTCTTAAAATATTGCATTCATTTTTCAATTTTTGAATTCAACGGATCTCTTTTTTGAACGGCTGAGTTCACCTCAAATTGTTTTACCCCTAATTGTGCACACTTCACCAAAAGCCCATAACAACTACATAGAATCTGGATTTTCCCATAAGAAATGCACGGGAGAACTAACACATGCTTATGCTAATGGGCAAAATTCTCTCAATTTAGTTTGTAGGCCGAAAGAGAGCAAACCCATTAAGTCGGGACTCTAGATAATATATTTCCTCTATGGACAAACCCATAGAAAAGGCCATGCTCAAATGTACGTTCATAAACATCTGGATGCGTCAAAAACATTCCAATCTATTAACGACAACACAAAACTTCATCAAAACGATTATACATATTCTAACGTTAATTGGAAAAGCTCTCTACTACAATGGGCACCATGCTCAGGCGCAGCAGTATCTAGAAACAGCACACATGATAAGTCCATATAGCACAGAACATATTATGCCATTTGCCGTGGTCTATGAGAGGAATAATAATCTAGCAGAATTGGAAAAGCTGAGAGTCTATCGGCAAATGGAAAAGGCTTCCTATTTTACCCACAAAGCAATTTCAGTTGATTCAACAAACGTTGAAGCATATCTTTTGCGTGGGAAGATATTTCTTCAATTGAAACGATATAAGAAAGCAATTCATTATTACAGGGCAGTTCAGAGTTTGGCTAACTATCGTTTTGAGATACACAAAGGTCTTGCGGGTTGTTACATCGGACTTAAGTGCTTAAAAGATGCACAGACAATATGTGCATTGGCTGCAAGCTATTTCAGGAACTGCCCCAGGAGCTATGTGGTAAGAATTTGTTGTTATTTTTCATTTGCATTTTACCTTAACTTACTATGAATTTCGATGAAATATAAACAGCTACTTGCCAGTACACTTTTGTACTCTTCGAATACCGTTACAAAACGCCAGGTAAAGACTTTCATTAATCGGGCTTTAGAAATCGACCAGTTCTACTTTCCGGCCGTATCAGCGATGGCAGAGATTCTCCAATCTGAGGGAGAAACACAGGAGGCCATTAAACTGTTGAAAAAACAAGCCGCCAGCTATCCTAGTTGCAAGCTTTTCACAATTCTAGGAGATATTTTAAGTAGCGAAAAAGATTTGGATGGTGCTCTAGAGTACTACACCATTGCTCTGGTTTATATAACAAAGAAAAAGTGAACTCTGTGATGTAGGTGGTGAGGATATTTTTATAAATAATAAAATAAGAACTATCTTAATTTTTTTCTGTTTCTAATTTAAATTGTAGGTCTCTGGAATTTTATTGAAATACCTTCCTTCATTCATGATAAATATATTGCTTTCGATGCCGTCAACAACAATACAAACCGACTCCAGAATTACTCTATCAATTAAGGTTTTTGAGATTTTATTTTTTTTTGTAATTCGAAATCACTTATCTACATACATACATACATATAAATCTTTTTGAAGCTATCAATTTCATGAAATAGTTTTTTTTTTTTCAAAAAAATGTGTGATGATTATTCAAATCTTCAATATCTTCCTTCAATGTTTTCAATTTTTTACTATTTCCTATAACGAATTTGTAGTCTTAAGATTATAACATCAAGTTCTTGTAATATATTGAAAAAAATACAAAAATAATGTTCAAAAATTAAACAAACTATTTAAAACCAAAAAAGAATTATATTCTAGTTTTTTGTTCAAAACTTCAAGTAAAGTCAAATGAAGCAAAATGATTTAAACTGTAGGTAAAAGCAAAGACATTTGTGTCTTACAATTTAAAGGTTTGGTTGTCTTTAAAATTTTCAAAGAGGTATATTTTAAAAACCTGATGTAGTAGATAAATTTAAAGTTGAGATTCGAGGTCAGGATATCTTAATCCTCTCAAAAAGTATTTTTTGTTTGGGTGACAAAAAAAAAAGTATAATTTTGTCGACCAGTGTTATCAGACTCAACGGAATTTAAACTTCGCACTCTGAGGCAAAATTGAAAGAACGAATTTCTGACCAATGCTGTTGACCACATGAAATCACAAAGTCGTCGA
Organism: Eupeodes latifasciatus; assembly: GCA_920104205.1. Taxonomy (NCBI): domain Eukaryota; kingdom Metazoa; phylum Arthropoda; class Insecta; order Diptera; family Syrphidae; genus Eupeodes; species Eupeodes latifasciatus. Next base: position 36,812,930 of record OV049927.1, read on the forward strand.
GATTTTTGTATTTCATGTTAATTGTATTGATGTTTATTTCTTGATCTGAGTCTAAAATGTTCATCAGAAGTACCTTAATTTTGGAGTTTCTTTGTGGGTAATGGTTTCGCCCAAGTATACTCCTGCAGCTATTTCACGTTTTTCTGTAACCAAATATTTTGCACCTTCTTCTTTACACGGAATTTCTACTATTTGTTGTGTTCTCGGTCTTAAAATAATTGTTCCCGTTTGTTCATTCGATTCTAAATTTTTTATTACCTCCGTCTTGTATTTTTTATTTTTAAAATTTTTATTTTCGTTGTGATTGTCAGAGACATTTGTTATATTGGTTTCAAGGTAACTATGTGGGATTTGTGAGAAGGTTGGGTTGAAAGCTTTTTCTATGGTTTTTGTCGAGGTTGATTTCCAAAGAATCTTTATTATCTGAAATGTCAGTAGATTCCCGTGGTGTGATTTCAGCTTATATTCCTAGGTGTACGGGTACATCTAGGACTTTAGAATTTGCTGCACCTACGTGGTTTGGTTCCTCTTTCTCATACCTAGGTTTTTCATTGCCGTTTTTACCCGTAGGTTGCACCTCGAAAGGTGTTTTACGGTCTCCCTTCTTCTCGATAACCTCACATTTGGCTATTTTTTCTACCTTTTGGGGTTTAAAAAAATTTTGTCCGTCACATAAACGCACAACTGCAGCTGCGGTTACTTCCAGCTGTCTTTTTTCATAATCGACCTTACATTCAAACCGGTCGAGAAAATCGTTTCCCAGTATTCCATCATAAAGTAAATGTATTTTATTCGTAAGTATTTGGAATGGGTGTTCCAAATACGATATATTTTTTCCGTCATAAATTTCTAATGTTCCCGTTATTTCTCCCATAGTTCTCACAGATTCGCCAGCTATGGTGGAGATAACACAGGAATTTTTAGAATTTGCGTAAGGTGAGTCGTTTTTGACCAAGCAGATGTCTGCGCCGGTGTCTATTAAAAATGTAGAATATTCTGTTGTTGTCCCTTGCATTTTAAGACGAATTACTGGGTCCTTTAAATTCAGGGCAGAATTTCAAAATAATTTTTAAATTTATTGGTTTTGAGTATAGTGAATTTCGGCAACAACCTTTTGTCCCTGGGTGGAGTTGCCGATTTGCTCCACCCCGCATTCGTTTTCCGACTCGATTTTATCGAGATCGTATTGCGGTTGGTGTGAACAACAGTGTCGTAACTCGTGAGTCGAATTACCTTTAAATGGGTTTTTGTTTTGCTTGTCTGTGGATGCAGAATTATTTGTAGTCGGGTTTGCTTGGTTTCGGGAGTGTGATAACCGTAAACGACAGTCACTCTCAGTATGGTACAACTTATGACAATAGTTGCACTTGAGAGATGGTTCGGTCTTAGTTACGTTTTGGAAGTTTGTATTCCGGTAACATGTGGCCGAAGTGTGACCTGTTTTATTGCACGTCTGACAGATTTTTGGTTCGTTTTGGTTGAATCTGACGAAAAACGAAGCTGCTGTGCGACCCAATTTACCACATTTCTGGCAGGTAACCCTTGTGTCAATATTTCTGTATGTGTTTGTGGCTCTGTTTTGTTCAGTGTCTAGCCGAGGAGATTGTGCAATGCCATAATCAATGGCTGCTTTCAGGTCCATGGCATTGAATGCTTTTACCAGTAGTCGTAGTTGTGAGTTCCTAAGTCCGTCTTCGAAGGAGCGTAAAGCTGTTTGTTTGTTCTCCGAAATAAGATAGGTCCGTATTGCTTGGTCGGTCGTACTTTGGTATGTCGCCCTGTCTAATTTTTGTAGCAAACGGGTTATTCGTTCGCCGAAGTCTTTTACGTCTTCCCTTGAGTTTTGTCGCGCGGATATTAGTTCAGTTTGGGAGTTTGACCGTGAAACACGTTCTTTAAACTGTCCTTCTAGTTCGGCTACTAGTTCGGCCCATGTGTTTAAAGTTTTGTATTGTGCCAGTTCGAAAGCTACCCCTTGTAGCCTTGTTTTGACAATGCTTAGGAATAAAGCATGTTGAGTGGGTTCTTGGATGTAAGAAAAAAGGATGTTGCCGCAAGCGACAAATTTATCTATTTCTTCGGGATTTCCACCGAACACCGGAACAATGTTGTTTACGTCATTTAAAGTGATTTTTACTTCCATTTTTGAAGAGATGGATACAGGGGTGGGGTCAGAAATAGGGGTAAGGTTTTGTGTTGTCGTATGTTCGTGGTAAGGTAGTACCTCAAAGAACTTTACCACCGATATTTGCTTTCGCGTGGACGGAATTGTCGTAAAATTATCGTCAAGTCAAGTTAAGTTATAGGGGGAAGAAATGTATTTTGCGTTTTGTTCAATACCAGACAAGATAATAAAGATAAGGTTGTGAAAATTGTGGAAATACAAATATATATGTATGTTTTAGTTTTCAAATATATCTACCTTAATATATATATTTTTTTTATGATGTCTTAAGTTGCTGGTTTGATGTTGTTGATGCTGTTGCTGTTGCTGGTTTCGTTGATGTCTTAGGTTGCTGGTTTTCGTTGATATTGTTGGTGCTGTGCCAGGCAGACTTCACGCCTTAAAGTTGTAGATTACGACCTGGTCTTTTCACTACCTATATTTTGCCTCCGCGTCCTCTTGAAGGAATTCGCCAGGTCTTATGGTCATAGGATTTTTCACAAATAAAAAAAAATGTACCTACACTTTCTGGTGTTTAGCCCCAGAACGCCTCAAGATTTAAATCTTGCTATTTGGTAGGGGATTTTGAGTAATCCCACCGCTGCCACCAAAATGTTATACGTTCTCAACTGTGCTTTCGCTTTATGTTGCGAGAAGAGTTGAGAATACGGACAGGAAAGATTTGAGAAAATAAAAAGACTCCTTTTATTTCTTGTTTAATTTTTTAATTTTAATTTGTTATTTTTATTTATTTAAAACAAAGGCCCGCTGTCTTAAGCTAGGCTGCGACCTTGTTAGATAATGGATTAAAGTTCTATTTTATTTTATTTTTAAACAAAGGCCCGCTGTCTTAAGCTAGGCTGCGACCTTGTTGGATATTATGTTAAATCTTTCTGTGTCTTTCTTAAACTATACCTGTCTTTTTATACTTTTTTTTCTTTAACCAATTTTCCTCAATACACATGCATTTTTCCAACTATCATCCACCAACCGATGATTACACAATAGGTTCTATTTGGTAATATTGACCCACTTGAAAATATTCAATAATCACTTGAGACCTAGTTGGAATTTTTAAATATTATATAAATTCATAATATTCCGAACTGTTGGTCACAAAAGTGCCGCCGCGTCATATTTCACACATACCCACTTCACTCATAGTGTCGACCCTTGCTACGATGCATTCTCAGCATTATTTAGAATGGGTATTCCTCAATGCCTGCAATTAGTGCATTGGATTTGTTTACAATCCGTTGGACATTGGATATTCATTACTCATAGCAGTTTATGGGTTTTGACGTAGCTATGACGAGTGAGTATTATGATGACCTTGTGACGATTTGTTTGTGAGTCAATGTATATAGTGTATATATCGGTGATTGAAGTGTTTGGAAAAACGCACGGCACTAGGGAAAATGTATATGTTGGGAGGTTGGTATGTAGTGCGATCACTACACCTGCATAGGTACTCAGCCGTTGCTGATGCTGCTGTTTAGTCGTTCCAAAACTAGGCGGTCGACTATTAATGTCGAAGCTTTCACTTGTAAAATTGACTTGAATCTCACAAAGTCGATGGCATAGCTGAGGATGTTCGCTAATTTGGAATTGAATTCGTAGCTTTGGTGGGGTTGTTGCTGCTGGTGTTGTTGCATTACAAGCATCTGACTATTTGCAGCGACGGTGACACCTCCGCCGTCAACACCTGCGGCAGCTATGGCCGTTGAGATGTACACACAAATACAATGGGCAGCGTCTATCGTTAAAAACATTGATATTATTTTGTTAAGAGAAATATAATATTAAAAACTTACCTGTAAATAAGTATACTTTGTCTTCCAGATTTCTTGATGGAAGTTGCTTTCTGCATTATGGTATGTAATGGGCAGCATCTAAAATGGAAACACAGAGTACAAAATAAATCGATTATTGTTGCACCTCCTTCGCTGCAATTTGACTTACTTTTTATTCAATGAAGTGAACTTGTATATTATACTCTTTTCATTATAAAGGTTTTTGGTCTGAAAAATATCAAATTATATTAAATATCAAAACAATTAACAAAAACTACTCTTCAAATCCGAAATCCATTGTTTTGTTTTGCAAAATTGATTGTCATTTTTGACAGGTCACAAAAATTCCATAAGTTTCTATTTTAGCCCAAACCCCATTTTGTTTTTTATTTCCCCACTCACATGTATTCACCGATAGTGAATTTGAGAGAGTTCACCTCGAATTTGAGAGAGTTCACCTCGAATAAAATTTGAGGGTGTTTCAGGTAGGACGGGTACAAAAATTGAAAAATTAATGCAATAATTTAAGAAAAATTAGTTTTATGGTTCCTTTTCAGTGAAAACTGCACTAAAAATAATATTTGACTGCTTTTGGCAAACAAATTCTATGATTTTTATGAAAATTTTTGATAAAAACAGAAAAAATCATGCAGAAAGTATAGGCGCACCATAGAACTACAATGCGAACGTGGCCTAATTTGAGTTTAACCCAGTTTTGACAGATTAACAGCAAGGTGAGTATTTTGACAGTTCTACGAAAATGTAAATAAAACAAAATTAATTCCCAGCAATGCAAATGAAGGTAAAACAATTTAAATACAAAATATTAATTTATTGAAATAAAAATATATAATGAATTTGCACCTAATTTAATCCTCAGATAAAGAAGAAACCAAGGAGAATGTTGCAACAGGAAAAGTGGAATCTCCCGAGAAGGAAGCCAGTAACGCCGACGTATTTATTCTGGAGCGAAGAGGTAAAAATTCAAGGTGTGTTCATTACGTTAATTTTAAACTCAAATTATATGAATATTATTTTGTTTTTTTAGTTAAAATTACATCGCTCTAATCCGATGGATTCTTATGTCCTCATTTTTAATCAAATATCGTCTGGCTATCTGCTATCGTGAGCTGAATGACTCCAATTTGGCTATTTCGACATTGCAATCGATTCCGAGTAAGTCTAGACTTCCAAAGATAAACATGCTTCTAGCAAAGATACAACATCTACAATCAAGAAATCCATTGGAGGCTATTGCCTCTTACAAAGATGTACTGCGTGCCAATGGCCATGTAGGCTATAAGTTCACTCTTAGAAGTCGGCGTCGATGGAATTGAAGTCAATTCGTTGGTAGTGAATGGGAAGCAAGCAAGTTGAATCAATTGCAGCGTTTGATAGCAGTAGCACATTCATGTCATGTGTCACCATCTGTGCAATGCAAATCACTTCTTTCAGCCAACTACCGATAGGCGAAAGATTGCAGTGTATGCAAGCCCTTCCTCATGATGTGAACAATCGTTGATTTAATCTACAGTCAGTTTTTCAAGACAGTACCTACCGCCGAGGATTGGCCAATTGATCTGTTTCACTATGTTCTCAAGTATGATGAGGTAATGCTTGTGGCTACCGATACAATTTTGCAGAAATTCACAGTTGAATATCTGCCTTGTACATGTTTTGGCGAACTCTGTGATGTAGGTGGTGAAGATATTTTTATAAATAATAAAATAAGAACTATCTTAACTTTTTTCTCTTTCTAATTTAAATTGTAGGTCTCTGGAATTCAATTGAAATACCTTCCTTCATTCATGATAAATATATTGCTTTCGATGCCGTCAACAACAATACAAACCGACTCCAGAATTAAGGTTTTTGAGATTTTATTTTTGTAATTCAAAATCACTTATCTACATACATACATATGTACATATAAATCTTTTTGAAGCTATCAATTTCATGAAATAGTTTTTTTTTTTTTCAAAAAAATGTGTGATGGTTATTCAAACCCACAATATCTTCCTTCAATGTTTTCAATTTTTTACTATTTCTTATAACGAATTTGTAGTCTTAAGATTATAACATCAAGTTCTTGTAATATATTGAAAAAAATACAAAAATAATGTTCAAAAATTAAACGAACTATTTAAAACCAAAAAAGAATTACATTCTAGTTTTTTGTTCAAAACTTCAGGTAAAGTCAAATGAAGCAAAATGATTTAAACTGTAGGTAAAAGCAAAGACATGTATGTATCTTGCAATTTAAAGTTAAGAGATACGTCATGTTTTACCGGTTTTGGTTGTCTTTAAAATTTTCAAAGAGGTATATTTTAAAAACCTGATGTAGTAGATAAATTTAAAGTTGAGATTCGAGGTCATGATATCTTAATCCTCTCAAAAAGTATTTTTTGTTTGGGTGACAAAAAAAAAGTATAATTTTGTCGACCAGTGTTATCAGACTCAACGGAATTTAAACTTCGCACTCTGAGGCAAAATTGAAAGAACGAATTTCTGACCAATGCTGTTGACCACATGAAATCACAAAGGAATACGTACGAACGTGATGAACGAAAACATAAGAATAGGATTAAAAATACTAAGTTTTTAATTTTGTTAAATTGAACATATGTGTCAATAAAAAAAAAATAAAACCTACCTAAAACAGCTTATTTGTTTTTTATTATTATTTGCTAAAAACGAAATAAAAAAAAAAAGGTATAATCCTCTATAATAATTGACCTGTGCAGATCAAATTTGGGAAAACCAAAAAGAAGTGTTTTTCTTGGAAAAAGTACATTTAATATTTTTTTATTTACTCAAAAACTAAGAAGTTGTATTTTAAAATCCAGTTTTTGTTTTTTAAATGAAAATACATTAATAGCTTTAAATCTAAAACAAAATTATACTAAACTACATACAATTTTGAAAACAAAAAATACAACTTTATTTAAAAACTAGCTGCGCCACGAACTTTGACTATTAATGGATGAGATTTAAAGAGTCAAATCGGCTTCGAAACATCTTGCAGGATTTGTTGCAATACCGCTTCGTTTTGATTTGTTGCTGAAAAAAAACAATTAGTGCTTTCAAAGTTTGTGGTTTATGTTACTTACTTTGAAGTGGTCTTGGCATTATGAGTTTTCTGGTCAATGAACGTGCAATGAAATTGTAGCAAATTGATTGGTTTTGAATTGTACCATTCCCGGAATAGTGCTCGTAAGTCGATCCTTTGATTAAAAATTTGTGGCAAGTCGTTTGTGACATTCTTATGCGAGGCAAATTCCAAAATCCTAATCGGACCACGTCACAAGTGCACAATTTCCGATTGTATTACTTTTGGACATCTTCGGCAGGTGAAGGTTGCGGGTTCCAAATTCTTGTAACATCATTAGAGTAGTTTGTAGGGGTATTCCTGTGTCGACGGTCTTCTATGTGAGTCCAGTTAGTTGTGTTCAGAATGCACTTAGTTTTGGTGATTCAATAGGCATTATGTATTCATGGAATTCAGATTTTATTTTTCCAGTCTATAAGTTTACCAACATTTCTGGAAATTTTAAAATAGTACATACGAAAATGATGAGATTTTTAATATTCAGAAGACTTACTTCCGTCTTCCGATTCCCGTCATTTAGAAGGTGTTCTCACAGCAGGTTGCTTCGAAGTCGACTTTCAGTTCCTCATCTACTTCTCTCTCTCTCGGTCAGTTCAGCGTCCCCGCTATCATTTTGTGAGACAGTTGCACTCTATGAAACCAGAAAATGTTGCTTTAATTGCAGCTGCAAGTCGTTTTTTTTGGTCGGCTTGAAGCATCATATTTCTAGGCGGCTGATGAATAGGCGGAGGACCTTTTTGGAAATACTAAAGAACAATAGAATTTAAAATATCCATTACATTACTCGTAAGTAAATGAACTAATTAACCAGGGGTGGAATCGCCTAAGGTGATAGTTGACTATCATTTTTTTGATAGTCAAATTGACTATCACTTTCATTCCGTCTGTGTAAGATGATTCAACTTAATTCAATTCGATTGAAAAATTTCAGATTCAAACTGTCAAAATTCGTTGTTGCCTTGGTGAAATTTAAATTGATTCTTATAAAATATCTAAATAAAAGTATCAAATTGGCTGATTTTGAATAAAATTCTTACTTTTCTTGCTTTTTTTTGAATGTCGTAAGCTTTATCGGTCACAGGAATGTGTTTTTTTAAAGAAACAAAGTGAACAAAGTGAACTAAGAAAATTTTCCAGTCATTTGTGTAAGCGTCTGGTAGCTCTATTCGGAATAAACATATTTGTTTGAAATTGACTATCACATTTTTTTGTGACAGCTTTTTAGGTATCAATTTGACTATCACTTTACGTAGTTCAAATTCGATCATTTTGATTGTCATTTATCAACAATCACCTTAGACGATTCCACCCCTGATTTGCCTGCATAGGTACTCAGCCGTTGCTGATGCTGCTGTTTAGTCGTTCCAAAACTAGGCGGGCGACTATTAATGTCGAAGCTTTCCTTGTAAAATTGACTTGAATCTCACAAAGTTACACAAAGTCGATGGCATAGCTGAGGATGTTCGCTAATTTGGAATTGAATTCGTAGCTTTGGTGGGGTTGTTGCTGCTGGTGTTGTTGCATTACAAGCATCTGACTATTTGCAGCGACGGTGACACCTCCGCCGTCAACACCTGCGGCAGCTATGGCCGTTGAGATGTACACACAAATACAATGGGCAGCGTCTATCGTTAAAAACATTGATATTATTTTGTTAAGAAAAATATAATATAAAAAACTTACCTGTAAATAAGTATACTTTGTCTTCCAGATTTCTTGATGGAAGTTGCTTTCTGCATTATGGTATGTAATGGGCAGCATCTAAAATGGAAACACAGAGTACAAAATAAATCGATTATTGTTGCACCTCCTTCGCTGCAATTTGACTTACTTTTTATTCAATGAAGTGAACTTGTATATTATACTCTTTTCATTATAAAGGTTTTTGGTCTGAAAAATATCAAATTATATTAAATATCAAAGCAATTAACAAAAACTTACCATTAAAATCCGAAACCCATTGTTTTGTTTTGCAAAATTGATTGTCATTTTTGACAGGTCACAAAAATTCCATAAGTTTCTATTTTAGCCCAAACCCCATTTTGTTTTTTTTTTCCCCACTCACATGTATTCACCGATAGCGAATTTGAGAGAGTTCACCTCGAATTTGAGAGAGTTCACCTCGAATAAAATTTGAGGGTGTTTCAGGTAGGACGGGTACCATACGGGGCTCTAGATAATATATTTCCTCTATGGACAAACCTAGAACAGTTTAGAACAGGATTTTCTGTTCTTGCTTTTGAGTCAGATCAGGTTAGAACAGATTCGTGAGAAATGTCAAAATCGAAGTTGTCATTTTTTTTGTTTACGTTTTGATTTGGCTGTGCTTTGTTTTTTTTTCTCGTGATTTAAAAAAATTAAAATAAAGTTATTTTGCCAATTTGTTTAATTTGTTTAATTGAATAATTATAAAATATAATATAATAACTTTCAATGCAATTTCTTTTACATTTCATCAAAGAAAAGGTAATAACATTCGTCACACTTTCATTCCAATCATCTGAAGAGGAATCCGACGAAAAATCACTATCGGTGTCTGAACCACTAACATTTTCATTTAGTATTATCTTAGCAATCACTTGATTTTCCATTTCAATAATTTTAATAATATTTTCACAGTAAAAACACAAAAAATGAAAAAAATAAGCGAGAAACGAAAAATTCAAACAATTTGCAATTTGTTTAGTTTTTTTTTTTGACAACTGACGTTTAACTGACTAGTAGTAGTAGTAATAGTTTTTATTGAGATTTTTCTTTCTAACATGTTACAGAAATATGTTACAGAAATATCCATTTGAATAATTTTTATTATTATTTTTCTAAAAGAAAAGACGGTACACGACACTGACGACGACTAGAGCAGATACACTAATGTTTATGTTTTGTATTTGTTTTTTTTTTTTTTAGGATGACTATATTAGGTACATCAGTATGTTTATAAACATTGGGTAGCAAGAATGAGTGAGATAGTTGCATGACCGAGTTGAGAGTAAATATATGTATATAAGAATTAAAAACTTAGTATTAGAGTAAATTTTTCATTCCTAAGCCTAAGAGTGCGTTCCGAGCAGCAACTCAAAGAGAGGGTATTGCGTAGAATTCTTGATCTTGACTGGTCGAATTAAGTAGAAACTCGAGTTAGGTGAATTTTTAAAAAGCTTAAGCTCAAATTATGAAATATTAATATCAATGATCCTGGAAAGAGGGGAATTGCAGGATTTTCTTTTGTTGGATGGCTGCAAAGCCTAAGGAGAGAGAAAATAAGAACAAAGGCGTAGGTAATTTATTAACTCCTAAGCAGTTAAAGTGATTAAACGTTCGGCTAGCGCAATTTTGTTCAAAACGACTAATATATCCTAAACAAAGAAAGTCTCAATTATCTTTGTCGGCAGTACATAAGATTTTCTTTTATTTGAAAAGTTTAATAATCACGTATTGTAATTTTTATAAAAAGTTAAAAATTTCCTTGGGAAAAATCCTGAAAGGTGTAACAAAGAAGGATTTGCAATCCAAGAATTGCATATATAGCCGTATTTTATTGGTAATTATTAGCTTGTGCAGTAATGGAAAGTAAGTGCAGTAATGGAAAGTGTGAATAAAACATATGTATACTATTATATGCACTCTTATTTTAAATCTCCAAGTTGGTATCTGTGCAATCATACTTATGTACGTCAAAATCAGCTGTCAACAAAAAGAATAATTACTTGAAAGAAAAAAATAAAAATGGATAACGAAACAAAAAAGGTAGAAGTTATTAAATTTTAAACTTCTTGCCAAAAATAATATGTTTTTTATTTCTGATCCTATTAGAGTATTTATTGGACTCATCATCAAGCAGTGAAGAAAGCAGTTCATCATCAGAACTTGATCGCTTAATGAGCTCTGATGATTCTTCATCTGATGAGAAGCATGCAAGCGTTTCGAATTTTATGAAAACTATCGAGGATTATAGTGAACTCGATTTTAAATCCCACTTCAGGTTGAATCGCTCAACAGTAGAGAAATTGATAGGTGAACAACTTGTTCGTTCATCTAACTATTTATTTAAAAATATAAAAGCGTTTTCTATTTATTTTCAGAAAAATACTCTCAATCCGATTTTTTTCCATCAAGACCGAATCATGAAGGCAAAACAAAAATTGAACCCAGAAATGAAGTGTATGTATATGTATGGTACGTTAGCAACACTCTGACATTTCGGCAATTGGGAAACCTATTTGGAATTACAACGTCGTCAGCATGGTCTGTAGTTGGCCGTGTGAGCAGCTGGTTGTTTTCTATAGGAAATGAATATATTAAGTGGCCACAAGGAGATGTCATTGACCAAATTTCTAGAAAATTTGAAACCAAAAAGAAAATACCGGGTATAATCGGGGCCATCGATTGTACGCATATCACAATTGCAGCTCCCAAAAGCAACAAAGAGGCTTACTATAACCGAAAGCAAAACTTCACTATCGTGTTGCAGGCCGTCGTTGACGCTGATAAGAAATTCATCGACATATGTGTTGGAGAACCTGGTTCTCTGCATGATAGTAGGGTTCTTAGAAGGTCTGCTTTGTACAATCAAGCGGAAACCAATTATACCCGGCTATTTCCATCAAATACATTTCTTTTGGGTGATTCGGCATATGCTTCCTCAAACTGGATAGTGCCGCGTTTCAAGGACTATGGGCAATTAACTGATCAGCAAAAATCTTTCAATTTTATACACTCATCTACACGGATGGTGGTTGAAAATGCTTTTGGTTTGCTGAAAGGAAGATTCAGAAGAATAAACAAGTTCACTGAACAACGAACTATGAATTCGATTAAAAAAATCGTGGTTAGTGTGTGCATTTTACATAATTTATGCATATCCAATGACGATAACATCACATTGGATGAAGAAGTAACACCACAGGAAAATAACTTGGGGCACAACACAAATCCCGAATTGAATACATCCCGGAATCGTCGTGAAACATTGTTTACATATCTGTGTCAAACAAATATAATTTAGTTATAATTAAAATTATAAGCTACCCACCAAAGTTCGATTTCTTTTTTCAACCTATGTATTTACATATTTTTTTGCGTTAATTCACAAAAATTTCTTTGCAGAAATGATTCACATCGCACCATCAATTTCCGCAATCATTCATAAATGCATCAAACCAGCATCACTTTTTGAGTTCACTTGAACAAACTTCCATCAAATGATACTAACCACCGCAAACTTCAAACCTTCAAAACTTTAAGAAAAAAACATGAAAGTAACAACTACAATTCAATTTTAGTAACGAGTTTTTTATTTCGATAACAGTTTTTCTATCAACTCGTATTTCTTTTTACGATCCTACGCTTTTTTCAGCTGTAGCTGTGCCCTGGCCTGTTGACGCTCTTGGAAGCGTTCTTCCACTCTTTCCGCTTCGCGCTGCCTCTGCATTAATTTTTCTTTATAATAGTCGAAGCGTGACATAGCCCTTTTTTTGATTGCGGCTGGCCTTGATGTTGCTGGTGTTCTTGTTGGTGGTGTAGTTGTTGTTGGTGGTGTGGTTGTTGTTGGTAGTGTTGTTGTTGGTGGTGGTGGTGTTGTTGTTGGTAATGAAGATGAACAGGCCGCAGCTTCCTCCAAAAAAAATTCGACATCCACATCAAAAAAATCTGAATCATTTGAGACAGGAGACTCAAACGTTTCTGAGGAGCTGAATAATGGTGCTGCTGAGGACGTATCCGGTGATGAAACTGTTGCACCTGAACTCTGAAAGAAAACAGAATAATAAAACTATTTTCAGATTAAAAATTACCCTCTTACCAAAACACTTTCGGCACCAAAATTATACGAATCGCTTTTTGCAAAATTTGGCTTTTTACCAAATAGCTCGTCCATTTCCTCTAAGAACGGTGGAATGCCAGGAGATGAACCAGTTCTACCATTATTGTCCTTAGCGTCTCTGTACGCCCTCAGCAGCGTCTGCATCTTCACCTCAAGATGTCGCGATGTGAAGCCCGAGTCCTGAAAAATATTTTAAACATTTATAAGTAATCAAATTAAGTTCATAATAATTACAAAGCCAGCCGCAATCATGTCTTCAACAACGCTTCCATACGCCGAACGTTTTTTCCTTGGGTGGCTAAATTGTTCCTTCCTGGCAGTGTGGAAATGCAAAAACGCTTTCGTTTCGTCAGTGGTCCAACGTTTAGATCTGAGAATAAAAATATACTTTATTATTAATACGAGTATATGTATAGATACTTTTTGTTTATAAAATGTTTGTTTACCTTTTCTCCATTGTCCACGAATTATTTGTTTTGTTTGTTTTCACTCAGAGTCGGAGCCACCAAATAACAGTTTTGAAAATACGTACTCAAGGGATGTGTTGAAAAAGTATTATTGTTTTTATGTAAAGTTGAATAAGAGTTCAAATTAATGTGTACATGCAGGTCCAGTCAGAATAGAGTTGAGTATGAACTGAAAGATTGAAATGAAATAAGAGTGCCTGTCCACATTAAATTTTTAATGTTAGGTGCATGCAGTGAGACAGGTAGATTATATATGTGAGTGAAAAAGAGAGAGATGGGTAGATTATAGCCCAAATGCAAACAATATTCTTGGATTCAACATGAAAGATTTTGTATTGTATGAGTGAAAGATTGATAGATTTTAAGGGTGTGAGATATGGATGTTCAGATTGAGTTTCTCTTCATCGTATGGACACAACGAACATAATAAAACCCAGCATTAAAAATCCAATGTAGACAGGCACTAAAACCCAAAAGAAGGGTGTGAGGGGAGATTTTGTCCTTCCCCGTAAGCCCGTCTTGCCTACAAGCTCCCAGTTGCTGGCAACTCAGTTTTCCTGTGTGAAAGGGGATAAATCAACGCGAAACATTCAGCGCCACAATTAAACTTTCTCTTCTCAAAATAAACTTACACTGCGATAACTGACGCGAAGCGAATCATTCACAATGATAACAAAAATGACAAATAAACAATGCCGCGTCGGCGAATGTGCCACTTTCGCGTTGGTTTGGGAGAGCCTTTAAACCCGACCAATGACGAAAGTTTTGTTTTCGCATCAAATGTTTCGCTTTGGTTTTGGGCGAGTCCTAACACACATCACACTTCAATAAATTAAGAGATAGCACTGTGATTATTGATGATTTTTGGGTTATGTCAAGTAGTCAACGCATTGAATTTTTACGTTTACAGTCTAATCGTAGATTAATATTTCAAACCAATTTATTTTTATTCTAGTGAAAACAGAGCACAAGAAAAATACGAACGCATCCCCAAATAATAAAATGCTGCCAACCTTTAAGTAAAAAATATTTCTGGAACTGGATGAAGTGTCATTCTATTCCAAGCATTCCAAAACTTTATATGAACTATTTATATGCACTATTTTTGCTGCCTTATTTATCCGCACTATTTCTTTGTTGTTGTTTAGTTTGTAAGATTTTGCTGCGCTGCGTATACATTTACCAATAAAAAACGCCTATTGTAAGCATTCTTATGCAAAATTTTAGGTGAGAATAAATTAATATGTTTTTTTTGTGAAATGGTTAGTGATTTTTCTTTTTAAATAGAATTTAAATTGGCAGCCGGAAATAACGGCTGCCCGATATACCTATTCATCCCGGTTCCCGGAAAAATTATTTAAAAATTTTAAAAACCAGTCGATACCAGGAGAACAAAGAAAAAGCAGGCAGCAATAACAGTTTGAGCAGTGCTGGAACGTAGCCCCATATCCAGCTTTAGAATAGCATTTGTAGGGATTTGGGAGGTCACCTAAGTACTGAGTTTGGCTTTGCGAATTTATATAGCCACCTTAGTTCAGAGGTTTAAGCCGTCGCTCCTGTGCATTACTATTCCAACGATGTCCTATACAACGGGGCTCGAATCAACAGAATTGTCAATTTCGTGATAAAACTCGTTCGAGGTCACATTGCAAGAGCTATGTCTTCGACCAACAATTTAATTTTCGGGGCGTTCTATCCGAACGACGATTATTTTGAGAGTGCACGCTTGAGCGGCTTCATTCCACCAGAAGCATTCCTCTTCTTAGATAGATGCGGTCTGATACAGGATAGATTGGCAGTTCCGTTAATCTACCACGTCAGACGATGAACCGTGGATAGGCGACTCCTGTACAATCGGGACGTCATGGCACAAGGCGGAGCAGAGCTCCTTCGGTTCAGTAGGGCTGTGTCCGAACGGGACCGAACTGAGAGGGTGAAACAGGAAAGCCAGTTTTGGTGGCTTCAATCGGCACTTGATAGTGAGTAGTCGGGATGGGGTTTTAAGCCTTGGCCGGCTTACATACTTGTTTTATAGTTTTAGGGTTTAGTTTTAAGTAGAATAGGTATGGTGGCACAAAAAAAACCTACAAAAAAATATAAAAAATACAAAAAAGAAAAATACAAAAAAATACAAAAAAAAAATTAAAAAAAAAACATGGAATAATCAAAAAAAAAAAAAGACAAAATATGAAAAACAAAAACGTTAGATAGTTAGATTTGCTGCAGCAGCAAAGCAGCTTTGGTTGTTCTAGTTTTAAGTAGTTTATAGGTAGAATATGTAGTTTTAGTTAGCTTTAAGTTTTATATTAAGGACCTTATTTTAAGTAGTTTTTAAGTAAAAATAAAAAAGGATATTGATATTAGTTTTTTTTCTAAATTTTCTAATGAATACAAAAATAAATAAAATGAATTGAAGTTAAATAGATCTTAGGGCCGAAAGGCATTAGCATTAAGTATTATTGTTTAACTTAGAGTGTCCGTATGGGACCAGTAAGTTAGTTGTAAGTTATGGATAATTAGGCTAGTTTTATGAATTTTTGTCTAGCTTTAAGATAGTCTTAAGAATGAATTAATAAAAATGAATTTGGAAAAAAAAATAAGCCGTCGCTCCATTTAAAGCCACAAAGCAGAGATCCAGGGTTCGAGTCTCCACCAGAATCAACATTTTTTTATTCATTTTTTTATCTTATTTAACGTAAATTTATTTTTTTACCTTAAAATTTGAAGTTTGTAAAGCGCCTCTAAAATTGGTAATTCGAAGTATGAAAAATTAACGTTTAATTCAGAGTATCACCGCGCGAAATGTTCTATAAGTTTAAATTAATTCGCGGAAGTGAAATATATATATATGTGAATAAATACCTATCTACAACAAAAAAAAAAGGAAAAGACAACGACATCGAGTGCATATAAAGATTGCACAAGGCTCAACAATTGCAAGACTTGGCGCAAGATGGTCATCGTTGGTCTTCACGGGCAGCCATTAGCGAGCAAAAGTGTAGTGAAGTACCTCGGTATCTGGTTAGATCAGTATTTATATTTCGACAGACATATAAATGCTGCTCTGACCAGGGCCAGAGGAGCCTTCGCTCTGACAAAACGGCTGTTTTTTAGCAGTCGGCTTGACCCGAGAGTGAAGGTAATTTGCTACATGGCCCTCATACGCCGATGATCGTTTATGGTTGTCCTGTGTGGTTCAACGTTGCCCCTTACCAGATGGAGAAGTTTCGGGTGTTCGAGCGGCAGTGTTTACGACGCTGTACCGGCTTATATCGAACAGCCGAATCTTATTACGTGCATTACTATTCCAACGAGGTCCTATACAACGGGGCTCGAATAAACAGAATTGACAATTTCGTGATAAAACTCGTTCGAGGTCACATTGCAAGAGCTATGTCTTCGACCAACAATTTAATTTTCGGGGCGTTCTATCCGAACGACGAGTATTTTGAAAGTGAACGCTTGAGCGGCTTCATTCCACCAGAGGCATTCCTCTTTTTAGATAGATGCGGTCTGATACAGGATAGATTGGCAGTTCCGCTAATCTACCACGTCAGACGACGAACCGTGGATAGGCGACTCCTGTACAATCGGGACGTCATGGCACAAGGAGGAGCAGAGCTCCTTCGGTTCAGTAGGGCTGTGTCCGAACGGGACCGAACTGATAGGGTGAAGCAGGAGAGCCAGTTTTGGTGGCTTCAATCGGCACTTGATAGTGAGTAGTCGGAATGGGGTTTTAAGCCTTGGCCGGCTTACATACTTGTTTTATAGTTTTAGGGTTTAGTTTTAAGTAGAATAGGCATGGTGGCACAAAAAAAAAATACAAAACAAAAAAAAACACAAACAAAAACACAGAAAAAAAACATGGAATAAAAAAAAACACACAAAAAAAGACAACAAAATATGAAAAACAAAAAATGTTAGATTTGCTGCTGTGGTTTTTCTAGTTTTAAGTAGTTTATAGGTAGAATAGGTAGTTTAAATTAGCCTTAAGTTTTATATTAAGGACCTTATTTTAAGTAGTTTTAAGTAAAAATAAAAAAGGATATTTAATATTTTCTAATAAATACAAAAATAAATAAAATTGAATAAAATTGATGTTCAAATGGTAGACATGTGCATTCAAGAGGACACAAGCGTCCACAGGTTTTTCTCAAAACCAACCTCTGTCTATCAACTCCTACTCTCACCTCCCCGTGGTGAACATCGGGTGCCTAGTACCTCAACTGGAGATTGGGTTCCAACCCCAGTGGAAAGTTGTTGGGGGCAGCAAACGAGAGAGGGGGGGAGAGGTGCGTCCACTAAGGCACCTCTCCTTATCCAGACGGCAGCGGAGGAATTCCCGAGATGGAATCAACGGTGGCGTCTACAGTTCCAGTAAGGCTGAACTACTTAGTGAACACCTTATAGGGCTTCTACGACTTATTCGGAGCCCAGGCCTATAAGGAGCGGTTTATCCGGCTCCCCGTCTTTGGAGTTATACTAAGGATCTGGCCCTCCAGGTTGGGGGTTGTGCCGTCAGGGTGACTTCCTGACCACTTAAAAATCTTATAGTTGCGAAGCACCAACAAGCCTCGGATACGGACGGATTTACTGCTGACAACCAAAGCAAACGAATTAAGGACAACGAACTTCGGATATGCACGTGGAATGTTAGGTCCCTTAACAGACCACGTGCAGCCGAAGAATTAGCGGAGGCCCTAGACTGCTATAAAGCAGACATCACCGCCATCCAGGAAATACGATGGGATGGGCCGGGCAAAAAGAGGATGAAAAACTGCGATATCTACTATGGTGACTGCTACCGAGAAAACCAACAGCGCTTATTTGGATGCGGCTTCGTCATTGGAGCCAGACTTAGGCAACAAGTCTTAAGCTATAGGTGCATCAACGAGCGCCTCATGACCATCCGCATCAAGGCTAAATTCGGCAACATTAGCCTGATATGCGCGCACGCCCCCACAGATGAGAAGGATGACAACACCAAAGATATGTTCTTCGAGCTCTTAGACAAAACATACGAGCAGTGTCCTAGCTACGATATTAAAATTGTCCTGGGCGATTTTAATGCCAAGCTAGGAAGGGAAGACATCTTTGGTGGAATAATCGGGAAAAACAGCCTGCACGACAACACTTCCGACAACGGATTCAGGCTCATAGATTTTGCTGCGGGGCGAAACGTCATGGTAGCCAGTACGCGTTTTCCACACCTCAACATCCACAAAGGAACTTGGAGATCTCCAGATCAATCTACCGTCAACCAGATTGACCATATTGCGATCGACGCCAGACACGCTTCCAGCATCATGGATGTCCGAACTTTCCGAGGAGCTAACATCGACTCGGACCACTACCTTGTTGTAGCCAAGGTAGCACTTCGGGTTTCCAGGCCCAAGGCAAAACAGGGGAGATGTTGGGAGAAGGTACAACGTCGAACGGCTACAATCGCAAGAGATCGCCAAATCCTTTTCCGACGGAGTTACAAGTAACCTCTCTCGAAGTTCTGTGCCGCCAACACAATGTATAGAAAACCAGTGGCAACATTGCCAAGACGCAATCAGAGAAGCCGCCTCTGACGTGCTGGGTTTCAAGCGACCACCAACAAGGAACCCCTGGTTTGATGAGGAATGTCGGCAGGCAAATGCAGCCAAACAACAGGCACGCAAGGCGGCGCTGCATAAAAGGACGAGAGCTGCTCATGAGCTCTATGAGCAGAAGAGGCGAGAGGAACACCGACTTCTCAGAAGTAAAGATTGCTATATCTAAGCTGAAGTCTAACAAAGCCGCTGGAGCGGATGGCTTGAATGCCGAGCTCCTTAAAGCAGCTGGAGATAAGTTGGTTAGGAGCATGCACCAACTTATCTGTAAGATATGGTCGGAAGAAAGCATGCCCGATGAATGGAACCTCAGTATTGTTTGCCCGATCCTGAAAAAAGGAGACCCTCTAAACTGCACCAATTATAGAGGAATCAGTCTACTTAACATCGCTTATAAAATCTTCTCTGCCGTAATATGTGAACGTCTAAAGCCCATCGTCAACAACCTGATAGGTCCTTATCAGTGTGGTTTTAGACCAGGAAAGTCCACAGTCGATCAAATATTCACATTACGGCAGATCCTGGAAAAAACCCAAGAACACCAAATCGACACCCACCATCTTTTTATCGATTTCAAGGCCGCATATGACAGTATCTACAGGGACGAACTGTATAGAGCCATGTCTAGTTTTGGCATCCCTGCCAAACTCGTCCGTTTGTGCAGGATGACCATGGAGAATTCACGCTGCTCCATAAAGGTTGGAAACAACTTAACTGAACCTTTCGATGTCAAAAAAGGTTTTAGACAAGGTGATGCGCTGTCATGTGATTTTTTTAACATCGTACTTGAAAGAATAGTGCAAAGCTCACACGTCAACACCAGAGGCACTATCTTTCAAAAGTCTGTCCAATTACTAGCATATGCTGATGACATTGACATAATCGGAAGAACTCAGCGTGATGTCAATGGGGCTTTTGTGAGTATTGAGGCAGAGGCGGCAAAAATGGGTTTAACGGTTAATGAGGGCAAAACAAAGTACATGCTGTCATCAAGAAAGGACCTACAACACCGACGTCTTGGTCAAAACGTCACCATCGACAGAAAGATACAAGAAAGCCATGATTGCACTCTACTCGTGTAACAGGATTCTGGGAAGAAACTGGGGGCCAAATCCAAAGATAATCATGTGGATGTACACAGCCATTGTTAGACCCATTCTAACTTATGGCAGTTTGGTTTGGTGGCAAGCTCTGGAGATATCCAGGAACTTAAAAACCCTTACCAAAGTACAAAGAATGGCATGCATTAGCGCTACGGGGGTGATGAGGACTACCCCAACTGCGGGTCTCGAAGCGATCCTAAATCTCACCCCCATAGACTTATTTGCGCAAGAATCAGCAGCAAACAGCGCTCTCCGACTTAGTCAGACCGATATTTGGAGATCTAGTCAACACGGTCATACCACGATCCTTAGGAAATACGTTGGCAATAACGTTCGTACCGATTACATGACCCCTTATCTAGACTTCAATAAAAACTTCACTACCAACTTCCCTAATAGAGAGGACTGGGAAAACAGTGTACCCTACACTAACGAATCGAATCTTACCATCTTCACCGATGGTTCGAAAATGACTACTGGGGTAGGGGCAGGTTTCTACTCAGAAAATCTTAGCCTTGCCAGTTCATTCAGACTTCCTGACCATAGCAGCGTCTTCCAAGCTGAGATCTTGGCAGTGAAAAACGCTGCTAATCAAATATCCATGATGGCGATACCACACGCTGATATCACCTTTTTCATTGATAGCCAAGCAGCAATAAAAGCGATCTCTGCCACGCAAATCAAGTCAAAGCTTGTTTCTTGCTGCCGCGAAGAGCTAAGGGTTCTTGGTATGCAGCACAACGTAAGACTCTGCTGGGTTCCCGGTCACAGTGGTGTGCCAGGAAATGAAAAAGCGGATGAGCTTGCAAGAGAAGGCTCGGTACTTGATCCCTCTCTCATAGACCACAACATCAGAATCCCTCAATGCGAACTAAAGAGAAACATTAGTAATAATATCATTCAAAAAGCAAATGATAGATATAACCTATTAGAAACCTGCGGTAACACCAGGAAACTCTGGCCTCATTATGACAAGGAAAAATCCAAAAAGATTTTACTTCTCAAAAAACCGTCCCTAAAATCCCTCATAAGTGTGATAACGGGACACAACCTACTTGGCTACCACAAAAAGAAGATGGGGCTTAGTACGGACGACATATGCAGAGGCTGCGGCGATGAGGATGAGCACGAAAACACGGCTCATTTTCTATGCCACTGTCGAGCACTCTGCCGTACCAGATCAAAATTCTTAGGCAACTATTTCTTCAATGAACTAGAAGAACTATCTGAACTCCCAGGCAATCGCCTATTGAACTTTATCAAGTCCACCAAATGGCTCGATCAACCATAGAATTCATAGGTTACAACACTTCAGGGTATCACAATGGATCTACATTGATCTAAGTGTGACGGTAACAAAATCAACTGTCAGCCCATATAACCTAACCTAACCTAACACCATCGACAGACGTAACTTTGAGGTAGTCAAGGACTTCGTCTACCTAGGCTCCGCTGTAAACGCAGAAAACAACACCAGCGCTGAGATCAAACGAAGAATAACTCTTGCTAACCGCTGTTTCTTTGGGTTAAGAAAGCAATTGAGTGGAAAAATTCTCTCTCGAAGGACCAAAGTGTCGCTATATAAAACCCTTATCATCCCCGTCCTGCTATACGGTGCAGAAGCATGGACTTTGACAAAAGCGGATGAAAGCACCTTGGGTCGTTTCGAGAGAAAGATTCTTCGTGTGATCTACGGTCCCGTATGCATCGAAGGGGAGTGGAGGAGAAGATGGAACGACGAGCTGTACGGGCTGTACAGCGACGTAGACTTAGCAAGAAGGGTAAAAGTCCAACGACTAAGATGGCTAGGTCACGTAGAGCGCATGGAAACCAATGCTCCGGCCCGGAAAGTCTTCGAATCCACACCCATAGGACAGCGCAGTAGAGGAAGACCGCGAATCAGATGGCGCGCACAAGTGGAAGGTGACCTCACCCAACTCGGAGCGCGAAACTGGAGACATCTAGCTAGGGACCGAGCTAGATGGAGAAGTTTGTTGGGTGAGGCCCTAGTTCACACAGGACTGTAGCGCCACCTTAAGTAAGTAAGTAAGTAAATAAAATTGAATTGAAGTTAAATAGATCTTAGGGCCGAAAGGCTTTAGAATTAAGTATTATTGTTTAACTTAGAGTGTCCGTTTGGGACCAGTAAGTTAGTTGTAAGTTATGGATAATTAGGCTAGTTTTATGAATTTTTGTCTAGCTTTAAGATAGTCTTAAGAATGAATTAATAAAAATGAACTTGAAAAAAAAAGCCGTCGCTCCATTTAAAGTCACAAAGCAGAGATCCAGGGTTCGAGTCTCCACCAGAATCAACATTTTTTTTATTCATTTTTGTATCTTATTTAACGTAAATTCATTTTTTTTACCTTAAAATTTGAAGTTTGTAAAGCGCCTCTAAAATTGGTAATTCGGAGTATGAAAAATTAACGTTTAATTCAGAATATCACCGCGCGAAACGTTCTATAAGTTTAAATTAATTCGCGGAAGTGAAATATATATATATGTGAATAAATACCTATCTACAACAAAAAAAGGAAAAGACAACGACATCGAGTGCATATAAAGATTGCACAAGGCTCAACAATACCTTCTATTCAACAGCAGTGGCCACTTCTCGAGAAATACAAGGGTGAGTTTGCTTATATGTATCTGTTTAAATTCATTTGAAGGTTATTTAAACTTTGTTTTGCATATACATATATATATATAAAAAGAAACATTTTTTTTGAATACTTACGCTAATTAACGGGGAGGTTTTGAAAAAGGGGAATTAAGAATATAAAGTAAAGAAAAGCAAAAGAAAAAAGGAAGTAAAATCCAAGACCTTGTAATAAGCCGAAGACGCGGATATACTTTTGAATTATAAATATTAAGATTTTAAGCTTCGCGTTACCAACAGAGCTTGATTTATTTTAGTTTCTTATTTCACTTGAGTAAAATACAGAAAATTAATTTAATAAATTTTGTATTTACATTTAAATTCAAATAAATTATATAACTTTGAAATATGAAATAGTTTTACAAAATAAAATTTTCCTAATTAAATTTGTCAAAATGGTTGAACAAAAAAAGCACAATTCTTTTTATTTATGAAGGATAATTTCATAATCATGGAGTAAACTTTTTTAGAATAAAGGATGAGAGGGTGATGATGAGAAGGGTGATGGCTTGAGAGAGGAAGAAGCCATTCTAAGGGGTTGTCCTGGCGAGAGAGACAACCAAGGCAGGGTGGGTCGAGGCGACATTCTCGCGCGTCAATCAAGACCTTGACGCATAGGCCGGAAAATAAAAATTTTTTGTAATCAACTCTAGGTTCAAGAGCCCATGGCCGAGCTAGCCAAAGGGGTATCTTTCCGGCATACAGAACCGATGGCAAAAGTAGTTGGTTACAAACAAATGGATATTATTAAATCTAATTACATAGGCACTTATATATATGTATTCAATTTGTCGACTTAGAATTGGTCTGACTAACAATTAATATTGATATTTTTTAAGACTTTTTTAAAAAAACAAATTTAGGTAGGTAAAGATATTTTTTTCTTTTTCAGTTTAAGAAGTTTAATAATACGTCCACTCAACAAGACGATAACAAAAAAGATACTTAACCTAATGAAATGAAATGGAACTGAGATATGAGCGTATATAGACGTCTCTATCTAAACACTAGAGTAGTGTGCACATATGTTTTATTCAGATGAATACCAATTTTATAAGTCATTTATGACAGCAAGTTGGGTGGTTTTTTTAATGCTTTTATACATACTCATATTTTTAGATTGAATGTATTTAGATACACATTTTTGTACTTTTTGCAGTTCAATTAGAATACTTAATAATACTTAAAAATACTTAAATTTAATGATACTTATTATTATTAAATTAACTTCACAGCCAAGTTACTAATTATTATTATAGGAACTCGAGTTAGTCTAATCACAATCAGGTAAATAAAGTTGGACGCAATTTTTGCTTATTGGTTTTCGTTTTTCTTGTTTTTAATTTTATTCAGTCTTTATAGTTGCAAGCGTAAGAGAAGCACGTTAGGAATGCTTGGCAGCCTAGCCTCTGTACGTATTTGGAAATTGTTTTTTGTAGAATGGAGAGGTGAATAGGTTGTCCTCATCAGGGACACAAAATGCTGAGCTGGAACCCTCGTTGAGGATGCTTATTGGGCACATGTAGTATCTATCATGAACGGACCAATTGATGTTACCCTCGTAAATGTCCCGAAGGACAGGGTTTTCATGATTTTGTAAGGAAGAAATTCTTTTCTTAGAGAGAAAAATCAGATAGTCAAGCAGGGGAGAGATACGCGAATCCTGGTATAATGTCTTGTTGCTATGCCATTTACCGCCTGGTCTGCGGCCTTTATTAATACATTTTCGGATGATGTAGCGTTCGAATCTATGGAGTTCCAATGCAACATTGGGGGTGATGTGAAACCATATGAGGAATCCATAGCACATTAAGGGACGAATCAAAGTTTTATACATTAGAAGTTTTGTTTTTATTTCAACATGTTTTGAGTTGAGCAGAAGCTTAAGCTTTGGAGCTGCACCCTTACTATTATTCAAAGCCTTTCTCGCATGAGCGTTCATTTTTAATCTTTCATGGAGATTGACACCGAGGTATTTTATAGATTTTTAAGGGGGACAGAGTTGCCGTCAATAGTAAGATTTAGGTATCGACTTTCTCGGACAGCAAGGTGGTGCCCCTTACCTGCTGCATTGCGAAAGCAAATCAGCTCACATTTATTTGTATTCAGTTCAATTCCCCATTTCTTGTAGTATGGGATGACTAAGTCGAGATGGCATCTCACCGAGTTAAGGGCTTCGTGTGGTCTCTCATTGGGACAGAATAAGATGGTGTCGTCAGCGTAGAGAATTGCTTCGGAGCAGCGATGTTGAATTGGCAGGTCATGCAGGTACAGGTTGAAGAGGAGGGGACCAAGGATGGATCCTTGGGGCACACCAGTCTGGATGGAGATAAGAGAGGATGACTCGCCTTCAAAGTTGACTGAGAGGCTTCGGTTTGAAAGGAAACTCTGCAAGATTTTTATAAATATTGCATGCCATACCGAATCAAATGCTTTTTTTAGATCAAGTGCACAGGCCACGGTGCATTTTCTAGACCGTAAATTGTTTAAAATTCTGTCTTGAAAGTAAAGGAGCGCGTGTTCAGTAGAGTGTCCTCTTTTGAAGCCAAATTCGACCTGTTGTGTTAAGTCCGAGTCACCGAAGAAGTTGAGTAATTTTGCATAAATTATTTTTTCAAGAATTTTTCCCAGGTTAAGCGGTCCCTAGACTATCAATATTATTGTGCAATATTGGATATTGCACAATATTATTGAGAGTCTAGGGCTCATATTGAAGGGTTGTGCAATATATTGTACAAAATCAACATCCTTTTGATATTTATTGTGCAACCAAATTTATTGTATAGTCTGTGGATGTGTTTGCACAATATTTTGTCATTTGTTTTGAATTTTCATAGTGATAACATCTCCCTGAATTAAAAATGTTTAAGCCAATCGATTGCGGGGATATTGCGCTTGTAAATTTTAAGTCTTCGAAAGTATTTCCGGTAGCAAGGAATCGTAGTGTAATTGACAAACGCTGGGAAGGGGGAATAGCATCTCGCAATTTGGTATTTTTCTTTATAATTATAGGCGTAATCATTTCGAGCAGTTCATTATAAAATCCATTGTCCATTCTCAGGAAATTTCTAAAATCATTGGGTTCGCTCAAAGCCAGCTCATTTAATAAATTTTGATGAGTAAACACGTTTCGTTTTTTGTACCAGTCCTTCATCCATCTGCGTTTGTTTTTTTTTATTTTTTTTTTAATGAAACAGCAAGAGCAATTGATACACAACAGTAATCCATATCATTGAGCATGATGTTGAAGCACAAATAAAGAACTGTCAAATGATTTATTGTGCGAAATATTGTTTAGTGTGGGGTACCAGTCAATAATATTGTGCAATATATTGTTCAATAATATTGATAGTCTAGGGACCGCTTTAGAAAGAAGGTAAATG
Organism: Eupeodes latifasciatus; assembly: GCA_920104205.1. Classification (NCBI taxonomy): domain Eukaryota; kingdom Metazoa; phylum Arthropoda; class Insecta; order Diptera; family Syrphidae; genus Eupeodes; species Eupeodes latifasciatus. Next base: position 36,839,026 of record OV049927.1, read on the forward strand.
GGTCTGAAATTTTCGACATTGTAGGAGCAATTACTTTTTTTAATTTAATTAATTTTGCTATTTTCCAAGCCGATGGAAAATAACAATTGTTCAGACAGTTATTGAATATGGGAGTTAAAAATGGAGCTATTGTGGTTTTTGATTTACGCAGAATAAAATTTGGAATATTGTCAGGGTCAGTAAATTTTTTATTTTTTAATGAAGAGATAATGTTTTCAATAGAGTTTGAAGAGATGAGGAACTCGTTATGGATATCCACAGATGTGTTTGAGGGCGAAAAATTTGTTACGTTAAGATTTTCGTTCCAGATCGAAAAGGAGGAGTTGAAAGTTGAAACTTCTAACGAAGTGACTGGGTCAGCTGAGGGGATTTTTAAGGCAAAAAGTTCGGAATAAAATGATTCAAATGCTTCTATTTTTTCGGAAGGGGAGGAAAACGAATTGTTGCGGAAAGATAACACCTGGTTATTTGTGTTATGATTTCTCTTTCTTCCAGTTATTTGATCTATTACCTTGAAAACATTTGAGTTAGGTTTCAAGTTACTCAACTTCGTTCTAAATTGTTCGTTTAGTTCTATTCGAACCCGGTCTTTAATTATTTTGGATAGGCAGTTTATGCGTGCGGATAGTTCTGTATAAAGCGGAATATTGCGATCTCCAAAGCGGTGATAAATTCTTTTTAGTTTTAGTTTGCAGATTTTACGGACTTTATATAAATTTAAGGTGGATGAAGAGATTTTAAACCAATTTTTATGTATATTAATTTTTTTACTGTGGAGGTTGATGCAGTCGGAGACAATTTCACTGATTCTATCAATGAAAAAGTCAATTTCCAAATTGGAAAGGTTTTTATTGGTTGGGATGTTTAAATTTGAAAGACCAGATTCAAGCGAGCGATCAAAAGTCGACCAATTGGTATTTTGGAAACTATTAAAAGTCTTAGGCAAGTCTTGGAGAATCGAATCTTGAATCATTTGCAAACTCATGAATACCGAGTAGTGATCCGAGATGGCATCAAAAGGTGATGCAAGCAATATTATTGTTAGATCTAAGATTGGAAGATATTAAGAAAAAATCGATATGGGAGCCCGATGCGGGACGGGTAGGGCCTGGGGCCACAATTAAGTCTAGATCAAGAAAATGGTTGTCCTGGAACCAATTGGCCAGAAGAGAGCCATTCTGGTTTGTAGTCGAGTCCCCCCAAAGAGGGTGACGGGAGTTAAAATCACCACCTATTATGATGTGATCAATTTGATTTAGGGAGTTGACAATATTATCAAGCGAGGAGGGAAGGGAAGAACCATCATTACAAGGGACGTAAATGGAAACAAGTGCCAATGTTTTTGAAGTGTTTGCGGAGTTTAGAGGAATTATGGCTATGGTAGTTAAAATCAAGCTATTGGTGTAAAATTTTTGGGAGAAACGAATAGAATTCATGAGAAGAATTCCTGTTCCTCGACCATCATTATTTCTTATTAAATTGTATTTGTCATCAAAAGGACACTTTCCATAGTTTTTTTAAGACAAGTTTCTTGAATTAAAAGCGCTGTGGGAAAGGTCTCTTTCTATTGTTTTTTCTTTAGTTAGGGAATTTACATTGGAGGTAATGAGGTTGAAAACCATGGTGAAATGGGGGAGAGGGAGGCGATAAAACACAGGTAAGCACCTGGTTTTTGAGATTCATCCATTTTATTGTAGTTTGGCCAAAAGCCTCTAATTTTAGAGATGAGGTTAGATATTGGTAAACCAAAAAGTCGAACTGACTCGTCCATGAAGTCTGAGACATCATTGTTGGAAAGATCCGTGGGCATTGGGATCGACTGTTTTGGAGTTTGTTCAACTCTTTTGAAACCTCTAACTGCATCTGCATAGAGGGTTACGTTGCTCTGGAGGGTGTTAATTGGATTGAAAACATGTTTATTATTTTTTGCTTCAGCTAGCAAAGCATCTTTCTTTTTTAATAGTGCGATTCGGTTGGGGCATCCCTTAAAGTTCGCCGGGTGACCCCTCGGCTTACAATTAACGCATGAAGCGATTGATGTTTCCGTTTTTGGACCAAGTTTGCACTGGCCAGGCTCATGATTAATTAAACATTTGACACATCTGGGCGGGAAACTACAGTACAGTGCCACATGGCCGTACCTTTGACAACGGTAGCATTGTTTCGTGTCCGAATTTTTGACAGTATCCCATTTGATTCTATTTCTAAGTAAGAAATTAATTTTTTTGATTTTTAATAAGCTATCTTTGTCCTCTAGAACGCAGAGGAAGAGGTCAAGTGGAACGTCGTTCTGCTTAGACCATTTGGTCTCAAATTTCTTAACAACCACCCTCAACGAAGGGTCCAGCTTGTTAAATTCTTTCTGAATTTTTTCAGATGAAAAATCATTTGAAATACCTTTCAAAATGGCGTTATATTTCTTAAGTTGTTTAGGTGTGAAGGAAAAAGCTTCAATACCATTTTTTTTAAATTCTTCTAAAAAGAGGCTATGCAACTCAACACTTCTAACTATAATTTTAAGTTTACCGAAACAATTTGCTATAAATTCAACGTCATTTTGATTGTAATTAAACTCACCCATAAAATTCAAAATAGTTTTGGATGAAACTCCCTTCGTGAAGATGGGTGGACACCATACTTCTGATCTTGCTGGAGTTGAGATCGAGTCTGCTGTTGGGATATTACTGCTTCCGAGACCGCCGCGGTTGATGTTGCTGGAGTTAGAGCTGTTACCTTTGATGATGTTAGAGTTGCTGTTGTTTGAGCCCGCATTGTTAGTGGTTTCTTTCGGCGAGTCTTCCTCGTCTTCAATCGCATTGAAAGGTGAAAAACGATTGTGGTTGTTAACAACTTCCCTTGCAACCCTTTTTGGGTCAACAATAGGTCCATGTTGTCGCGTTTTTCTTGCCATAACCATCGTAAACTTTTCCTTGTCATCAGCTCTTTTTATCAGGAACATTTAAATTGATTGAGTCGTGTCCAATAATTACACAGTTATTCATTCGTGCATGCTGTCTGGCATCAAGCAAGTTGTTAGTCGCATCAGTATCCATCTCGCTCTCACTTATGGACTGTATATGGGAATTTATTGGTGAATTCCATTCTTGGGTAGCGGCAGCGATGATTTTTTGTTTGTCTGCCTCCGATAACATTTTCGATGGTAATTGAATTTTATCCGCAAAAGAACGTTTATCTGGTGGTTCTTTAGGCTCATCGGGAGGACGAAACTCACTTTCTTCCATTGTGAGTCAAAAATTTAATTATTTTTTAAAATATTCAATAAATTTAGAGAGAGAGAGAAATTCAGACGTCTGCACTGTTCGGAGAACGAAACGAGAATCGACGTTTAACTGACTGTTCTAACTTGATCTGACGTTTCTCACGAAACTGTGCTGTCCTGTGCTGTTCTGATCTAGACAAAACCTCAGTGAACACAACTTACATCAACTAAGTAAAAAATATTAACCAAAAAGTTCATAGTAGACGCCATAGAGGAAATATATTATCTAGAGTCCCGACTTAATGGGTTTGCTCTCTTTCGGCCTACAAACTAAATTGAGCGAATTTTGCCCATTAGCATAAGCATGTGTTAGTTGTCCCGTGCATTTCTTATGGGAAAATCCAGATTCTATGTAGTTGTTATGGGCTTTTGGGTTCAGTTTGCACAATTAGGGGGAAAACAATGTGAGGTGAACTCAGCCGTTCAAAAAAGAGATCCGTTGAATTCAAAAATTTAAAAATGAATGCAATATTTTAAGAAAAATGAATTTTGCAACTTCTTTTTAGTGAAAACTGTGCTAAAAATAATATTTGACTGCTTTTGGCAAACAAATTCTATGATTTTTATGAAAAGTTTCGCTAAAAACAGAAAAAATCATGCAGAAAGTATAGGCGCAGCCTAGAACTGCAATGCGAACGTGACCCAATTTGAGTTGTTCCCAGTTTTGACAGATCAACAGCGAGGTGAGTATTTTGACAACGAAAATTAAAAGGAAAACAAAATACAATTTCTGCGATTTAAAAAAATCAAAACAAAAGTCAAAATTAATAAAAACAAAGTTGTTAATAGTACTCCTGATTAACTGTTTCATCTATATTTTATAAACAATTTCATACAAAATGATCCGAAGTCAACTATTTCATCGATCTAAAACGTGCCTTCATCATATCCGAAGAAGTATTTCCCAACGTAACTTATTGGCTGTAGCTGATAGAGGATTCTTTCAAGATCTCTTTCCAGACACCACTGGGTAAGTTGTATATTGTTTTGTATGTTTATAAAAACTACAAGAAATCGTAATGAATTACATTCTGTTCTTCTTAAAACGGTAGTCCGGAAATGACAAACATTTTCACAAGTAAACAACAAACGATATACGGCTTTGATCCAACTGCCGATAGTCTACACGTTGGCAATCTCCTGGTAATAATGGGACTTCTGCATTGCCACCGAGAAGGACACAATCCAATTGCGTTAGTTGGAGGAGCTACGGGTCTTATCGGTGATCCTAGTGGCAAAAAAAAAACAGAACGAAACCAACTAGGGTCATCGGTCATTGAGACAAATTAATTGCTATAGAAAAACAGCTTAATAGAATATTCAAGAATCATCAGGATCTACTTTGGGACACTAGTAAAAACAAAAGTGACCTATCACTTATAAGGTAACTATAATAGAAACCTAATGCGCTTTAAAAACTCAATCGTTTTGATAATCTTTCCTTCAGAGTCGTCAACAATGCATCATGGTACGAAAATCTGAATGTAGTGGACTTTGTTGCCAATATGGGAAGACACTTTCGAATGGGATCAATGCTCTCAATATCGTCAGTCCAGTCGCGACTTGAGAGTGCAGCTGGAATGAGCTTTACCGAATTCACATATCAAATTTTCCAAGCTTATGACTGGTTGCATTTGCTTCAGAAATACGATTGTCGTTTCCAAATGGGAGGCAGTGACCAAATGGGCAACTTAATGACTGGTCACGAACTCATCAGCAGAGTAGAAAAAAAGAAATCAGTATTTGGAATGACACTGCCTCTTGTTACCAACGAAGAAGGAGACAAGTTCGGAAAATCTGCTGGCAATGGTATTTGGCTGGACGAAGAAAAAACGTCGCCATTTTCTCTTTATCAGTTCTTTTTGAAAATGCCAGATTCTGAAGTCGAGAAGCTTCTCAAGTTGTTCACTTTTATCCCACTGAAATAAATTGCATTTCTCATGGAAGAACACAAAAAATCACCAGAGAAGAGAAAAGCACAAACGATTCTAGCTGAAGATTTGACGCTTCTAGTCCATGGAGGTGATATTTAATAAACAAATAAATCACTTCTTTTAGCTATTTAAGTTTCTCTCATTATAGAGGCGGGTCTAAAACAAGCCGAAAAAGTCACAGAGGCGCTCTATAAGGGCAATGTTAAAGGACTAGGTGAACTGAATTATAAGGAAATCCGATAGATTTTTTCTGGAGCTTGCATCGTTGAGATTTTTCCAGAGCCTGGACTATCCATTCTTGATCTGGCACTAAAAGCTAAATGTTTTACAACAGAGAGTAAGTGAAAAGTTTTATGTTTTTGCTTGAGGTAATTTATTTTAAAATTAAAAATCTTCTTTCAGCTGATGCGATGAGAATCATCACAGCTGGAGGATTCTATATTAATCAAAAGCGAACTGAAAACTTCTCCGAAGTTATTACCAATGGCATTCATGTTCTTAAAAATTGTCTTTCATTGCTTAGGGTCGGAAAAAATAATTTTTATATTGTTAAGTGGTTAAAGTAAAAACAAAGATATTTCAGATGCTGTGTTAAAGGTTAAATAAATTTCTTTTGTTGTTTTCAAATTGTTTGAGTTTGGTTTTCTAACAAACATTCCAAATATCCATATGCAATTATATGGATTCTTTAAGAAGCATTTTTTGAGAAAGGCCATTCGACGTTTTCTTAGTCATATGCTAATTGAAAATAGTCCATTTTAAAAGCAAATGTAGTTTCTGTGTTTCGTTCCCATTTTCATATTCAAAACTTTAAGACCAATGTGTACCTATCTCCTCTTAAATCCTTTCCAATTTTCCTAACGCTCCCACTGTCTTTTAATAAAACATATAAAGGTATTTTATAACCCCTTCGAAACCTGTAAGTTATAAAAAAAATCTAATAACTAATGAAAGATCACCTTTTATATAATTTAATTATCGAAAAAGTACATTTTTTATTAATGTTCCCTTAAATATCAAAATTCAAACAACTATATTATATTCCATTCCTGACAACATTACTCTCACATAGGAATGGTTGAGAGTCATAAGTCACAAGGCCCTAGTTCTCAACGAATTGTTGCGCCACCTAATTTATTTATTTAATTTTATTATAGCTATTGGATATACTTGTAACATACGTATAAGGCTTTTAGAGGCTATCAAAACTCATGAAGTAACTATTTTTCAAAAATGTTTGTGATGGTTTTCCAAATCCGTTTAAAGTTTTTCAAAACTTTGGGTAGAGCCAAATGAAAACACATGAGTCTTCTCATAACGAATATATAAATTACGAAAACTAAGTCAAATACTAAAATGATTTAAGCTTTCGCTTAAATGCAAAGATACATTGTACTTTGCAAAATCATTTTGTAAAGTTAAGGGATACGTTGTGTACGAACGTGATGAAAAAAAAGTTTTTAATTTTGTGGAATTGAACACATGCTTCAATAAAGAAAAAAATACAATCTACTTAATTCAGCTTTTTTCTTTTATTATTTGCGAGTTGATCACCATATACATATTTGAATTCTTTTCTTTTACTTTCACTCTGTGGAATCAGAAGATGTTGCTATTGTTGCTGCTGCAAATCGGCTTGCTGCAAAGCGGCTTGTATTATATTTCTTGGTGGATGATTTATTGGCCGATGATGCTGGAAACCCTAAAGAATTATATCATTTAAAATATTCCTGTTTGGATCACTCGTAAGTTAATCAATTAACAAACCTGAATTGCCTGCATAATCTGGAATTGCTGTTACTGCTGTTGAGTCGTTCCAGCACCAGCACTCAGCTGCTGGGAGAAGGGCGTTAGCGATCGACTTCGGAAAGTCGAAGCTTTTACTTGCACCATTGACTTGGTGGTGTCAATTTACAAAAAACTTTCGATTCGCACTCACTGTTGTACTTTGTGGAACCAGAAGATGTTGCTTTTGTTGCCACTGCAAAAGTAGTTTTTTTTGCGGCTTGCATTATATTTCCTGGCAGCTGATGAATAGGTTGAGCATGTTGGAAGCACTAAAGAATCATAATTTAAAATATTTCTGCTTGGATCACTCACAAGTTAATTAACTAACCTGAATTGCCTGCTTACTCTGCAGTTGCTGTTACTGCTGTTAAGTCGTTCCAGCACCAAACCTCAGCTGCTAGAAGGGCGTTAGCGGTCAGCTCCACTGAATGTTGAAATGCCTACTTGCATCATTGACTTGGTGGTGTTACTGCAGTTTGTTGCATTGAAAGCATTTGACTTTTGGTAGAGATGGTGACACCTCCACCGTCAACGCCTGCGGCAGCTATGGCCGCTGAGATGGAAGCAGATATGTACATGATACAGCAGCAATTGGGTACTGGACAGAGAGATGCACCTCTAAGTCCACAATCCACACAAATTGTTTAGAAAAGTGTTCTTGCGCTTCCAACAAAAATTAACACATAATGGCCAGCGTCTGTAGTTAAAAACGTTGATATTATTTTGTTAAGAGAAATATAATATAAAACTTACCTGTAAATCAGCGCCTTGTTTGCTTGTCTTCCAGATTTCTTGAGGGAAATTGCATTATGGTATGTAAGAGGCAGCATCTAAAATGAAAACACAGGCTATAAAAAAAATCGATAATTGTTACACCTTCTTCACTGCAATTTGACTTACTTTTTATTCAATGAAGTGAACTTGTATATACTCTTTTCATTATAAAGGTTTTTGGTCTGAAAAATATGAAATTATATTTAATATCAAAACAATTAACAAAAACTTACTCTTAAAATCCGAGACCCATTGTTTTGTTTTGCAAAATTGATTGTCATTTTTGACAGGTCACAAAAATTCCATAAGTTTCTTTTCAGCCCAATCCCCCATTTTGCTTTTTTTTTTCACCACTCACATGTATTCACCGATAGCGAATTTGAGAGAGTTCACCTCGAATAAAATTTGAGGGTGTTTCAGGTAGGACGGGTACCGGTCGGGACTCTAGATAATATATTTCCTCTATGGTAGACGCGTTCAATAATATGTAGTAGAACGGGTGATAGTCATGAAGTAGAACGATGGGGAAAGAGGTCTGTTCTCATGACAGAAACAATATAATAGGCTTTTAACACCAAACCCAAAACCATAGAGGAAATATATTATCTAGAGTCCCGACTTAATGGGTTTGCTCTCTTTCGGCCTACAAACTAAATTGAGCGAATTTTGCCCATTAGCATAAGCATGTGTTAGTTGTCCCGAGCATTTCTTTTGGGTTCAGTTTGCACAATTAGGGGGAAAACAATGTGAGGTGAACTCAGCCGTTCAAAAAAGAGATCCGTTGAATTCAAAAATTTAAAAATGAATGCAATATTTTAAGAAAAATTAATTTTGCAACTTCTTTTTAGTGAAAACTGTGCTAAAAATAATATTTGACTGCTTTTGGTAAACAAATTCTATGATTTTTATAAAAAAGTTTCGCTAAAAACAGAAAAAATCATGCAGAAAGTATAGGCGCAGCCTAGAACTGCAATGCGAACGTGACCCAATTTGAGTTGTTCCCAGTTTTGACAGATCAACAGCGAGGTGAGTATTTTGACAACGAAAATTAAAAGGAAAACAAAATACAATTTCTGCGATTTAAAAAAATCAAAACAAAAGTCAAAATTAATAAAAACAAAGTTGTTAATAGTACTCCTGATCAAATGTTTTATATATATTTTATAAACTATTTCATACAAAATGATCCGAAGTCAACTATCTAAAACGTGCCTTCATCATATCTGAAGAAGTATTTCCCTCTAGCTGATAAAGGATTCTTTCCGGATCTTTTTCCAGACACCACTGGGTAAGTTGTATATTGTTTTGTATGTTTATAAAAACTACAAGAAATCGTAATGAATTACATTCTGTTCTTCTTAAAACGGTAGTCCGGAAATGACAAAACTTTTCACAAGTAAACAACATACAATCTACGCCGGCTTTAATCCAACTGCCAATAGTCTATACGTTGGCAATCTCCTGGTAATAATGGGACTTCTGCATTGCCAGCGAGAAGGACACAATCCAATTGCGTTATTTGGAGAAGCTTAGGGTCTTATCGGTGATCCTAGTGGCAAAAAAAAAAACAGAACGAAACCAACTAGGTCGTCGATCATTGAGACAAATTAATTGCTATAGAAAAACAGCTTAATAGAATATTCAAGAATCATCAGGGTGTACTTTTGGACACTAGTAAAAACAAAAGTGACCTATCTCCTATAAGGTAACTATAATAGAAACCTAATGCGCTTTAAAAACTCAATTGTTTTGATAACCTTCCTTTCAGAGTCGTCAACAATGCATCTGAATGTAGAGGACTTTGTTGCCAATATGGGAAGACACTTTCAAATGGCATCAATGCTCTCAATATCATCAGTCCAGTCGCGACTTGAGAGTGCAGCTGGAATGAGCTTTACCGAATTCACATATCAAATTTTCCAAGCTTATGACTGGTTGCATTTGCTTCAGAAATACGATTGTCGCTTCCAAATGGGAGGCAGTGACCAAATGGGCAACTTAATGACTGGCCACGAACTCATCAGCAGAGTAGAAAAAAAGAAATCAGTATTTGGAATGACACTGCCTCTTGTTACCAACGAAGAAGGAGACAAGTTCGGAAAATCTGCTGGCAATGGTATTTGGCTGGACGGAGAAAAAACGTCGCCATTTTCTCTTTATCAGTTCTTTTTCAATATGCCAGATTCTGAAGTCGTTGTTCTCAAGTTGTTTACTTTTATCCCACTGAAAGAAATTGCATTTCTCATGGAAGAATACAAAAAAACACCAGAGAAGAGAAAAGCACAAACGATTCTAGCTGAAGATGTGACGCTTCTAGTCCATGTAAGTGATATTTAATAAACAAATAAATCACTTCTTTTAGCTATTTAAGTTTTTCTCATTATAGAGGCGGGTCTAAAACAAGCCGAAAAAGTCACAGAGGCGCTCTATAAGGGCAATGTTGAAGGACTAGGTGAACTGAATTACAACGAAATCCGATAGATTTTTTCTGGAGCTTCCGTCGTTGAGATTTTTCCAGAGCCTGGACTATCCATTCTTGATCTGGCACTAAAAGCTAAATGTTTTACAACAGAGAGTAAGTGAAAAGTTTTATGTTTTTGCTTGAGGTAATTTATTTTAAAATTAAAAATCTTCTTTCAGCTGATGCGATGAGAATCATCACAGCTGGAGGATTCTATATTAATCAAAAGCGAACTGAAAACTTCTCCGAAGTTATTACCAATTGCATTCATGTTCTTAAAAATTGTCTTTCATTGCTTAGGGTCGGAAAAAATAATTTTTATATTGTTAAGTGGTTAAAGTAAAAACAAAGATATTTCAGATGCTGTGTTAAAGGTTAAATAAATTTCTTTTGTTGTTTTCAAATTGTTTGAGTTTGGTTTTCTAACAAACATTCCAAATATCCATATGCAATTATATGGATTCTTTAAGAAGCATTTTTTGAGAAAGGCCATTCGACGTTTTCTTAGTCATATGCTAATTGAAAATAGTCAATTTTAAAAGCAAATGTAGTTTCTGTGTTTCGTTCCCATTTTCATATTCAAAACTTTAAGACCAATGTGTACCTATCTCCTCTTAAATCCTTTCCAATTTTCCTAACGGTCACACTGTCTTTTAATAAAACATATAAAGGTATTTTATAACCCCTTCGAAACCTGTAAGTTATAAAAAAAATCTAATAACTAATGAAAGATCAGCTTTTATATAATATATATATAATTCAAACAACTATATTATATTCCATTCCTGACAACATTACTCTCACATAGGAATGGTTGAGAGTCATAAGTCACAAGGCCCTAGTTCTCAACGAATTGTTGCGCCACCTAATTTATTTATTTATTTTTATTATAGCTATTGGATATACTCGTAACATACGTATAAGGCTTTTAGAGGCTATCAAAACTCATGAAGTAACTATTTTTCAAAAATGTTTGTGATGGTTTTCCAAATCCGTTTAAAGTTTTTCAAAACTTTGGGTAGAGCCAAATGAAAACACATGAGTCTTCTCATAACGAATATATAAATTACGAAAACTAAGTCAAATACTAAAATGATTTAAGCTTTAGCTGAAATGCAAAGATACATTGTACTTTGCAAAATCATTTTGTAAAGTTAAGGGATACGTTGTGTACGAACGTGATGAAAAAAAAGTTTTTAATTTTGTGGAATTGAACACATGCTTCAATAAAGAAAAAAATGCAATCTACTTAATTCAGCTTTTTTCTTTTATTATTTGCGAGTTGATCACCATATACATATTTGAATTCTTTTCTTTTACTTTCACTCTGTGGAATCAGAAGATGTTGCTATTGTTGCTGCTGCAAATCTTTTCTTTAGAGCAGCGGCTTGTATTATATTTCTTGGTGGATGATGCATTGGCCGATGATGTTGGAAACCCTAAAGAATTATATCATTTAAAATATTCCTGTTTGGATCACTCGTAAGTTAATCAATTAACAAACCTGAATTGCCTGCATAATCTGGAATTGCTGTTACTGCTGTTGAGTCGTTCCAGCACCAGCACTCAGCTGCTGGGAGAAGGGCGTTAGCGATCGACTTCGAAAAGTCGAAGCTTTTACTTGCACCATTGACTTGGTGGTGTCAATTTACAAAAAACTTTCGATTCGCACTCACTGTTGTACTTTGTGGAACCAGAAGATGTTGCTTTTGTTGCCACTGCAAAAGTCGTTTTTTTTTGCGGCTTGCATTATATTTCCTGGCAGCTGATGAATAGGTCGAGCATGTTGGAAGCACTAAAGAATCATAATTTAAAATATTTCTGTTTGGATCACTCACAAGTTAATTAACTAACCTGAATTGCCTGCTTACTCTGCAGTTGCTGTTACTGCTGTTAAGTCGTTCCAGCACCAAACCTCAGCTGCTAGAAGGGCGTTAGCGGTCAGCTCCACTGAATGTTGAAATGCCTACTTGCATCATTGACTTGGTGGTGTTACTGCAGTTTGTTGCATTGAAAGCATTTGACTTTTGGTAGAGATGGTGACACCTCCACCGTCAACGCCTGCGGCAGCTATGGCCGCTGAGATGGAAGCAGATATGTACATGATACAGCAGCAATTGGGTACTGGACAGAGAGATGCACCTCTAAGTCCACAATCCACACAAATTGTTTAGAAAAGTGTTCTTGCGCTTCCAACAAAAATTAACACATAATGGCCAGCGTCTGTAGTTAAAAACGTTGATATTATTTTGTTAAGAGAAATATAATATAAAACTTACCTGTAAATCAGCGCCTTGTTTGCTTTGTCTTCCAGATTTCTTGAGGGAAATTGCATTATGGTATGTAAGAGGCAGCATCTAAAATGAAAACACAGGCTATAAAAAAAATCGATAATTGTTACACCTTCTTCACTGCAATTTGACTTACTTTTTATTCAATGAAGTGAACTTGTATATACTCTTTTCATTATAAAGGTTTTTTGTCTGAAAAATATGAAATTATATTTAATATCAAAACAATTAACAAAAACTTACTCTTAAAATCCGAGACCCATTGTTTTGTTTTGCAAAATTGATTGTCATTTTTGACAGGTCACAAAAATTCCATAAGTTTCTTTTCAGCCCAATCCCCCATTTTGCTTTTTTTTCACCACTCACATGTATTCACCGATAGCGAATTTGAGAGAGTTCACCTCGAATAAAATTTGAGGGTGTTTCAGGTAGGACGGGTACCGGTCGGGACTCTAGATAATATATTTCCTCTATGGTAGACGCGTTCAATAATATGTAGTAGAACGGGTGATAGTCATGAAGTAGAACGATGGGGAAAGAGGTCTGTTCTCATGACAGAAACAATATAATAGGCTTTTAACACCAAACCCAAAACCATAGAGGAAATATATTATCTAGAGTCCCGACTTAATGGGTTTGCTCTCTTTCGGCCTACAAACTAAATTGAGCGAATTTTGCCCATTAGCATAAGCATGTGTTAGTTGTCCCGAGCATTTCTTTTGGGTTCAGTTTGCACAATTAGGGGGAAAACAATGTGAGGTGAACTCAGCCGTTCAAAAAAGAGATCCGTTGAATTCAAAAATTTAAAAATGAATGCAATATTTTAAGAAAAATTAATTTTGCAACTTCTTTTTAGTGAAAACTGTGCTAAAAATAATATTTGACTGCTTTTGGTAAACAAATTCTATGATTTTTATAAAAAAGTTTCGCTAAAAACAGAAAAAATCATGCAGAAAGTATAGGCGCAGCCTAGAACTGCAATGCGAACGTGACCCAATTTGAGTTGTTCCCAGTTTTGACAGATCAACAGCGAGGTGAGTATTTTGACAACGAAAATTAAAAGGAAAACAAAATACAATTTCTGCGATTTAAAAAAATCAAAACAAAAGTCAAAATTAATAAAAACAAAGTTGTTAATAGTACTCCTGATCAAATGTTTTATATATATTTTATAAACTATTTCATACAAAATGATCCGAAGTCAACTATCTAAAACGTGCCTTCATCATATCTGAAGAAGTATTTCCCTCTAGCTGATAAAGGATTCTTTCCGGATCTTTTTCCAGACACCACTGGGTAAGTTGTATATTGTTTTGTATGTTTATAAAAACTACAAGAAATCGTAATGAATTACATTCTGTTCTTCTTAAAACGGTAGTCCGGAAATGACAAAACTTTTCACAAGTAAACAACATACAATCTACGCCGGCTTTAATCCAACTGCCAATAGTCTATACGTTGGCAATCTCCTGGTAATAATGGGACTTCTGCATTGCCAGCGAGAAGGACACAATCCAATTGCGTTATTTGGAGAAGCTTAGGGTCTTATCGGTGATCCTAGTGGCAAAAAAAAAAACAGAACGAAACCAACTAGGTCGTCGATCATTGAGACAAATTAATTGCTATAGAAAAACAGCTTAATAGAATATTCAAGAATCATCAGGGTGTACTTTTGGACACTAGTAAAAACAAAAGTGACCTATCTCCTATAAGGTAACTATAATAGAAACCTAATGCGCTTTAAAAACTCAATTGTTTTGATAACCTTCCTTTCAGAGTCGTCAACAATGCATCTGAATGTAGAGGACTTTGTTGCCAATATGGGAAGACACTTTCAAATGGCATCAATGCTCTCAATATCATCAGTCCAGTCGCGACTTGAGAGTGCAGCTGGAATGAGCTTTACCGAATTCACATATCAAATTTTCCAAGCTTATGACTGGTTGCATTTGCTTCAGAAATACGATTGTCGTTTCCAAATGGGAGGCAGTGACCAAATGGGCAACTTAATGACTGGCCACGAACTCATCAGCAGAGTAGAAAAAAAGAAATCAGTATTTGGAATGACACTGCCTCTTGTTACCAACGAAGAAGGAGACAAGTTCGGAAAATCTGCTGGCAATGGTATTTGGCTGGTCGAAGAAAAAACGTCGCCATTTTCTCTTTATCAGTTCTTTTTGAAAATGCCAGATTCTGAAGTCGAGAAGCTTCTCAAGTTGTTTACTTTTATCCCACTGAAAGAAATTGCATTTCTCATGAAAGAATACAAAAAAACACCAGAGAAGAGAAAAGCACAAACGTTTCTAGCTGAAGATGTGACGCTTCTAGTCCATGTAAGTGATTTTTAATAAACAAATAAATTACTACTTTTAGCTTTTTAAGTTTTTCTCATTCTAGAGGCGGGTCTAAAACAAGCCGAAAAAGTCATAGAGGCGCTCTATAAGGACAATGTTAAAGGACTAGGTGAACTGAATTACAACGAAATCCGATAGATTTTTTCTGGAGCTTGCGTCGTTGAGATTTTTCCAGAGCCTGGACTATCCATTCTTGATCTGGCACTAAAAGCTAAATGTTTTACAACAGAGAGTAAGTGAAAAGTTTTATGTTTTTGCTTGAGGTAATTTATTTTAAAATTAAAAATCTTCTTTCAGCTGATGCGATGAGAATCATCACAGCTGGAGGATTCTATATTAATCAAAAGCGAACTGAAAACTTCTCCGAAGTTATTACCAATGGCATTCATGTTCTTAAAAATTGTCTTTCATTGCTTAGGGTCGGAAAAAATAATTTTTATATTGTTAAGTGGTTAAAGTAAAAACAAAGATATTTCAGATGCTGTGTTAAAGGTTAAATAAATTTCTTTTGTTGTTTTCAAATTGTTTGAGTTTGGTTTTCTAACAAACATTCCAAATATCCATATGCAATTATATGGATTCTTTAAGAAGCATTTTTTGAGAAAGGCCATTCGACGTTTTCTTAGTCATATGCTAATTGAAAATAGTCCATTTTAAAAGCAAATGTAGTTTCTGTGTTTCGTTCCCATTTTCATATTCAAAACTTTAAGACCAATGAGTACCTATCTCCTCTTAAATCCTTTCCAATTTTCCTAACGCTCACACTGTCTTTTAATAAAACATATAAAGGTATTTTATAACCCCTTCGAAACCTGTAAGTTATAAAAAAATTTAATAACAAATGAAAGATCAGCTTTTATATAATTTAATTATCGAAAAAGTACATTTTTTATTAATGTTCCCTTAAATATCAAAATTCAAACAACTATATTATATTACATTCCTGACAACATTACTCTCACATAGGAATGGTTGAGAGTCATAAGTCACAAGGCCCTAGTTCTCAACGAATTGTTGCGCCACCTAATTTATTTATTTATTTTTATTATAGCTATTGGATATACTCGTAACATACGTATAAGGCTTTTAGAGGCTATCAAAACTCATGAAGTAACTATTTTTCAAAAATGTTTGTGATGGTTTTCCAAATCCGTTTAAAGTTTTTCAAAACTTTGGGTAGAGCCAAATGAAAACACATGAGTCTTCTCATAACGAATATATAAATTACGAAAACTAAGTCAAATACTAAAATGATTTAAGCTTTAGCTGAAATGCAAAGATACATTGTACTTTGCAAAATCATTTTGTAAAGTTAAGGGATACGTTGTGTACGAACGTGATGAAAAAAAGTTTTTAATTTTGTGGAATTGAACACATGCTTCAATAAAGAAAAAAATACAATCTACTTAATTCAGCTTTTTTCTTTTATTATTTGCGAGTTGATCACCATATACATATTTGAATTCTTTTCTTTTACTTTCACTCTGTGGAATCAGAAGATGTTGCTATTGTTGCTGCTGCAAATCTTTTCTTTAGAGCAGCGGCTTGTATTATATTTCTTGGTGGATGATGCATTGGCCGATGATGTTGGAAACCCTAAAGAATTATATCATTTAAAATATTCCTGTTTGGATCACTCGTAAGTTAATCAATTAACAAACCTGAATTGCCTGCATAATCTGGAATTGCTGTTACTGCTGTTGAGTCGTTCCAGCACCAGCACTCAGCTGCTGGGAGAAGGGCGTTAGCGATCGACTTCGGAAAGTCGAAGCTTTTACTTGCACCATTGACTTGGTGGTGTCAATTTACAAAAAACTTTCGATTCGCACTCACTGTTGTACTTTGTGGAACCAGAAGATGTTGCTTTTGTTGCCACTGCAGAAGTAGTTTTTTTTGCGGCTTGCATTATATTTCCTGGCAGCTGATGAATAGGTCGAGCATGTTGGAAGCACTAAAGAATCATAATTTAAAATATTTCTGTTTGGATCACTCACAAGTTAATTAACTAACCTGAATTGCCTGCTTACTCTGCAGTTGCTGTTACTGCTGTTAAGTCGTTCCAGCACCAAACCTCAGCTGCTAGAAGGGCGTTAGCGGTCGGCTCCACTGAATGTTGAAATGCCTACTTGCATCATTGACTTGGTGGTGTTACTGCAGTTTGTTGCATTGAAAGCATTTGACTTTTGGTAGAGATGGTGACACCTCCACCGTCAACGCCTGCGGCAGCTATGGCCGCTGAGATGGAAGCAGATATGTACATGATACAGCAGCAATTGGGTACTGGACAGAGAGATGCACCTCTAAGTCCACAATCCACACAAATTGTTTAGAAAAGTGTTCTTGCGCTTCCAACAAAAATTAACACATAATGGCCAGCGTCTGTAGTTAAAAACGTTGATATTATTTTGTTAAGAGAAATATAATATAAAACTTACCTGTAAATCAGCGCCTTGTTTGCTTGTCTTCCAGATTTCTTGAGGGAAATTGCATTATGGTATGTAAGAGGCAGCATCTAAAATGAAAACGCAGGCTATAAAAAAAATCGATAATTGTTACACCTTCTTCACTGCAATTTGACTTACTTTTTATTCAATGAAGTGAACTTGTATATACTCTTTTCATTATAAAGGTTTTTGGTCTGAAAAATATGAAATTATATTTAATATCAAAACAATTAACAAAAACTTACTCTTAAAATCCGAGACCCATTGTTTTGTTTTGCAAAATTGATTGTCATTTTTGACAGGTCACAAAAATTCCATAAGTTTCTTTTCAGCCCAATCCCCCATTTTGCTTTTTTTTTTCACCACTCACATGTATTCACCGATAGCGAATTTGAGAGAGTTCACCTCGAATAAAATTTGAGGGTGTTTCAGGTAGGACGGGTACCGGTCGGGACTCTAGATAATATATTTCCTCTATGGTAGACGCGTTCAATAATATGTAGTAGAACGGGTGATAGTCATGAAGTAGAACCAAAAACACTCCATTACCAAGACCGGAATCTCAGACTGACATTTCGGTTTGCCTACAAGCTACTGAGGACTAAATGTGAGAAAGTGTGCGTGAAATGATGCACAAAACCAAACACATTCTCACATTTAGTCCTCAGGCCCATCAAAATGCTTCATTATAGTAATCAGCCCCATCTAAATGCTTCATTTTGAATGTTGCATGGCCTCGTTCAAAAACTAAACAACCCTAACCAACAGGTCTTAAATTGGAAGATTTGTATAGCTTTTTAATTTCAATCCAAATAAATGTTGTAAATGTATATTAAATAAAATAAAATTGACCAAATACATATTTAATGATTTATTAGTGCTGTTTTTTGTTTACTTAAATTATTTGCGAACGCAACATGCGCTGCAACTGGTTAAGTATAATTATTGCAAATGGACAAAAGTGTAACTCAATACTTTGTAAAACAACAAAACAGACAATTTTTTCAGCTGTAGTTTGCTTAGAGCATTTTTTTGGCGACGTTAGAAGTTCAGGTGGAAACAATAGGCGGGTGCCTCCGCATTTTTTTTGTACAGACAATGCTACGAGAAGCATACTTGTGAAGTTCCATTGCCAACTTTAGTTAGTTCAGATTCCTCAATTAGATTAGTATTTTCATCATTTAAGCAGTTCGGTAGTTGCAAGACCAAATTTTAGTTTTTTTGTTGCAGAAATATTCCTGAAAATTTCTTTTTAAGGTACTATGTTAGATCATGCACGATCATCTCTAATGGAGATGGCACAACAGTTTAATATTCACCTTTGCTGGGTGCCGGGCCATAGAGACATTCCAGGTAACTGTAAGGCAGATGAACTCGCCAGGAACGGTACAGTACAGCCCATTCTACCACGTTTGGCACGTATTGGCATACCAATCGCTACTTGTAAACTGTTGCTAATGCAAGACGCTGTGAGGAGGGCAGGCACCAGGTGGAACAACATCACCACGTGTCAAGTCACAAAAAACATCTGGCCAACACTGGATTTAAAACGTTCAAGGTGCTTGCTCTTTCTAAGCAGATCGCATATAAGCTCGATAATAGATGTCATAACCGGACACTGTGTAATAGGAAAGCACGCCATGAGATTAGGCGTATTCTCAAATGACTTCTGCAGAAGCTGTATGGACGAGGAAGAAGAAGAAACAGTTCTTCATCTTCTCTGCACATGCCCTGCTCTGGCTCAAAAACGCAAGAATTACCTAGAAGAATTCTTCTTTAACGATCTAAACGATCTAAATCATATCGGCATAAGCAGCCTCTCACGTTTCGTAAGAGACTCAAACTGGTTCCATTGAGCTTAGGAAGAAACCTCAAGATTCATGTGGTATCACAATGGGCCATCAAACTGGCCTAAGTGTGTCCGTTTCCAGCTTGGACAGCCACTTCAACCTAACCTAACCTAACCTACTATGTTAGAGTTAGAATTTTGTTTGTAGTTAGATTTTGGAATAAAAATTTGAGGGAACCATGTTTTAAAAATAAGTTGCTTTGTGTAAAGCATCTTTAAGGAATAGAAATAGGCAATATGTTTACACACAATACACATGAGTGCAATAAATAGATTTAAGTACCTTTTTTTTATTCCAGTATGGGGAAACCGAACACCCAATAGAAAAAAACCGGTATACGCGCCAAAATCCATACTTCTTAACTAAATAATGTTATTTTCTATGTTTACGCATAAAATTACGAATTTTACAATCTGAAAAATTAATTATGCTATGAAATAATTGGCTGCTTTTAATGATATTTTTTTTTCTAAAAAGTTGATGAAGGTTAGCCGAAGCGGAAATTTCTTTAATGAACATACCTAAAATATTATTGGCTTTCTCAAAAATACTTTTCTACACTAACCTCTGCTTTATACCTGAAACTATTGTTTATGTATATTTTCTTCCATGTTCTGCATTTATGAAATGTAATCTATGGAAGTATTTACTATATTAAGAAAAACATGTACGTAAAACTCATTAATTTGTTTCATTTTTAGCAGCACTTTTACTAAACATACCCTTCAAACAATAATAAGTAAACTTGAACTTTGGTAACTAAACATTTTTAAGAAATGAATGAAAATTATATTTTGCGTTAAACTGTGGAAACTCAATAAAAAAAACTTCTGTACGTCAACAATAAACATTCATGACGATTACATGTTCTATTGAATTAGTTGTGCATGAATTCAGAACGATTTTAAGACGTTTTCATTTTGTGATATATGTCAAAATTTGCATTTTATTTGCTCTGCATTTATTCAACAGATTCGCTATAATCGTTCTGATTACTTTTTTAAAACATTGGTGTTCCTTTGCTGCATAGTTTTTTTTTTTGATAGCAAATACATGTATGCTTCCATCAATCAAGAATGTTATGGATAATATATTTTTCGATTATAACTCTTTTTTTTAAATATAATATTTATTAATCAAAATGGAATTCAAAAATAGTTGCAAGCTTAAATTATTAAAAAAAAAAAATATAAATACATTTGGATTAATTAAATTGATACAGATTTTAATTACTTGCAAAAAAAATATTTGGGCCGTTCATTAACGAAAATTTATTAGAATTCAATACAAAAATTGCGCTCGCACCCTTAACTTGATGGTTCTTCGAACGCATCTTTCATACAAAAATCCGATTTTTGTAAATTAGTGAATTAATTATAATAAACTGATGTTGAACATGCTTTTTTCAAGACAAAAAGGTACATTGGTTCACTATCCACAAAATGCCTGCAAAATTAAAGCTTAAAACTGACTTTTTCATAGAAAAAAGTAAAAGGAAAAACCTGAAAAAAACTTATTAACCCCTCCATTTTGTTTTTGCTGTGCAAAGCGCCGCTAGCCCACGGCATCGTTTTTTTTTTGTTTGTGCTCACATCTATTGATGGACTAATTGTCAAAATTACAAATACAACAATGTAAACAAACGGGTTTTGGAGAGTGAAACGTACGAAAGATTCCGGTCTTGGTAATGGAGTGTTTTTGGTAGAACGATGGGGAAAGAGGTCTGTTCTCATGACAGAAACAATATAATAGGCTTTTAACACCAAACCCAAAACCATAGAGGAAATATATTATCTAGAGTCCCGACTTAATGGGTTTGCTCTCTTTCGGCCTACAAACTAAATTGAGCGAATTTTGCCCATTAGCATAAGCATGTGTTAGTTGTCCCGTGCATTTCTTATGGGAAAATCCAGATTCTATGTAGTTGTTATGGGCTTTTGGGTTCAGTTTGCACAATTAGGGGGAAAACAATGTGAGGTGAACTCAGCCGTTCAAAAAAGAGATCCGTTGAATTCAAAAACTTAAAAATGAATACAATATTTTAAGAAAAATGAATTTTGCAACTTCTTTTTAGTGAAAACTGTGCTAAAAATAATATTTGACTGCTTTTGGCAAACAAATTCTATGATTTTTATGAAAAGTTTCGCTAAAAACAGAAAAAATCATGCAGAAAGTATAGGCGCAGCCTAGAACTGCAATGCGAACGTGACCCAATTTGAGTTGTTCCCAGTTTTGACAGATCAACAGCGAGGTGAGTATTTTGACAACGAAAATTAAAAGGAAAACAAAATACAATTTCTGCGATTTAAAAAAATCAAAACAAAAGTCAAAATTAATAAAAACAAAGTTGTTAATAGTACTCCTGATTAACTGTTTCATCTATATTTTATAAACAATTTCATACAAAATGATCCGAAGTCAACTATTTCATCGATCTAAAACGTGCCTTCATCATATCCGAAGAAGTATTTCCCAACGTAACTTATTGGCTGTACCTGATAGAGGATTCTTTCAGGATCTCTTTCCAGACACCACTGGGTAAGTTGTATATTGTTTTGTATGTTTATAAAAACTACAAGAAATCGTAATGAATTACATTCTGTTCTTCTTAAAACGGTAGTCCGGCAATGACAAACATTTTCACAAGTAAACAACAAACGATATACGGCTTTGATCCAACTGCCGATAGTCTACACGTTGGCAATCTCCTGGTAATAATGGGATTTCTGCATTGCCACCGAGAAGGACACAATCCAATTGCGTTAGTTGGAGGAGCTACGGGTCTTATCGGTGATCCTAGTGGCAAAAAAAAACAGAACGAAACCAACTAGGGTCGTCGGTCATTGAGACAAATTAATTGCTATAGAAAAACAGCTTAATAGAATATTCAAGAATCATCAGGATCTACTTTGGGACACTAGTAAAAACAAAAGTGACCTATCTCTTATAAGGTAACTATAATAGAAACCTAATGCGCTTTAAAAACTCAATCGTTTTGATAATCTTTCTTTCAGAGTCGTCAACAATGCATCATGGTACGAAAATCTGAATGTAGTGGACTTTGTTGCCAATATGGGAAGACACTTTCGAATGGGATCAATGCTCTCAATATCGTCAGTCCAGTCGCGACTTGAGAGTGCAGCTGGAATGAGCTTTACCGAATTCACATATCAAATTTTCCAAGCTTATGACTGGTTGCATTTGCTTCAGAAATACGATTGTCGTTTCCAAATGGGAGGCAGTGACCAAATGGGCAACTTAATGACTGGTCACGAACTCATCAGCAGAGTAGAAAAAAAGAAATCAGTATTTGGAATGACACTGCCTCTTGTTACCAACGAAGAAGGAGACAAGTTCGGAAAATCTGCTGGCAATGGTATTTGGCTGGACGAAGAAAAAACGTCGCCATTTTCTCTTTATCAGTTCTTTTTGAAAATGCCAGATTCTGAAGTCGAGAAGCTTCTCAAGTTGTTCACTTTTATCCCACTGAAATAAATTGCATTTCTCATGGAAGAACACAAAAAATCACCAGAGAAGAGAAAAGCACAAACGATTCTAGCTGAAGATTTGACGCTTCTAGTCCATGGAGGTGATATTTAATAAACAAATAAATCACTTCTTTTAGCTATTTAAGTTTCTCTCATTATAGAGGCGGGTCTAAAACAAGCCGAAAAAGTCACAGAGGCGCTCTATAAGGGCAATGTTAAAGGACTAGGTGAACTGAATTATAAGGAAATCCGATAGATTTTTTCTGGAGCTTGCATCGTTGAGATTTTTCCAGAGCCTGGACTATCCATTCTTGATCTGGCACTAAAAGCTAAATGTTTTACAACAGAGAGTAAGTGAAAAGTTTTATGTTTTTGCTTGAGGTAATTTATTTTAAAATTAAAAATCTTCTTTCAGCTGATGCGATGAGAATCATCACAGCTGGAGGATTCTATATTAATCAAAAGCGAACTGAAAACTTCTCCGAAGTTATTACCAATGGCATTCATGTTCTTAAAAATTGTCTTTCATTGCTTAGGGTCGGAAAAAATAATTTTTATATTGTTAAGTGGTTAAAGTAAAAACAAAGATATTTCAGATGCTGTGTTAAAGGTTAAATAAATTTCTTTTGTTGTTTTCAAATTGTTTGAGTTTGGTTTTCTAACAAACATTCCAAATATCCATATGCAATTATATGGATTCTTTAAGAAGCATTTTTTGAGAAAGGCCATTCGACGTTTTCTTAGTCATATGCTAATTGAAAATAGTCCATTTTAAAAGCAAATGTAGTTTCTGTGTTTCGTTCCCATTTTCATATTCAAAACTTTAAGACCAATGTGTACCTATCTCCTCTTAAATCCTTTCCAATTTTCCTAACGCTCCCACTGTCTTTTAATAAAACATATAAAGGTATTTTATAACCCCTTCGAAACCTGTAAGTTATAAAAAAAATCTAATAACTAATGAAAGATCACCTTTTATATAATTTAATTATCGAAAAAGTACATTTTTTATTAATGTTCCCTTAAATATCAAAATTCAAACAACTATATTATATTCCATTCCTGACAACATTACTCTCACATAGGAATGGTTGAGAGTCATAAGTCACAAGGCCCTAGTTCTCAACGAATTGTTGCGCCACCTAATTTATTTATTTAATTTTATTATAGCTATTGGATATACTTGTAACATACGTATAAGGCTTTTAGAGGCTATCAAAACTCATGAAGTAACTATTTTTCAAAAATGTTTGTGATGGTTTTCCAAATCCGTTTAAAGTTTTTCAAAACTTTGGGTAGAGCCAAATGAAAACACATGAGTCTTCTCATAACGAATATATAAATTACGAAAACTAAGTCAAATACTAAAATGATTTAAGCTTTAGCTGAAATGCAAAGATACATTGTACTTTGCAAAATCATTTTGTAAAGTTAAGGGATACGTTGTGTACGAACGTGATGAAAAAAAGTTTTTAATTTTGTGGAATTGAACACATGCTTCAATAAAGAAAAAAATACAATCTACTTAATTCAGCTTTTTTCTTTTATTATTTGCGAGTTGATCACCATATACATATTTGAATTCTTTTCTTTTACTTTCACTCTGTGGAATCAGAAGATGTTGCTATTGTTGCTGCTGCAAATCTTTTCTTTAGAGCAGCGGCTTGTATTATATTTCTTGGTGGATGATGCATTGGCCGATGATGTTGGAAACCCTAAAGAATTATATCATTTAAAATATTCCTGTTTGGATCACTCGTAAGTTAATCAATTAACAAACCTGAATTGCCTGCATAATCTGGAATTGCTGTTACTGCTGTTGAGTCGTTCCAGCACCAGCACTCAGCTGCTGGGAGAAGGGCGTTAGCGATCGACTTCGGAAAGTCGAAGCTTTTACTTGCACCATTGACTTGGTGGTGTCAATTTACAAAAAACTTTCGATTCGCACTCACTGTTGTACTTTGTGGAACCAGAAGATGTTGCTTTTGTTGCCACTGCAGAAGTAGTTTTTTTTGCGGCTTGCATTATATTTCCTGGCAGCTGATGAATAGGTCGAGCATGTTGGAAGCACTAAAGAATCATAATTTAAAATATTTCTGTTTGGATCACTCACAAGTTAATTAACTAACCTGAATTGCCTGCTTACTCTGCAGTTGCTGTTACTGCTGTTAAGTCGTTCCAGCACCAAACCTCAGCTGCTAGAAGGGCGTTAGCGGTCGGCTCCACTGAATGTTGAAATGCCTACTTGCATCATTGACTTGGTGGTGTTACTGCAGTTTGTTGCATTGAAAGCATTTGACTTTTGGTAGAGATGGTGACACCTCCACCGTCAACGCCTGCGGCAGCTATGGCCGCTGAGATGGAAGCAGATATGTACATGATACAGCAGCAATTGGGTACTGGACAGAGAGATGCACCTCTAAGTCCACAATCCACACAAATTGTTTAGAAAAGTGTTCTTGCGCTTCCAACAAAAATTAACACATAATGGCCAGCGTCTGTAGTTAAAAACGTTGATATTATTTTGTTAAGAGAAATATAATATAAAACTTACCTGTAAATCAGCGCCTTGTTTGCTTGTCTTCCAGATTTCTTGAGGGAAATTGCATTATGGTATGTAAGAGGCAGCATCTAAAATGAAAACGCAGGCTATAAAAAAAATCGATAATTGTTACACCTTCTTCACTGCAATTTGACTTACTTTTTATTCAATGAAGTGAACTTGTATATACTCTTTTCATTATAAAGGTTTTTGGTCTGAAAAATATGAAATTATATTTAATATCAAAACAATTAACAAAAACTTACTCTTAAAATC
The DNA here is from genome assembly GCA_920104205.1 of Eupeodes latifasciatus. NCBI lineage: Eukaryota > Metazoa > Arthropoda > Insecta > Diptera > Syrphidae > Eupeodes > Eupeodes latifasciatus. The sequence continues at coordinate 36,864,508 of OV049927.1, forward strand.
CGAGACCCATTGTTTTGTTTTGCAAAATTGATTGTCATTTTTGACAGGTCACAAAAATTCCATAAGTTTCTTTTCAGCCCAATCCCCCATTTTGCTTTTTTTTTTCACCACTCACATGTATTCACCGATAGCGAATTTGAGAGAGTTCACCTCGAATAAAATTTGAGGGTGTTTCAGGTAGGACGGGTACCGGTCGGGACTCTAGATAATATATTTCCTCTATGGTAGACGCGTTCAATAATATGTAGTAGAACGGGTGATAGTCATGAAGTAGAACCAAAAACACTCCATTACCAAGACCGGAATCTCAGACTGACATTTCGGTTTGCCTACAAGCTACTGAGGACTAAATGTGAGAAAGTGTGCGTGAAATGATGCACAAAACCAAACACATTCTCACATTTAGTCCTCAGGCCCATCAAAATGCTTCATTATAGTAATCAGCCCCATCTAAATGCTTCATTTTGAATGTTGCATGGCCTCGTTCAAAAACTAAACAACCCTAACCAACAGGTCTTAAATTGGAAGATTTGTATAGCTTTTTAATTTCAATCCAAATAAATGTTGTAAATGTATATTAAATAAAATAAAATTGACCAAATACATATTTAATGATTTATTAGTGCTGTTTTTTGTTTACTTAAATTATTTGCGAACGCAACATGCGCTGCAACTGGTTAAGTATAATTATTGCAAATGGACAAAAGTGTAACTCAATACTTTGTAAAACAACAAAACAGACAATTTTTTCAGCTGTAGTTTGCTTAGAGCATTTTTTTGGCGACGTTAGAAGTTCAGGTGGAAACAATAGGCGGGTGCCTCCGCATTTTTTTTGTACAGACAATGCTACGAGAAGCATACTTGTGAAGTTCCATTGCCAACTTTAGTTAGTTCAGATTCCTCAATTAGATTAGTATTTTCATCATTTAAGCAGTTCGGTAGTTGCAAGACCAAATTTTAGTTTTTTTGTTGCAGAAATATTCCTGAAAATTTCTTTTTAAGGTACTATGTTAGATCATGCACGATCATCTCTAATGGAGATGGCACAACAGTTTAATATTCACCTTTGCTGGGTGCCGGGCCATAGAGACATTCCAGGTAACTGTAAGGCAGATGAACTCGCCAGGAACGGTACAGTACAGCCCATTCTACCACGTTTGGCACGTATTGGCATACCAATCGCTACTTGTAAACTGTTGCTAATGCAAGACGCTGTGAGGAGGGCAGGCACCAGGTGGAACAACATCACCACGTGTCAAGTCACAAAAAACATCTGGCCAACACTGGATTTAAAACGTTCAAGGTGCTTGCTCTTTCTAAGCAGATCGCATATAAGCTCGATAATAGATGTCATAACCGGACACTGTGTAATAGGAAAGCACGCCATGAGATTAGGCGTATTCTCAAATGACTTCTGCAGAAGCTGTATGGACGAGGAAGAAGAAGAAACAGTTCTTCATCTTCTCTGCACATGCCCTGCTCTGGCTCAAAAACGCAAGAATTACCTAGAAGAATTCTTCTTTAACGATCTAAACGATCTAAATCATATCGGCATAAGCAGCCTCTCACGTTTCGTAAGAGACTCAAACTGGTTCCATTGAGCTTAGGAAGAAACCTCAAGATTCATGTGGTATCACAATGGGCCATCAAACTGGCCTAAGTGTGTCCGTTTCCAGCTTGGACAGCCACTTCAACCTAACCTAACCTAACCTACTATGTTAGAGTTAGAATTTTGTTTGTAGTTAGATTTTGGAATAAAAATTTGAGGGAACCATGTTTTAAAAATAAGTTGCTTTGTGTAAAGCATCTTTAAGGAATAGAAATAGGCAATATGTTTACACACAATACACATGAGTGCAATAAATAGATTTAAGTACCTTTTTTTTATTCCAGTATGGGGAAACCGAACACCCAATAGAAAAAAACCGGTATACGCGCCAAAATCCATACTTCTTAACTAAATAATGTTATTTTCTATGTTTACGCATAAAATTACGAATTTTACAATCTGAAAAATTAATTATGCTATGAAATAATTGGCTGCTTTTAATGATATTTTTTTTTCTAAAAAGTTGATGAAGGTTAGCCGAAGCGGAAATTTCTTTAATGAACATACCTAAAATATTATTGGCTTTCTCAAAAATACTTTTCTACACTAACCTCTGCTTTATACCTGAAACTATTGTTTATGTATATTTTCTTCCATGTTCTGCATTTATGAAATGTAATCTATGGAAGTATTTACTATATTAAGAAAAACATGTACGTAAAACTCATTAATTTGTTTCATTTTTAGCAGCACTTTTACTAAACATACCCTTCAAACAATAATAAGTAAACTTGAACTTTGGTAACTAAACATTTTTAAGAAATGAATGAAAATTATATTTTGCGTTAAACTGTGGAAACTCAATAAAAAAAACTTCTGTACGTCAACAATAAACATTCATGACGATTACATGTTCTATTGAATTAGTTGTGCATGAATTCAGAACGATTTTAAGACGTTTTCATTTTGTGATATATGTCAAAATTTGCATTTTATTTGCTCTGCATTTATTCAACAGATTCGCTATAATCGTTCTGATTACTTTTTTAAAACATTGGTGTTCCTTTGCTGCATAGTTTTTTTTTTTGATAGCAAATACATGTATGCTTCCATCAATCAAGAATGTTATGGATAATATATTTTTCGATTATAACTCTTTTTTTTAAATATAATATTTATTAATCAAAATGGAATTCAAAAATAGTTGCAAGCTTAAATTATTAAAAAAAAAAAATATAAATACATTTGGATTAATTAAATTGATACAGATTTTAATTACTTGCAAAAAAAATATTTGGGCCGTTCATTAACGAAAATTTATTAGAATTCAATACAAAAATTGCGCTCGCACCCTTAACTTGATGGTTCTTCGAACGCATCTTTCATACAAAAATCCGATTTTTGTAAATTAGTGAATTAATTATAATAAACTGATGTTGAACATGCTTTTTTCAAGACAAAAAGGTACATTGGTTCACTATCCACAAAATGCCTGCAAAATTAAAGCTTAAAACTGACTTTTTCATAGAAAAAAGTAAAAGGAAAAACCTGAAAAAAACTTATTAACCCCTCCATTTTGTTTTTGCTGTGCAAAGCGCCGCTAGCCCACGGCATCGTTTTTTTTTTGTTTGTGCTCACATCTATTGATGGACTAATTGTCAAAATTACAAATACAACAATGTAAACAAACGGGTTTTGGAGAGTGAAACGTACGAAAGATTCCGGTCTTGGTAATGGAGTGTTTTTGGTAGAACGATGGGGAAAGAGGTCTGTTCTCATGACAGAAACAATATAATAGGCTTTTAACACCAAACCCAAAACCATAGAGGAAATATATTATCTAGAGTCCCGACTTAATGGGTTTGCTCTCTTTCGGCCTACAAACTAAATTGAGCGAATTTTGCCCATTAGCATAAGCATGTGTTAGTTGTCCCGTGCATTTCTTATGGGAAAATCCAGATTCTATGTAGTTGTTATGGGCTTTTGGGTTCAGTTTGCACAATTAGGGGGAAAACAATGTGAGGTGAACTCAGCCGTTCAAAAAAGAGATCCGTTGAATTCAAAAACTTAAAAATGAATACAATATTTTAAGAAAAATGAATTTTGCAACTTCTTTTTAGTGAAAACTGTGCTAAAAATAATATTTGACTGCTTTTGGCAAACAAATTCTATGATTTTTATGAAAAGTTTCGCTAAAAACAGAAAAAATCATGCAGAAAGTATAGGCGCAGCCTAGAACTGCAATGCGAACGTGACCCAATTTGAGTTGTTCCCAGTTTTGACAGATCAACAGCGAGGTGAGTATTTTGACAACGAAAATTAAAAGGAAAACAAAATACAATTTCTGCGATTTAAAAAAATCAAAACAAAAGTCAAAATTAATAAAAACAAAGTTGTTAATAGTACTCCTGATTAACTGTTTCATCTATATTTTATAAACAATTTCATACAAAATGATCCGAAGTCAACTATTTCATCGATCTAAAACGTGCCTTCATCATATCCGAAGAAGTATTTCCCAACGTAACTTATTGGCTGTACCTGATAGAGGATTCTTTCAGGATCTCTTTCCAGACACCACTGGGTAAGTTGTATATTGTTTTGTATGTTTATAAAAACTACAAGAAATCGTAATGAATTACATTCTGTTCTTCTTAAAACGGTAGTCCGGCAATGACAAACATTTTCACAAGTAAACAACAAACGATATACGGCTTTGATCCAACTGCCGATAGTCTACACGTTGGCAATCTCCTGGTAATAATGGGATTTCTGCATTGCCACCGAGAAGGACACAATCCAATTGCGTTAGTTGGAGGAGCTACGGGTCTTATCGGTGATCCTAGTGGCAAAAAAAAACAGAACGAAACCAACTAGGGTCGTCGGTCATTGAGACAAATTAATTGCTATAGAAAAACAGCTTAATAGAATATTCAAGAATCATCAGGATCTACTTTGGGACACTAGTAAAAACAAAAGTGACCTATCTCTTATAAGGTAACTATAATAGAAACCTAATGCGCTTTAAAAACTCAATCGTTTTGATAATCTTTCTTTCAGAGTCGTCAACAATGCATCATGGTACGAAAATCTGAATGTAGTGGACTTTGTTGCCAATATGGGAAGACACTTTCGAATGGGATCAATGCTCTCAATATCGTCAGTCCAGTCGCGACTTGAGAGTGCAGCTGGAATGAGCTTTACCGAATTCACATATCAAATTTTCCAAGCTTATGACTGGTTGCATTTGCTTCAGAAATACGATTGTCGTTTCCAAATGGGAGGCAGTGACCAAATGGGCAACTTAATGACTGGTCACGAACTCATCAGCAGAGTAGAAAAAAAGAAATCAGTATTTGGAATGACACTGCCTCTTGTTACCAACGAAGAAGGAGACAAGTTCGGAAAATCTGCTGGCAATGGTATTTGGCTGGACGAAGAAAAAACGTCGCCATTTTCTCTTTATCAGTTCTTTTTGAAAATGCCAGATTCTGAAGTCGAGAAGCTTCTCAAGTTGTTCACTTTTATCCCACTGAAATAAATTGCATTTCTCATGGAAGAACACAAAAAATCACCAGAGAAGAGAAAAGCACAAACGATTCTAGCTGAAGATTTGACGCTTCTAGTCCATGGAGGTGATATTTAATAAACAAATAAATCACTTCTTTTAGCTATTTAAGTTTTTCTCATTATAGAGGCGGGTCTAAAACAAGCCGAAAAAGTCACAGAGGCGCTCTATAAGGGCAATGTTGAAGGACTAGGTGAACTGAATTACAACGAAATCCGATAGATTTTTTCTGGAGCTTCCGTCGTTGAGATTTTTCCAGAGCCTGGACTATCCATTCTTCATCTGGCACTAAAAGCTAAATGTTTTACAACAGAGAGTAAGTGAAAAGTTTTATGTTTTTGCTTGAGGTAATTTATTTTAAAATTAAAAATCTTCTTTCAGCTGATGCGATGAGAATCATCACAGCTGGAGGATTCTATATTAATCAAAAGCGAACTGAAAACTTCTCCGAAGTTATTACCAATGGCATTCATGTTCTTAAAAATTGTCTTTCATTGCTTAGGGTCGGAAAAAATAATTTTTATATTGTTAAGTGGTTAAAGTAAAAACAAAGATATTTCAGATGCTGTGTTAAAGGTTAAATAAATTTCTTTTGTTGTTTTCAAATTGTTTGAGTTTGGTTTTCTAACAAACATTCCAAATATCCATATGCAATTATATGGATTCTTTAAGAAGCATTTTTTGAGAAAGGCCATTCGACGTTTTCTTAGTCATATGCTAATTGAAAATAGTCCATTTTAAAAGCAAATGTAGTTTCTGTGTTTCGTTCCCATTTTCATATTCAAAACTTTAAGACCAATGTGTACCTATCTCCTCTTAAATCCTTTCCAATTTTCCTAACGCTCCCACTGTCTTTTAATAAAACATATAAAGGTATTTTATAACCCCTTCGAAACCTGTAAGTTATAAAAAAAATCTAATAACTAATGAAAGATCACCTTTTATATAATTTAATTATCGAAAAAGTACATTTTTTATTAATGTTCCCTTAAATATCAAAATTCAAACAACTATATTATATTCCATTCCTGACAACATTACTCTCACATAGGAATGGTTGAGAGTCATAAGTCACAAGGCCCTAGTTCTCAACGAATTGTTGCGCCACCTAATTTATTTATTTAATTTTATTATAGCTATTGGATATACTTGTAACATACGTATAAGGCTTTTAGAGGCTATCAAAACTCATGAAGTAACTATTTTTCAAAAATGTTTGTGATGGTTTTCCAAATCCGTTTAAAGTTTTTCAAAACTTTGGGTAGAGCCAAATGAAAACACATGAGTCTTCTCATAACGAATATATAAATTACGAAAACTAAGTCAAATACTAAAATGATTTAAGCTTTCGCTTAAATGCAAAGATACATTGTACTTTGCAAAATCATTTTGTAAAGTTAAGGGATACGTTGTGTACGAACGTGATGAAAAAAAAGTTTTTAATTTTGTGGAATTGAACACATGCTTCAATAAAGAAAAAAATACAATCTACTTAATTCAGCTTTTTTCTTTTATTATTTGCGAGTTGATCACCATATACATATTTGAATTCTTTTCTTTTACTTTCACTCTGTGGAATCAGAAGATGTTGCTATTGTTGCTGCTGCAAATCGGCTTGCTGCAAAGCGGCTTGTATTATATTTCTTGGTGGATGATTTATTGGCCGATGATGCTGGAAACCCTAAAGAATTATATCATTTAAAATATTCCTGTTTGGATCACTCGTAAGTTAATCAATTAACAAACCTGAATTGCCTGCATAATCTGGAATTGCTGTTACTGCTGTTGAGTCGTTCCAGCACCAGCACTCAGCTGCTGGGAGAAGGGCGTTAGCGATCGACTTCGGAAAGTCGAAGCTTTTACTTGCACCATTGACTTGGTGGTGTCAATTTACAAAAAACTTTCGATTCGCACTCACTGTTGTACTTTGTGGAACCAGAAGATGTTGCTTTTGTTGCCACTGCAAAAGTAGTTTTTTTTGCGGCTTGCATTATATTTCCTGGCAGCTGATGAATAGGTTGAGCATGTTGGAAGCACTAAAGAATCATAATTTAAAATATTTCTGCTTGGATCACTCACAAGTTAATTAACTAACCTGAATTGCCTGCTTACTCTGCAGTTGCTGTTACTGCTGTTAAGTCGTTCCAGCACCAAACCTCAGCTGCTAGAAGGGCGTTAGCGGTCAGCTCCACTGAATGTTGAAATGCCTACTTGCATCATTGACTTGGTGGTGTTACTGCAGTTTGTTGCATTGAAAGCATTTGACTTTTGGTAGAGATGGTGACACCTCCACCGTCAACGCCTGCGGCAGCTATGGCCGCTGAGATGGAAGCAGATATGTACATGATACAGCAGCAATTGGGTACTGGACAGAGAGATGCACCTCTAAGTCCACAATCCACACAAATTGTTTAGAAAAGTGTTCTTGCGCTTCCAACAAAAATTAACACATAATGGCCAGCGTCTGTAGTTAAAAACGTTGATATTATTTTGTTAAGAGAAATATAATATAAAACTTACCTGTAAATCAGCGCCTTGTTTGCTTGTCTTCCAGATTTCTTGAGGGAAATTGCATTATGGTATGTAAGAGGCAGCATCTAAAATGAAAACACAGGCTATAAAAAAAATCGATAATTGTTACACCTTCTTCACTGCAATTTGACTTACTTTTTATTCAATGAAGTGAACTTGTATATACTCTTTTCATTATAAAGGTTTTTGGTCTGAAAAATATGAAATTATATTTAATATCAAAACAATTAACAAAAACTTACTCTTAAAATCCGAGACCCATTGTTTTGTTTTGCAAAATTGATTGTCATTTTTGACAGGTCACAAAAATTCCATAAGTTTCTTTTCAGCCCAATCCCCCATTTTGCTTTTTTTTTCACCACTCACATGTATTCACCGATAGCGAATTTGAGAGAGTTCACCTCGAATAAAATTTGAGGGTGTTTCAGGTAGGACGGGTACCGGTCGGGACTCTAGATAATATATTTCCTCTATGGTAGACGCGTTCAATAATATGTAGTAGAACGGGTGATAGTCATGAAGTAGAACGATGGGGAAAGAGGTCTGTTCTCATGACAGAAACAATATAATAGGCTTTTAACACCAAACCCAAAACCATAGAGGAAATATATTATCTAGAGTCCCGACTTAATGGGTTTGCTCTCTTTCGGCCTACAAACTAAATTGAGCGAATTTTGCCCATTAGCATAAGCATGTGTTAGTTGTCCCGAGCATTTCTTTTGGGTTCAGTTTGCACAATTAGGGGGAAAACAATGTGAGGTGAACTCAGCCGTTCAAAAAAGAGATCCGTTGAATTCAAAAATTTAAAAATGAATGCAATATTTTAAGAAAAATTAATTTTGCAACTTCTTTTTAGTGAAAACTGTGCTAAAAATAATATTTGACTGCTTTTGGCAAACAAATTCTATGATTTTTATAAAAAAGTTTCGCTAAAAACAGAAAAAATTATGCAGAAAGTATAGGCGCAGCCTAGAACTGCAATGCGAACGTGACCCAATTTGAGTTGTTCCCAGTTTTGACAGATCAACAGCGAGGTGAGTATTTTGACAACGAAAATTAAAAGGAAAACAAAATACAATTTCTGCGATTTAAAAAAATAAAAACAAAAGTCAAAATTAATAAAAACAAAGTTGTTAATAGTACTCCTGATCAAATGTTTTATATATATTTTATAAACTATTTCATACAAAATGATCCGAAGTCAACTATCTAAAACGTGCCTTCATCATATCTGAAGAAGTATTTCCCTCTAGCTGATAGAGGATTCTTTTCGGATCTTTTTCCAGACACCGCTGGGTAAGTTGTATATTGTTTTGTATGTTTATAAAAACTACAAGAAATCGTAATGAATTACATTCTGTTCTTCTTAAAACGGTAGTCCGGAAATGACAAAACTTTTCACAAGTAAACAACATACAATCTACGCCGGCTTTAATCCAACTGCCAATAGTCTATACGTTGGCAATCTCCTGGTAATAATGGGACTTCTGCATTGCCAGCGAGAAGGACACAATCCAATTGTGTTATTTGGAGAAGCTTAGGGTCTTATCGGTGATCCTAGTGGCAAAAAAAAAAACAGAACGAAACCAACTAGGTCGTCGATCATTGAGACAAATTAATTGCTATAGAAAAACAGCTTAATAGAATATTCAAGAATCATCAGGGTGTACTTTTGGACACTAGTAAAAACAAAAGTGACCTATCTCCTATAAGGTAACTATAATAGAAACCTAATGCGCTTTAAAAACTCAATCGTTTTGATAACCTTCCTTTCAGAGTCGTCAACAATGCATCTGAATGTAGAGGACTTTGTTGCCAATATGGGAAGACACTTTCAAATGGCATCAATGCTCTCAATATCATCAGTCCAGTCGCGACTTGAGAGTGCAGCTGGAATGAGCTTTACCGAATTCACATATCAAATTTTCCAAGCTTATGACTGGTTGCATTTGCTTCAGAAATACGATTGTCGCTTCCAAATGGGAGGCAGTGACCAAATGGGCAACTTAATGACTGGCCACGAACTCATCAGCAGAGTAGAAAAAAAGAAATCAGTATTTGGAATGACACTGCCTCTTGTTACCAACGAAGAAGGAGACAAGTTCGGAAAATCTGCTGGCAATGGTATTTGGCTGGACGGAGAAAAAACGTCGCCATTTTCTCTTTATCAGTTCTTTTTCAAAATGCCAGATTCTGAAGTCGAGAAGCTTCTCAAGTTGTTTACTTTTATCCCACTGAAAGAAATTGCATTTCTCATGGAAGAATACAAAAAAACACCAGAGAAGAGAAAAGCACAAACGATTCTAGCTGAAGATGTGACGCTTCTAGTCCATGTAAGTGATATTTAATAAACAAATAAATCACTTCTTTTAGCTATTTAAGTTTTTCTCATTATAGAGGCGGGTCTAAAACAAGCCGAAAAAGTCACAGAGGCGCTCTATAAGGGCAATGTTGAAGGACTAGGTGAACTGAATTACAACGAAATCCGATAGATTTTTTCTGGAGCTTGCGTCGTTGAGATTTTTCCAGAGCCTGGACTATCCATTCTTGATCTGGCACTAAAAGCTAAATGTTTTACAACAGAGAGTAAGTGAAAAGTTTTATGTTTTTGCTTGAGGTAATTTATTTTAAAATTAAAAATCTTCTTTCAGCTGATGCGATGAGAATCATCACAGCTGGAGGATTCTATATTAATCAAAAGCGAACTGAAAACTTCTCCGAAGTTATTACCAATTGCATTCATGTTCTTAAAAATTGTCTTTCATTGCTTAGGGTCGGAAAAAATAATTTTTATATTGTTAAGTGGTTAAAGTAAAAACAAAGATATTTCAGATGCTGTGTTAAAGGTTAAATAAATTTCTTTTGTTGTTTTCAAATTGTTTGAGTTTGGTTTTCTAACAAACATTCCAAATATCCATATGCAATTATATGGATTCTTTAAGAAGCATTTTTTGAGAAAGGCCATTCGACGTTTTCTTAGTCATATGCTAATTGAAAATAGTCAATTTTAAAAGCAAATGTAGTTTCTGTGTTTCGTTCCCATTTTCATATTCAAAACTTTAAGACCAATGTGTACCTATCTCCTCTTAAATCCTTTCCAATTTTCCTAACGGTCACACTGTCTTTTAATAAAACATATAAAGGTATTTTATAACCCCTTCGAAACCTGTAAGTTATAAAAAAAATCTAATAACTAATGAAAGATCAGCTTTTATATAATATATATATAATTCAAACAACTATATTATATTCCATTCCTGACAACATTACTCTCACATAGGAATGGTTGAGAGTCATAAGTCACAAGGCCCTAGTTCTCAACGAATTGTTGCGCCACCTAATTTATTTATTTATTTTTATTATAGCTATTGGATATACTCGTAACATACATACGTATAAGGCTTTTAGAGGCTATCAAAACTCATGAAGTAACTATTTTTCAAAAATGTTTGTGATGGTTTTCCAAATCCGTTTAAAGTTTTTCAAAACTTTGGGTAGAGCCAAATGAAAACACATGAGTCTTCTCATAACGAATATATAAATTACGAAAACTAAGTCAAATACTAAAATGATTTAAGCTTTCGCTTAAATGCAAAGATACATTGTACTTTGCAAAATCATTTTGTAAAGTTAAGGGATACGTTGTGTACGAACGTGATGAAAAAAAAGTTTTTAATTTTGTGGAATTGAACACATGCTTCAATAAAGAAAAAAATACAATCTACTTAATTCAGCTTTTTTCTTTTATTATTTGCGAGTTGATCACCATATACATATTTGAATTCTTTTCTTTTACTTTCACTCTGTGGAATCAGAAGATGTTGCTATTGTTGCTGCTGCAAATCGGCTTGCTGCAAAGCGGCTTGTATTATATTTCTTGGTGGATGATTTATTGGCCGATGATGCTGGAAACCCTAAAGAATTATATCATTTAAAATATTCCTGTTTGGATCACTCGTAAGTTAATCAATTAACAAACCTGAATTGCCTGCATAATCTGGAATTGCTGTTACTGCTGTTGAGTCGTTCCAGCACCAGCACTCAGCTGCTGGGAGAAGGGCGTTAGCGATCGACTTCGGAAAGTCGAAGCTTTTACTTGCACCATTGACTTGGTGGTGTCAATTTACAAAAAACTTTCGATTCGCACTCACTGTTGTACTTTGTGGAACCAGAAGATGTTGCTTTTGTTGCCACTGCAAAAGTAGTTTTTTTTGCGGCTTGCATTATATTTCCTGGCAGCTGATGAATAGGTTGAGCATGTTGGAAGCACTAAAGAATCATAATTTAAAATATTTCTGCTTGGATCACTCACAAGTTAATTAACTAACCTGAATTGCCTGCTTACTCTGCAGTTGCTGTTACTGCTGTTAAGTCGTTCCAGCACCAAACCTCAGCTGCTAGAAGGGCGTTAGCGGTCAGCTCCACTGAATGTTGAAATGCCTACTTGCATCATTGACTTGGTGGTGTTACTGCAGTTTGTTGCATTGAAAGCATTTGACTTTTGGTAGAGATGGTGACACCTCCACCGTCAACGCCTGCGGCAGCTATGGCCGCTGAGATGGAAGCAGATATGTACATGATACAGCAGCAATTGGGTACTGGACAGAGAGATGCACCTCTAAGTCCACAATCCACACAAATTGTTTAGAAAAGTGTTCTTGCGCTTCCAACAAAAATTAACACATAATGGCCAGCGTCTGTAGTTAAAAACGTTGATATTATTTTGTTAAGAGAAATATAATATAAAACTTACCTGTAAATCAGCGCCTTGTTTGCTTGTCTTCCAGATTTCTTGAGGGAAATTGCATTATGGTATGTAAGAGGCAGCATCTAAAATGAAAACACAGGCTATAAAAAAAATCGATAATTGTTACACCTTCTTCACTGCAATTTGACTTACTTTTTATTCAATGAAGTGAACTTGTATATACTCTTTTCATTATAAAGGTTTTTGGTCTGAAAAATATGAAATTATATTTAATATCAAAACAATTAACAAAAACTTACTCTTAAAATCCGAGACCCATTGTTTTGTTTTGCAAAATTGATTGTCATTTTTGACAGGTCACAAAAATTCCATAAGTTTCTTTTCAGCCCAATCCCCCATTTTGCTTTTTTTTTTCACCACTCACATGTATTCACCGATAGCGAATTTGAGAGAGTTCACCTCGAATAAAATTTGAGGGTGTTTCAGGTAGGACGGGTACCGGTCGGGACTCTAGATAATATATTTCCTCTATGGTAGACGCGTTCAATAATATGTAGTAGAACGGGTGATAGTCATGAAGTAGAACGATGGGGAAAGAGGTCTGTTCTCATGACAGAAACAATATAATAGGCTTTTAACACCAAACCCAAAACCATAGAGGAAATATATTATCTAGAGTCCCGACTTAATGGGTTTGCTCTCTTTCGGCCTACAAACTAAATTGAGCGAATTTTGCCCATTAGCATAAGCATGTGTTAGTTGTCCCGAGCATTTCTTTTGGGTTCAGTTTGCACAATTAGGGGGAAAACAATGTGAGGTGAACTCAGCCGTTCAAAAAAGAGATCCGTTGAATTCAAAAATTTAAAAATGAATGCAATATTTTAAGAAAAATTAATTTTGCAACTTCTTTTTAGTGAAAACTGTGCTAAAAATAATATTTGACTGCTTTTGGCAAACAAATTCTATGATTTTTATAAAAAAGTTTCGCTAAAAACAGAAAAAATCATGCAGAAAGTATAGGCGCAGCCTAGAACTGCAATGCGAACGTGACCCAATTTGAGTTGTTCCCAGTTTTGACAGATCAACAGCGAGGTGAGTATTTTGACAACGAAAATTAAAAGGAAAACAAAATACAATTTCTGCGATTTAAAAAAATCAAAACAAAAGTCAAAATTAATAAAAACAAAGTTGTTAATAGTACTCCTGATCAAATGTTTTATATATATTTTATAAACTATTTCATACAAAATGATCCGAAGTCAACTATCTAAAACGTGCCTTCATCATATCTGAAGAAGTATTTCCCTCTAGCTGATAGAGGATTCTTTTCGGATCTTTTTCCAGACACCGCTGGGTAAGTTGTATATTGTTTTGTATGTTTATAAAAACTACAAGAAATCGTAATGAATTACATTCTGTTCTTCTTAAAACGGTAGTCCGGAAATGACAAAACTTTTCACAAGTAAACAACATACAATCTACGCCGGCTTTAATCCAACTGCCAATAGTCTATACGTTGGCAATCTCCTGGTAATAATGGGACTTCTGCATTGCCAGCGAGAAGGACACAATCCAATTGTGTTATTTGGAGAAGCTTAGGGTCTTATCGGTGATCCTAGTGGCAAAAAAAAAACAGAACGAAACCAACTAGGTCGTCGATCATTGAGACAAATTAATTGCTATAGAAAAACAGCTTAATAGAATATTCAAGAATCATCAGGGTGTACTTTTGGACACTAGTAAAAACAAAAGTGACCTATCTCCTATAAGGTAACTATAATAGAAACCTAATGCGCTTTAAAAACTCAATCGTTTTGATAACCTTCCTTTCAGAGTCGTCAACAATGCATCTGAATGTAGAGGACTTTGTTGCCAATATGGGAAGACACTTTCAAATGGCATCAATGCTCTCAATATCATCAGTCCAGTCGCGACTTGAGAGTGCAGCTGGAATGAGCTTTACCGAATTCACATATCAAATTTTCCAAGCTTATGACTGGTTGCATTTGCTTCAGAAATACGATTGTCGCTTCCAAATGGGAGGCAGTGACCAAATGGGCAACTTAATGACTGGCCACGAACTCATCAGCAGAGTAGAAAAAAAGAAATCAGTATTTGGAATGACACTGCCTCTTGTTACCAACGAAGAAGGAGACAAGTTCGGAAAATCTGCTGGCAATGGTATTTGGCTGGACGGAGAAAAAACGTCGCCATTTTCTCTTTATCAGTTCTTTTTCAAAATGCCAGATTCTGAAGTCGAGAAGCTTCTCAAGTTGTTTACTTTTATCCCACTGAAAGAAATTGCATTTCTCATGGAAGAATACAAAAAAACACCAGAGAAGAGAAAAGCACAAACGATTCTAGCTGAAGATGTGACGCTTCTAGTCCATGTAAGTGATATTTAATAAACAAATAAATCACTTCTTTTAGCTATTTAAGTTTTTCTCATTATAGAGGCGGGTCTAAAACAAGCCGAAAAAGTCACAGAGGCGCTCTATAAGGGCAATGTTGAAGGACTAGGTGAACTGAATTACAACGAAATCCGATAGATTTTTTCTGGAGCTTGCGTCGTTGAGATTTTTCCAGAGCCTGGACTATCCATTCTTGATCTGGCACTAAAAGCTAAATGTTTTACAACAGAGAGTAAGTGAAAAGTTTTATGTTTTTGCTTGAGGTAATTTATTTTAAAATTAAAAATCTTCTTTCAGCTGATGCGATGAGAATCATCACAGCTGGAGGATTCTATATTAATCAAAAGCGAACTGAAAACTTCTCCGAAGTTATTACCAATTGCATTCATGTTCTTAAAAATTGTCTTTCATTGCTTAGGGTCGGAAAAAATAATTTTTATATTGTTAAGTGGTTAAAGTAAAAACAAAGATATTTCAGATGCTGTGTTAAAGGTTAAATAAATTTCTTTTGTTGTTTTCAAATTGTTTGAGTTTGGTTTTCTAACAAACATTCCAAATATCCATATGCAATTATATGGATTCTTTAAGAAGCATTTTTTGAGAAAGGCCATTCGACGTTTTCTTAGTCATATGCTAATTGAAAATAGTCAATTTTAAAAGCAAATGTAGTTTCTGTGTTTCGTTCCCATTTTCATATTCAAAACTTTAAGACCAATGTGTACCTATCTCCTCTTAAATCCTTTCCAATTTTCCTAACGGTCACACTGTCTTTTAATAAAACATATAAAGGTATTTTATAACCCCTTCGAAACCTGTAAGTTATAAAAAAAATCTAATAACTAATGAAAGATCAGCTTTTATATAATATATATATAATTCAAACAACTATATTATATTCCATTCCTGACAACATTACTCTCACATAGGAATGGTTGAGAGTCATAAGTCACAAGGCCCTAGTTCTCAACGAATTGTTGCGCCACCTAATTTATTTATTTATTTTTATTATAGCTATTGGATATACTCGTAACATACATACGTATAAGGCTTTTAGAGGCTATCAAAACTCATGAAGTAACTATTTTTCAAAAATGTTTGTGATGGTTTTCCAAATCCGTTTAAAGTTTTTCAAAACTTTGGGTAGAGCCAAATGAAAACACATGAGTCTTCTCATAACGAATATATAAATTACGAAAACTAAGTCAAATACTAAAATGATTTAAGCTTTAGCTGAAATGCAAAGATACATTGTACTTTGCAAAATCATTTTGTAAAGTTAAGGGATACGTTGTGTACGAACGTGATGAAAAAAAAGTTTTTAATTTTGTGGAATTGAACACATGCTTCAATAAAGAAAAAAATACAATCTACTTAATTCAGCTTTTTTCTTTTATTATTTGCGAGTTGATCACCATATACATATTTGAATTCTTTTCTTTTACTTTCACTCTGTGGAATCAGAAGATGTTGCTATTGTTGCTGCTGCAAATCTTTTCTTTAGAGCAGCGGCTTGTATTATATTTCTTGGTGGATGATGCATTGGCCGATGATGTTGGAAACCCTAAAGAATTATATCATTTAAAATATTCCTGTTTGGATCACTCGTAAGTTAATCAATTAACAAACCTGAATTGCCTGCATAATCTGGAATTGCTGTTACTGCTGTTAAGTCGTTCCAGCACCAGCACTCAGCTGCTGGGAGAAGGGCGTTAGCGATCGACTTCGGAAAGTCGAAGCTTTTACTTGCACCATTGACTTGGTGGTGTCAATTTACAAAAAACTTTCGATTCGCACTCACTGTTGTACTTTGTGGAACCAGAAGATGTTGCTTTTGTTGCCACTGCAAAAGTCGTTTTTTTTTGCGGCTTGCATTATATTTCCTGGCAGCTGATGAATAGGTCGAGCATGTTGGAAGCACTAAAGAATCATAATTTAAAATATTTCTGTTTGGATCACTCACAAGTTAATTAACTAACCTGAATTGCCTGCTTACTCTGCAGTTGCTGTTACTGCTGTTAAGTCGTTCCAGCACCAAACCTCAGCTGCTAGAAGGGCGTTAGCGGTCGGCTCCACTGAATGTTGAAATGCCTACTTGCATCATTGACTTGGTGGTGTTACTGCAGTTTGTTGCATTGAAAGCATTTGACTTTTGGTAGAGATGGTGACACCTCCACCGTCAACGCCTGCGGCAGCTATGGCCGCTGAGATGGAAGCAGATATGTACATGATACAGCAGCAATTGGGTACTGGACAGAGAGATGCACCTCTAAGTCCACAATCCACACAAATTGTTTAGAAAAGTGTTCTTGCGCTTCCAACAAAAATTAACACATAATGGCCAGCGTCTGTAGTTAAAAACGTTGATATTATTTTGTTAAGAGAAATATAATATAAAACTTACCTGTAAATCAGCGCCTTGTTTGCTTGTCTTCCACATTTCTTGAGGGAAATTGCATTATGGTATGTAAGAGGCAGCATCTAAAATGAAAACGCAGGCTATAAAAAAAATCGATAATTGTTACACCTTCTTCACTGCAATTTGACTTACTTTTTATTCAATGAAGTGAACTTGTATATACTCTTTTCATTATAAAGGTTTTTGGTCTGAAAAATATGAAATTATATTTAATATCAAAACAATTAACAAAAACTTACTCTTAAAATCCGAGACCCATTGTTTTGTTTTGCAAAATTGATTGTCATTTTTGACAGGTCACAAAAATTCCATAAGTTTCTTTTCAGCCCAATCCCCCATTTTGCTTTTTTTTTTCACCACTCACATGTATTCACCGATAGCGAATTTGAGAGAGTTCACCTCGAATAAAATTTGAGGGTGTTTCAGGTAGGACGGGTACCGGTCGGGACTCTAGATAATATATTTCTTCTATGGTAGACGCGTTCAATAATATGTAGTAGAACGGGTGATAGTCATGAAGTAGAACGATGGGGAAAGAGGTCTGTTCTCATGACAGAAACAATATAATAGGCTTTTAACACCAAACCCAAAACCATAGAGGAAATATATTATCTAGAGTCCCGACTTAATGGGTTTGCTCTCTTTCGGCCTACAAACTAAATTGAGCGAATTTTGCCCATTAGCATAAGCATGTGTTAGTTGTCCCGAGCATTTCTTTTGGGTTCAGTTTGCACAATTAGGGGGAAAACAATGTGAGGTGAACTCAGCCGTTCAAAAAAGAGATCCGTTGAATTCAAAAATTTAAAAATGAATGCAATATTTTATGAAAAATTAATTTTGCAACTTCTTTTTAGTGAAAACTGTGCTAAAAATAATATTTGACTGCTTTTGGCAAACAAATTCTATGATTTTTATAAAAAAGTTTCGCTAAAAACAGAAAAAATCATGCAGAAAGTATAGGCGCAGCCTAGAACTGCAATGCGAACGTGACCCAATTTGAGTTGTTCCCAGTTTTGACAGATCAACAGCGAGGTGAGTATTTTGACAACGAAAATTAAAAGGAAAACAAAATACAATTTCTGCGATTTAAAAAAATCAAAACAAAAGTCAAAATTAATAAAAACAAAGTTGTTAATAGTACTCCTGATCAAATGTTTTATATATATTTTATAAACTATTTCATACAAAATGATCCGAAGTCAACTATCTAAAACGTGCCTTCATCATATCTGAAGAAGTATTTCCCTCTAGCTGATAAAGGATTCTTTCCGGATCTTTTTCCAGACACCACTGGGTAAGTTGTATATTGTTTTGTATGTTTATAAAAACTACAAGAAATCGTAATGAATTACATTCTGTTCTTCTTAAAACGGTAGTCCGGAAATGACAAAACTTTTCACAAGTAAACAACATACAATCTACGCCGGCTTTAATACAACTGCCAATAGTCTATACGTTGGCAATCTCCTGGTAATAATGGGACTTCTGCATTGCCAGCGAGAAGGACACAATCCAATTGCGTTATTTGGAGAAGCTTAGGGTCTTATCGGTGATCCTAGTGGCAAAAAAAAAAAACAGAACGAAACCAACTAGGTCGTCGATCATTGAGACAAATTAATTGCTATAGAAAAACAGCTTAATAGAATATTCAAGAATCATCAGGGTGTACTTTTGGACACTAGTAAAAACAAAAGTGACCTATCTCCTATAAGGTAACTATAATAGAAACCTAATGCGCTTTAAAAACTCAATCGTTTTGATAACCTTCCTTTCAGAGTCGTCAACAATGCATCTGAATGTAGAGGACTTTGTTGCCAATATGGGAAGACACTTTCAAATGGCATCAATGCTCTCAATATCATCAGTCCAGTCGCGACTTGAGAGTGCAGCTGGAATGAGCTTTACCGAATTCACATATCAAATTTTCCAAGCTTATGACTGGTTGCATTTGCTTCAGAAATACGATTGTCGCTTCCAAATGGGAGGCAGTGACCAAATGGGCAACTTAATGACTGGCCACGAACTCATCAGCAGAGTAGAAAAAAAGAAATCAGTATTTGGAATGACACTGCCTCTTGTTACCAACGAAGAAGGAGACAAGTTCGGAAAATCTGCTGGCAATGGTATTTGGCTGGACGGAGAAAAAACGTCGCCATTTTCTCTTTATCAGTTCTTTTTCAATATGCCAGATTCTGAAGTCGTTGTTCTCAAGTTGTTTACTTTTATCCCACTGAAAGAAATTGCATTTCTCATGGAAGAATACAAAAAAACACCAGAGAAGAGAAAAGCACAAACGATTCTAGCTGAAGATGTGACGCTTCTAGTCCATGTAAGTGATATTTAATAAACAAATAAATCACTTCTTTTAGCTATTTAAGTTTTTCTCATTATAGAGGCGGGTCTAAAACAAGCCGAAAAAGTCACAGAGGCGCTCTATAAGGGCAATGTTGAAGGACTAGGTGAACTGAATTACAACGAAATCCGATAGATTTTTTCTGGAGCTTGCGTCGTTGAGATTTTTCCAGAGCCTGGACTATCCATTCTTGATCTGGCACTAAAAGCTAAATGTTTTACAACAGAGAGTAAGTGAAAAGTTTTATGTTTTTGCTTGAGGTAATTTATTTTAAAATTAAAAATCTTCTTTCAGCTGATGCGATGAGAATCATCACAGCTGGAGGATTCTATATTAATCAAAAGCGAACTGAAAACTTCTCCGAAGTTATTACCAATTGCATTCATGTTCTTAAAAATTGTCTTTCATTGCTTAGGGTCGGAAAAAATAATTTTTATATTGTTAAGTGGTTAAAGTAAAAACAAAGATATTTCAGATGCTGTGTTAAAGGTTAAATAAATTTCTTTTGTTGTTTTCAAATTGTTTGAGTTTGGTTTTCTAACAAACATTCCAAATATCCATATGCAATTATATGGATTCTTTAAGAAGCATTTTTTGAGAAAGGCCATTCGACGTTTTCTTAGTCATATGCTAATTGAAAATAGTCAATTTTAAAAGCAAATGTAGTTTCTGTGTTTCGTTCCCATTTTCATATTCAAAACTTTAAGACCAATGTGTACCTATCTCCTCTTAAATCCTTTCCAATTTTCCTAACGGTCACACTGTCTTTTAATAAAACATATAAAGGTATTTTATAACCCCTTCGAAACCTGTAAGTTATAAAAAAAATCTAATAACTAATGAAAGATCAGCTTTTATATAATATATATATAATTCAAACAACTATATTATATTCCATTCCTGACAACATTACTCTCACATAGGAATGGTTGAGAGTCATAAGTCACAAGGCCCTAGTTCTCAACGAATTGTTGCGCCACCTAATTTATTTATTTATTTTTATTATAGCTATTGGATATACTCGTAACATACGTATAAGGCTTTTAGAGGCTATCAAAACTCATGAAGTAACTATTTTTCAAAAATGTTTGTGATGGTTTTCCAAATCCGTTTAAAGTTTTTCAAAACTTTGGGTAGAGCCAAATGAAAACACATGAGTCTTCTCATAACGAATATATAAATTACGAAAACTAAGTCAAATACTAAAATGATTTAAGCTTTAGCTGAAATGCAAAGATACATTGTACTTTGCAAAATCATTTTGTAAAGTTAAGGGATACGTTGTGTACGAACGTGATGAAAAAAAAGTTTTTAATTTTGTGGAATTGAACACATGCTTCAATAAAGAAAAAAAATACAATCTACTTAATTCAGCTTTTTTCTTTTATTATTTGCGAGTTGATCACCATATACATATTTGAATTCTTTTCTTTTACTTTCACTCTGTGGAATCAGAAGATGTTGCTATTGTTGCTGCTGCAAATCTTTTCTTTAGAGCAGCGGCTTGTATTATATTTCTTGGTGGATGATGCATTGGCCGATGATGTTGGAAACCCTAAAGAATTATATCATTTAAAATATTCCTGTTTGGATCACTCGTAAGTTAATCAATTAACAAACCTGAATTGCCTGCATAATCTGGAATTGCTGTTACTGCTGTTGAGTCGTTCCAGCACCAGCACTCAGCTGCTGGGAGAAGGGCGTTAGCGATCGACTTCGGAAAGTCGAAGCTTTTACTTGCACCATTGACTTGGTGGTGTCAATTTACAAAAAACTTTCGATTCGCACTCACTGTTGTACTTTGTGGAACCAGAAGATGTTGCTTTTGTTGCCACTGCAAAAGTCGTTTTTTTTTGCGGCTTGCATTATATTTCCTGGCAGCTGATGAATAGGTCGAGCATGTTGGAAGCACTAAAGAATCATAATTTAAAATATTTCTGTTTGGATCACTCACAAGTTAATTAACTAACCTGAATTGCCTGCTTACTCTGCAGTTGCTGTTACTGCTGTTAAGTCGTTCCAGCACCAAACCTCAGCTGCTAGAAGGGCGTTAGCGGTCGGCTCCACTGAATGTTGAAATGCCTACTTGCATCATTGACTTGGTGGTGTTGCTGCAGTTTGTTGCATTGAAAGCATTTGACTTTTGGTAGAGATGGTGACACCTCCACCGTCAACGCCTGCGGCAGCTATGGCCGCTGAGATGGAAGCAGATATGTACATGATACAGCAGCAATTGGGTACTGGACAGAGAGATGCACCTCTAAGTCCACAATCCACACAAATTGTTTAGAAAAGTGTTCTTGCGCTTCCAACAAAAATTAACACATAATGGCCAGCGTCTGTAGTTAAAAACGTTGATATTATTTTGTTAAGAGAAATATAATATAAAACTTACCTGTAAATCAGCGCCTTGTTTGCTTTGTCTTCCAGATTTCTTGAGGGAAATTGCATTATGGTATGTAAGAGGCAGCATCTAAAATGAAAACACAGGCTATAAAAAAAATCGATAATTGTTACACCTTCTTCACTGCAATTTGACTTACTTTTTATTCAATGAAGTGAACTTGTATATACTCTTTTCATTATAAAGGTTTTTTGTCTGAAAAATATGAAATTATATTTAATATCAAAACAATTAACAAAAACTTACTCTTAAAATCCGAGACCCATTGTTTTGTTTTGCAAAATTGATTGTCATTTTTGACAGGTCACAAAAATTCCATAAGTTTCTTTTCAGCCCAATCCCCCATTTTGCTTTTTTTTCACCACTCACATGTATTCACCGATAGCGAATTTGAGAGAGTTCACCTCGAATAAAATTTGAGGGTGTTTCAGGTAGGACGGGTACCGGTCGGGACTCTAGATAATATATTTCCTCTATGGTAGACGCGTTCAATAATATGTAGTAGAACGGGTGATAGTCATGAAGTAGAACGATGGGGAAAGAGGTCTGTTCTCATGACAGAAACAATATAATAGGCTTTTAACACCAAACCCAAAACCATAGAGGAAATATATTATCTAGAGTCCCGACTTAATGGGTTTGCTCTCTTTCGGCCTACAAACTAAATTGAGCGAATTTTGCCCATTAGCATAAGCATGTGTTAGTTGTCCCGTGCATTTCTTATGGGAAAATCCAGATTCTATGTAGTTGTTATGGGCTTTTGGGTTCAGTTTGCACAATTAGGGGGAAAACAATGTGAGGTGAACTCAGCCGTTCAAAAAAGAGATCCGTTGAATTCAAAAATTTAAAAATGAATGCAATATTTTAAGAAAAATGAATTTTGCAACTTTTTTTTAGTGAAAACTGTGCTAAAAATAATATTTGACTGCTTTTGGCAAACAAATTCTATGATTTTTATGAAAAGTTTCGCTAAAAACAGAAAAAATCATGCAGAAAGTATAGGCGCAGCCTAGAACTGCAATGCGAACGTGACCCAATTTGAGTTGTTCCCAGTTTTGACAGATCAACAGCGAGGTGAGTATTTTGACAACGAAAATTAAAAGGAAAACAAAATACAATTTCTGCGATTTAAAAAAATCAAAACAAAAGTCAAAATTAATAAAAACAAAGTTGTTAATAGTACTCCTGATTAACTGTTTCATCTATATTTTATAAACAATTTCATACAAAATGATCCGAAGTCAACTATTTCATCGATCTAAAACGTGCCTTCATCATATCCGAAGAAGTATTTCCCAACGTAACTTATTGGCTGTAGCTGATAGAGGATTCTTTCAGGATCTCTTTCCAGACACCACTGGGTAAGTTGTATATTGTTTTGTATGTTTATAAAAACTACAAGAAATCGTAATGAATTACATTCTGTTCTTCTTAAAACGGTAGTCCGGAAATGACAAACATTTTCACAAGTAAACAACAAACGATATACGGCTTTGTTCCAACTGCCGATAGTCTACATGTTGGCAATCTCCTGGTAATAATGGGACTTCTGCATTGCCACCGAGAAGGACACAATCCAATTGCGTTAGTTGGAGGAGCTACGGGTCTTATCGTTGATCCTAGTGGCAAAAAAAAAACAGAACGAAACCAACTAGGGTCATCGGTCATTGAGACAAATCAATTGCTATAGAAAAACAGCTTAATAGAATATTCAAGAATCATCAGGATCTACTTTGGGACACTAGTAAAAACAAAAGTGACCTATCTCTTATAAGGTAACTATAATAGAAACCTAATGCGCTTTAAAAACTCAATCGTTTTGATAATCTTTCTTTCAGAGTCGTCAACAATGCATCATGGTACGAAAATCTGAATGTAGTGGACTTTGTTGCCAATATGGGAAGACACTTTCGAATGGGATCAATGCTCTCAATATCGTCAGTCCAGTCGCGACTTGAGAGTGCAGCTGGAATGAGCTTTACCGAATTCACATATCAAATTTTCCAAGCTTATGACTGGTTGCATTTGCTTCAGAAATACGATTGTCGTTTCCAAATGGGAGGCAGTGACCAAATGGGCAACTTAATGACTGGTCACGAACTCATCAGCAGAGTAGAAAAAAAGAAATCAGTATTTGGAATGACACTGCCTCTTGTTACCAACGAAGAAGGAGACAAGTTCGGAAAATCTGCTGGCAATGGTATTTGGCTGGACGAAGAAAAAACGTCGCCATTTTCTCTTTATCAGTTCTTTTTGAAAATGCCAGATTCTGAAGTCGAGAAGCTTCTCAAGTTGTTCACTTTTATCCCACTGAAATAAATTGCATTTCTCATGGAAGAACACAAAAAATCACCAGAGAAGAGAAAAGCACAAACGATTCTAGCTGAAGATTTGACGCATCTAGTCCATGGAGGTGATATTTAATAAACAAATAAATCACTTCTTTTAGCTATTTAAGTTTTTCTCATTATACAGGCGGGTCTAAAACAAGCCGAAAAAGTCACAGAGGCGCTCTATAAGGGCAATGTTGAAGGACTAGGTGAACTGAATTACAACGAAATCCGATAGATTTTTTCTGGAGCTTCCGTCGTTGAGATTTTTCCAGAGCCTGGACTATCCATTCTTGATCTGACACTAAAAGCTAAATGTTTTACAACAGAGAGTAAGTGAAAAGTTTTATGTTTTTGCTTGAGGTAATTTATTTTAAAATTAAAAATCTTCTTTCAGCTGATGCGATGAGAATCATCACAGCTGGAGGATTCTATATTAATCAAAAGCGAACTGAAAACTTCTCCGAAGTTATTACCAATGGCATTCATGTTCTTAAAAATTGTCTTTCATTGCTTAGGGTCGGAAAAAATAATTTTTATATTGTTAAGTGGTTAAAGTAAAAACAAAGATATTTCAGATGCTGTGTTAAAGGTTAAATAAATTTCTTTTGTTGTTTTCAAATTGTTTGAGTTTGGTTTTCTAACAAACATTCCAAATATCCATATGCAATTATATGGATTCTTTAAGAAGCATTTTTTGAGAAAGGCCATTCGACGTTTTCTTAGTCATATGCTAATTGAAAATAGTCCATTTTAAAAGCAAATGTAGTTTCTGTGTTTCGTTCCCATTTTCATATTCAAAACTTTAAGACCAATGTGAACCTATCTCCTCTTAAATCCTTTCCAATTTTCCTAACGCTCACACTGTCTTTTAATAAAACATATAAAGGTGGTATTTTATAACCCCTTCGAAACCTGTAAGTTATAAAAAAAAATCTAATAACTAATGAAAGATCAGCTTTTATATAATTTAATTATCGAAAAAGTACATTTTTTATTAATGTTCCCTTAAATATCAAAATTCAAACAACTATATTATATTCCATTCCTGACAACATTACTCTCACATAGGAATGGTTGAGAGTCATAAGTCACAAGGCCCTAGTTCTCAACGAATTGTTGCGCCACCTAATTTATTTATTTATTTTTATTATAGCTATTGGATATACTCGTAACATACGTATAATGCTTTTAGAGGCTATCAAAACTCATGAAGTAACTATTTTTCAAAAATGTTTGTGATGGTTTTCCAAATCCGTTTAAAGTTTTTCAAAACTTTGGGTAGAGCCAAATGAAAACACATGAGTCTTCTCATAACGAATATATAAATTACGAAAACTAAGTCAAATACTAAAATGATTTAAGCTTTAGCTTAAATGCAAAGATACATTGTACTTTGCAAAATCATTTTGTAAAGTTAAGGGATACGTTGTGTACGAACGTGATGAAAAAAAAGTTTTTAATTTTGTGGAATTGAACACATGCTTCAATAAAGAAAAAAATACAATCTACTTAATTCAGCTTTTTTCTTTTATTATTTGCGAGTTGATCACCATATACATATTTGAATTCTTTTCTTTTACTTTCACTCTGTGGAATCAGAAGATGTTGCTATTGTTGCTGCTGCAAATCTTTTCTTTAGAGCAGCGGCTTGTATTATATTTCTTGGTGGATGATGCATTGGCCGATGATGTTGGAAACCCTAAAGAATTATATCATTTAAAATATTCCTGTTTGGATCACTCGTAAGTTAATCAATTAACAAACCTGAATTGCCTGCATAATCTGGAATTGCTGTTACTGCTGTTGAGTCGTTCCAGCACCAGCACTCAGCTGCTGGGAGAAGGGCGTTACCGATCGACTTCGGAAAGTCGAAGCTTTTACTTGCACCATTGACTTGGTGGTGTCAATTTACAAAAAACTTTCGATTCGCACTCACTGTTGTACTTTGTGGAACCAAAAGATGTTGCTTTTGTTGCCACTGCAAAAGTCGTTTTTTTTTGCGGCTTGCATTATATTTCCTGGCAGCTGATGAATAGGTCGAGCATGTTGGAAGCACTAAAGAATCATAATTTAAAATATTTCTGTTTGGATCACTCACAAGTTAATTAACTAACCTGAATTGCCTGCTTACTCTGCAGTTGCTGTTACTGCTGTTAAGTCGTTCCAGCACCAAACCTCAGCTGCTAGAAGGGCGTTAGCGGTCGGCTCCACTGAATGTTGAAATGCCTACTTGCATCATTGACTTGGTGGTGTTGCTGCAGTTTGTTGCATTGAAAGCATTTGACTTTTGGTAGAGATGATGACACCTCCACCGTCAACGCCTGCGACAGCTATGGCCGCTGAGATGGAAGCAGATATGTACATGATACAGCAGCAATTGGGTACTGGACAGAGAGATGCACCTCTAAGTCCACAATCCACACAAATTGTTTAGAAAAGTGTTCTTGCGCTTCCAACAAAAATTAACACATAATGGCCAGCGTCTGTAGTTAAAAACGTTGATATTATTTTGTTAAGAGAAATATAATATAAAACTTACCTGTAAATCAGCGCCTTGTTTGCTTTGTCTTCCAGATTTCTTGAGGGAAATTGCATTATGGTATGTAAGAGGCAGCATCTAAAAAGAAAACACAGGCTATAAAAAAAATCGATAATTGTTACACCTTCTTCACTGCAATTTGACTTACTTTTTATTCAATGAAGTGAACTTGTATATACTCTTTTCATTATAAAGGTTTTTTGTCTGAAAAATATGAAATTATATTTAATATCAAAACAATTAACAAAAACTTACTCTTAAAATCCGAGACCCATTGTTTTGTTTTGCAAAATTGATTGTCATTTTTGACTGGTCACAAAAATTCCATAAGTTTCTTTTCAGCCCAATCCCCCATTTTGCTTTTTTTTTCACCACTCACATGTATTCACCGATAGCGAATTTGAGAGAGTTCACCTCGAATAAAATTTGAGGGTGTTTCAGGTAGGACGGGTACCGGTCGGGACTCTAGATAATATATTTCCTCTATGGTAGACGCGTTCAATAATATGTAGTAGAACGGGTGATAGTCATGAAGTAGAACGATGGGGAAAGAGGTCTGTTCTCATGACAGAAACAATATAATAGGCTTTTAACACCAAACCCAAAACCATAGAGGAAATATATTATCTAGAGTCCCGACTTAATGGGTTTGCTCTCTTTCGGCCTACAAACTAAATTGAGCGAATTTTGCCCATTAGCATAAGCATGTGTTAGTTGTCCCGTGCATTTCTTATGGGAAAATCCAGATTCTATGTAGTTGTTATGGGCTTTTGGGTTCAGTTTGCACAATTAGGGGGAAAACAATGTGAGGTGAACTCAGCCGTTCAAAAAAGAGATCCGTTGAATTCAAAAATTTAAAAATGAATGCAATATTTTAAGAAAAATGAATTTTGCAACTTCTTTTTAGTGAAAACTGTGCTAAAAATAATATTTGACTGCTTTTGGCAAACAAATTCTATGATTTTTATGAAAAGTTTCGCTAAAAACAGAAAAAATCATGCAGAAAGTATAGGCGCAGCCTAGAACTGCAATGCGAACGTGACCCAATTTGAGTTGTTCCCAGTTTTGACAGATCAACAGCGAGGTGAGTATTTTGACAACGAAAATTAAAAGGAAAACAAAATACAATTTCTGCGATTTAAAAAAATCAAAACAAAAGTCAAAATTAATAAAAACAAAGTTGTTAATAGTACTCCTGATTAACTGTTTCATCTATATTTTATAAACAATTTCATACAAAATGATCCGAAGTCAACTATTTCATCGATCTAAAACGTGCCTTCATCATATCCGAAGAAGTATTTCCCAACGTAACTTATTGGCTGTAGCTGATAGAGGATTCTTTCAGGATCTCTTTCCAGACACCACTGGGTAAGTTGTATATTGTTTTGTATGTTTATAAAAACTACAAGAAATCGTAATGAATTACATTCTGTTCTTCTTAAAACGGTAGTCCGGAAATGACAAACATTTTCACAAGTAAACAACAAACGATATACGGCTTTGTTCCAACTGCCGATAGTCTACATGTTGGCAATCTCCTGGTAATAATGGGACTTCTGCATTGCCACCGAGAAGGACACAATCCAATTGCGTTAGTTGGAGGAGCTACGGGTCTTATCGTTGATCCTAGTGGCAAAAAAAAAACAGAACGAAACCAACTAGGGTCATCGGTCATTGAGACAAATTAATTGCTATAGAAAAACAGCTTAATAGAATATTCAAGAATCATCAGGATCTACTTTGGGACACTAGTAAAAACAAAAGTGACCTATCTCTTATAAGGTAACTATAATAGAAACCTAATGCGCTTTAAAAACTCAATCGTTTTGATAATCTTTCCTTCAGAGTCGTCAACAATGCATCATGGTACGAAAATCTGAATGTAGTGGACTTTGTTGCCAATATGGGAAGACACTTTCGAATGGGATCAATGCTCTCAATATCGTCAGTCCAGTCGCGACTTGAGAGTGCAGCTGGAATGAGCTTTACCGAATTCACATATCAAATTTTCCAAGCTTATGACTGGTTGCATTTGGTTCAGAAATACGATTGTCGTTTCCAAATGGGAGGCAGTGACCAAATGGGCAACTTAATGACTGGTCACGAACTCATCAGCAGAGTAGAAAAAAAGAAATCAGTATTTGGAATGACACTGCCTCTTGTTACCAACGAAGAAGGAGACAAGTTCGGAAAATCTGCTGGCAATGGTATTTGGCTGGACGAAGAAAAAACGTCGCCATTTTCTCTTTATCAGTTCTTTTTGAAAATGCCAGATTCTGAAGTCGAGAAGCTTCTCAAGTTGTTCACTTTTATCCCACTGAAATAAATTGCATTTCTCATGGAAGAACACAAAAAATCACCAGAGAAGAGAAAAGCACAAACGATTCTAGCTGAAGATTTGACGCTTCTAGTCCATGGAGGTGATATTTAATAAACAAATAAATCACTTCTTTTAGCTATTTAAGTTTTTCTCATTATACAGGCGGGTCTAAAACAAGCCGAAAAAGTCACAGAGGCGCTCTATAAGGGCAATGTTGAAGGACTAGGTGAACTGAATTACAACGAAATCCGATAGATTTTTTCTGGAGCTTCCGTCGTTGAGATTTTTCCAGAGCCTGGACTATCCATTCTTGATCTGACACTAAAAGCTAAATGTTTTACAACAGAGAGTAAGTGAAAAGTTTTATGTTTTTGCTTGAGGTAATTTATTTTAAAATTAAAAATCTTCTTTCAGCTGATGCGATGAGAATCATCACAGCTGGAGGATTCTATATTAATCAAAAGCGAACTGAAAACTTCTCCGAAGTTATTACCAATGGCATTCATGTTCTTAAAAATTGTCTTTCATTGCTTAGGGTCGGAAAAAATAATTTTTATATTGTTAAGTGGTTAAAGTAAAAACAAAGATATTTCAGATGCTGTGTTAAAGGTTAAATAAATTTCTTTTGTTGTTTTCAAATTGTTTGAGTTTGGTTTTCTAACAAACATTCCAAATATCCATATGCAATTATATGGATTCTTTAAGAAGCATTTTTTGAGAAAGGCCATTCGACGTTTTCTTAGTCATATGCTAATTGAAAATAGTCCATTTTAAAAGCAAATGTAGTTTCTGTGTTTCGTTCCCATTTTCATATTCAAAACTTTAAGACCAATGTGAACCTATCTCCTCTTAAATCCTTTCCAATTTTCCTAACGCTCACACTGTCTTTTAATAAAACATATAAAGGTGGTATTTTATAACCCCTTCGAAACCTGTAAGTTATAAAAAAAATCTAATAACTAATGAAAGATCAGCTTTTATATAATTTAATTATCGAAAAAGTACATTTTTTATTAATGTTCCCTTAAATATCAAAATTCAAACAACTATATTATATTCCATTCCTGACAACATTACTCTCACATAGGAATGGTTGAGAGTCATAAGTCACAAGGCCCTAGTTCTCAACGAATTGTTGCGCCACCTAATTTATTTATTTATTTTTATTATAGCTATTGGATATACTCGTAACATACATACGTATAAGGCTTTTAGAGGCTATCAAAACTCATGAAGTAACTATTTTTCAAAAATGTTTGTGATGGTTTTCCAAATCCGTTTAAAGTTTTTCAAAACTTTGGGTAGAGCCAAATGAAAACACATGAGTCTTCTCATAACGAATATATAAATTACGAAAACTAAGTCAAATACTAAAATGATTTAAGCTTTAGCTTAAATGCAAAGATACATTGTACTTTGCAAAATCATTTTGTAAAGTTAAGGGATACGTTGTGTACGAACGTGATGAAAAAAAAGTTTTTAATTTTGTGGAATTGAACACATGCTTCAATAAAGAAAAAAATACAATCTACTTAATTCAGCTTTTTTCTTTTATTATTTGCGAGTTGATCACCATATACATATTTGAATTCTTTTCTTTTACTTTCACTCTGTGGAATCAGAAGATGTTGCTATTGTTGCTGCTGCAAATCTTTTCTTTAGAGCAGCGGCTTGTATTATATTTCTTGGTGGATGATGCATTGGCCGATGATGTTGGAAACCCTAAAGAATTATATCATTTAAAATATTCCTGTTTGGATCACTCGTAAGTTAATCAATTAACAAACCTGAATTGCCTGCATAATCTGGAATTGCTGTTACTGCTGTTGAGTCGTTCCAGCACCAGCACTCAGCTGCTGGGAGAAGGGCGTTAGCGATCGACTTCGGAAAGTCGAAGCTTTTACTTGCACCATTGACTTGGTGGTGTCAATTTACAAAAAACTTTCGATTCGCACTCACTGTTGTACTTTGTGGAACCAGAAGATGTTGCTTTTGTTGCCACTGCAAAAGTCGTTTTTTTGCGGCTTGCATTATATTTCCTGGCAGCTGATGAATAGGTCGAGCATGTTGGAAGCCCTAAAGAATCATAATTTAAAATATTTCTGTTTAGATCACTCACAAGTTAATTAACTAACCTGAATTGCCTGCTTACTCTGCAGTTGCTGTTACTGCTGTTAAGTCGTTCCAGCACCAAACCTCAGCTGCTAGAAGGGCGTTAGCGGTCGGCTCCACTGAATGTTGAAATGCCTACTTGCATCATTGACTTGGTGGTGTTGCTGCAGTTTGTTGCATTGAAAGCATTTGACTTTTGGTAGAGATGGTGACACCTCCACCGTCAACGCCTGAGGCAGCTATGGCCGCTGAGATAGAAGCAGATATGTACATGATACAGCAGCAATTGGTTACTGGACAGAGAGATGCACCTCTAAGTCCACAATCCACACAAATTGTTTAGAAAAGTGTTCTTGCGCTTCCAACAAAAATTAACACATAATGGCCAGCGTCTGTAGTTAAAAACGTTGATATTATTTTGTTAAGAGAAATATAATATAAAACTTACCTGTAAATCAGCGCCTTGTTTGCTTTGTCTTCCAGATTTCTTGAGGGAAATTGCGTTATGGTATGTAAGAGGTAGCATCTAAAATGAAAACACAGGCTATAAAAAAAATCGATAATTGTTACACCTTCTTCACTGCAATTTGACTTACTTTTTATTCAATGAAGTGAACTTGTATATACTCTTTTCATTATAAAGGTTTTTTGTCTGAAAAATATGAAATTATATTTAATATCAAAACAATTAACAAAAACTTACTCTTAAAATCCGAGACCCATTGTTTTGTTTTGCAAAATTGATTGTCATTTTTGACAGGTCACAAAAATTCCATAAGTTTCTTTTCAGCCCAATCCCCCATTTTGCTTTTTTTTCACCACTCACATGTATTAACCGATAGCGAATTTGAGAGAGTTCACCTCGAATAAAATTTGAGGGTGTTTCAGGTAGGACGGGTACCGGTCGGGACTCTAGATAATATATTTCCTCTATGGTAGACGCGTTCAATAATATGTAGTAGAACGGGTGATAGTCATGAAGTAGAACGATGGGGAAAGAGGTCTGTTCTCATGACAGAAACAATATAATAGGCTTTTAACACCAAACCCAAAACCATAGAGGAAATATATTATCTAGAGTCCCGACTTAATGGGTTTGCTCTCTTTCGGCCTACAAACTAAATTGAGCGAATTTTGCCCATTAGCATAAGCATGTGTTAGTTGTCCCGTGCATTTCTTATGGGAAAATCCAGATTCTATGTAGTTGTTATGGGCTTTTGGGTTCAGTTTGCACAATTAGGGGGAAAACAATGTGAGGTGAACTCAGCCGTTCAAAAAAGAGATCCGTTGAATTCAAAAATTTAAAAATGAATGCAATATTTTAAGAAAAATGAATTTTGCAACTTCTTTTTAGTGAAAACTGTGCTAAAAATAATATTTGACTGCTTTTGGCAAACAAATTCTATGATTTTTATGAAAAGTTTCGCTAAAAACAGAAAAAATCATGCAGAAAGTATAGGCGCAGCCTAGAACTGCAATGCGAACGTGACCCAATTTGAGTTGTTCCCAGTTTTGACAGATCAACAGCGAGGTGAGTATTTTGACAACGAAAATTAAAAGGAAAACAAAATACAATTTCTGCGATTTAAAAAAATCAAAACAAAAGTCAAAATTAATAAAAACAAAGTTGTTAATAGTACTGCTGATTAACTGTTTCATCTATATTTTATAAACAATTTCATACAAAATGATCCGAAGTCAACTATTTCATCGATCTAAAACGTGCCTTCATCATATCCGAAGAAGTATTTCCCAACGTAACTTATTGGCTGTAGCTGATAGAGGATTCTTTCAAGATCTCTTTCCAGACACCACTGGGTAAGTTGTATATTGTTTTGTATGTTTATAAAAACTACAAGAAATCGTAATGAATTACATTCTGTTCTTCTTAAAACGGTAGTCCGGAAATGACAAACATTTTCACAAGTAAACAACAAACGATATACGGCTTTGATCCAACTGCCGATAGTCTACACGTTGGCAATCTCCTGGTAATAATGGGACTTCTGCATTGCCACCGAGAAGGACACAATCCAATTGCGTTAGTTGGAGGAGCTACGGGTCTTATCGGTGATCCTAGTGGCAAAAAAAAACAGAACGAAACCAACTAGGGTCATCGGTCATTGAGACAAATTAATTGCTATAGAAAAACAGCTTAATAGAATATTCAAGAATCATCAGGATCTACTTTGGGACACTAGTAAAAACAAAAGTGACCTATCACTTATAAGGTAACTATAATAGAAACCTAATGCGCTTTAAAAACTCAATCGTTTTGATAATCTTTCCTTCAGAGTCGTCAACAATGCATCATGGTACGAAAATCTGAATGTAGTGGACTTTGTTGCCAATATGGGAAGACACTTTCGAATGGGATCAATGCTCTCAATATCGTCAGTCCAGTCGCGACTTGAGAGTGCAGCTGGAATGAGCTTTACCGAATTCACATATCAAATTTTCCAAGCTTATGACTGGTTGCATTTGCTTCAGAAATACGATTGTCGTTTCCAAATGGGAGGCAGTGACCAAATGGGCAACTTAATGACTGGTCACGAACTCATCAGCAGAGTAGAAAAAAAGAAATCAGTATTTGGAATGACACTGCCTCTTGGTACCAACGAAGAAGGAGACAAGTTCGGAAAATCTGCTGGCAATGGTATTTGGCTGGACGAAGAAAAAACGTCGCCATTTTCTCTTTATCAGTTCTTTTTGAAAATGCCAGATTCTGAAGTCGAGAAGCTTCTCAAGTTGTTCACTTTTATCCCACTGAAATAAATTGCATTTCTCATGGAAGAACACAAAAAATCACCAGAGAAGAGAAAAGCACAAACGATTCTAGCTGAAAATTTGACGCTTCTAGTCCATGGAGGTGATATTTAATAAACAAATAAATCACTTCTTTTAGCTATTTAAGTTTCTCTCATTATAGAGGCGGGTCTAAAACAAGCCGAAAAAGTCACAGAGGCGCTCTATAAGGGCAATGTTGAAGGACTAGGTGAACTGAATTATAAGGAAATCCGATAGATTTTTTCTGGAGCTTGCATCGTTGAGATTTTTCCAGAGCCTGGACTATCCATTCTTGATCTGACACTAAAAGCTAAATGTTTTACAACAGAGAGTAAGTGAAAAGTTTTATGTTTTTGCTTGAGGTAATTTATTTTAAAATTAAAAATCTTCTTTCAGCTGATGCGATGAGAATCATCACAGCTGGAGGATTCTATATTAATCAAAAGCGAACTGAAAACTTCTCCGAAGTTATTACCAATGGCATTCATGTTCTTAAAAATTGTCTTTCATTGCTTAGGGTCGGAAAAAATAATTTTTATATTGTTAAGTGGTTAAAGTAAAAACAAAGATATTTCAGATGCTGTGTTAAAGGTTAAATAAATTTCTTTTGTTGTTTTCAAATTGTTTGAGTTTGGTTTTCTAACAAACATTCCAAAAATATCCATATGCAATTATATGGATTCTTTAAGAAGCATTTTTTGAGAAAGGCCATTCGACGTTTTCTTAGTCATATGCTAATTGAAAATAGTCCATTTTAAAAGCAAATGTAGTTTCTGTGTTTCGTTCCCATTTTCATATTCAAAACTTTAAGACCAATGTGTACCTATCTCCTCTTAAATCCTTTCCAGTTTTCCTAACGCTCACACTGTCTTTTAATAAAACATATAAAGGTGGTATTTTATAACCCCTTCGAAACCTGTAAGTTATAAAAAAAATCTAATAACTAATGAAAGATCAGCTTTTATATAATTTAATTATCGAAATAGTACATTTTTTATTAATGTTCCCTTAAATATCAAAATTCAAACAACTATATTATATTCCATTCCTGACAACATTACTCTCACATAGGAATGGTTGAGAGTCATAAGTCACAAGGCCCTAGTTCTCAACGAATTGTTGCGCCACCTAATTTATTTATTTATTTTTATTATAGCTATTGGATATACTCGTAACATACGTATAAGGCTTTTAGAGGCTATCAAAACTCATGAAGTAACTATTTTTCAAAAATGTTTGTGATGGTTTTCCAAATCCGTTTAAAGTTTTTCAAAACTTTGGGTAGAGCCAAATGAAAACACATGAGTCTTCTCATAACGAATATATAAATTACGAAAACTAAGTCAAATACTAAAATGATTTAAGCTTTAGCTTAAATGCAAAGATACATTGTACTTTGCAAAATCATTTTGTAAAGTTAAGGGATACGTTGTGTACGAACGTGATGAAAAAAAAGTTTTTAATTTTGTGGAATTGAACACATGCTTCAATAAAGAAAAAAATACAATCTACTTAATTCAGCTTTTTTCTTTTATTATTTGCGAGTTGATCACCATATATGTACATATTTGAATTCTTTTCTTTTACTTTTACTCTGTGGAATCAGAAGATGTTGCTATTGTTGCTGCTGCAAATCTTTTCTTTAGAGCAGCGGCTTGTATTATATTTCTTGGTGGATGATGCATTGGCCGATGATGTTGGAAACCCTAAAGAATTATATCATTTAAAATATTCCTGTTTGGATCACTCGTAAGTTAATCAATTAACAAACCTGAATTGCCTGCATAATCTGGAATTGCTGTTACTGCTGTTGAGTCGTTCCAGCACCAGCACTCAGCTGCTGGGAGAAGGGCGTTAGCGATCGACTTCGGAAAGTCGAAGCTTTTACTTGCACCATTGACTTGGTGGTGTCAATTTACAAAAAACTTTCGATTCGCACTCACTGTTGTACTTTGTGGAACCAGAAGATGTTGCTTTTGTTGCCACTGCAAAAGTCGTTTTTTTTGCGGCTTGCATTATATTTCCTGGCAGCTGATGAATAGGTCGAGCATGTTGGAAGCCCTAAAGAATCATAATTTAAAATATTTCTGTTTAGATCACTCACAAGTTAATTAACTAACCTGAATTGCCTGCTTACTCTGCAGTTGCTGTTACTGCTGTTAAGTCGTTCCAGCACCAAACCTCAGCTGCTAGAAGGGCGTTAGCGGTCGGCTCCACTGAATGTTGAAATGCCTACTTGCATCATTGACTTGGTGGTGTTGCTGCAGTTTGTTGCATTGAAAGCATTTGACTTTTGGTAGAGATGGTGACACCTCCACCGTCAACGCCTGCGGCAGCTATGGCCGCTGAGATGGAAGCAGATATGTACATGATACAGCAGCAATTGGGTACTGGACAGAGAGATGCACCTCTAAGTCCACAATCCACACAAATTGTTTAGAAAAGTGTTCTTGCGCTTCCAACAAAAATTAACACATAATGGCCAGCGTCTGTAGTTAAAAACGTTGATATTATTTTGTTAAGAGAAATATAATATAAAACTTACCTGTAAATCAGCGCCTTGTTTGCTTTGTCTTCCAGATTTCTTGAGGGAAATTGCATTATGGTATGTAAGAGGCAGCATCTAAAATGAAAACACAGGCTATAAAAAAAATCGATAATTGTTACACCTTCTTCACTGCAATTTGACTTACTTTTTATTCAATGAAGTGAACTTGTATATACTCTTTTCATTATAAAGGTTTTTGGTCTGAAAAATATGAAATTATATTTAATATCAAAACAATTAACAAAAACTTACTCTTAAAATCCGAGACCCATTGTTTTGTTTTGCAAAATTGATTGTCATTTTTGACAGGTCACAAAAATTCCATAAGTTTCTTTTCAGCCCAATCCCCCATTTTGCTTTTTTTTCACCACTCACATGTATTCACCGATAGCGAATTTGAGAGAGTTCACCTCGAATAAAATTTGAGGGTGTTTCAGGTAGGACGGGTACCGGTCGGGACTCTAGATAATATATTTCCTCTATGGTAGACGCGTTCAATAATATGTAGTAGAACGGGTGATAGTCATGAAGTAGAACGATGGGGAAAGAGGTCTGTTCTCATGACAGAAACAATATAATAGGCTTTTAACACCAAACCCGAAACCATAGAGGAAATATATTATCTAGAGTCCCGACTTAATGGGTTTGCTCTCTTTCGGCCTACAAACTAAATTGAGCGAATTTTGCCCATTAGCATAAGCATGTGTTAGTTGTCCCGTGCATTTCTTATGGGAAAATCCAGATTCTATGTAGTTGTTATGGGCTTTTGGGTTCAGTTTGCACAATTAGGGGGAAAACAATGTGAGGTGAACTCAGCCGTTCAAAAAAGAGATCCGTTGAATTCAAAAATTTAAAAATGAATGCAATATTTTAAGAAAAATGAATTTTGCAACTTCTTTTTAGTGAAAACTGTGCTAAAAATAATATTTGACTGCTTTTGGCAAACAAATTCTATGATTTTTATGAAAAGTTTCGCTAAAAACAGAAAAAATCATGCAGAAAGTATAGGCGCAGCCTAGAACTGCAATGCGAACGTGACCCAATTTGAGTTGTTCCCAGTTTTGACAGATCAACAGCGAGGTGAGTATTTTGACAACGAAAATTAAAAGGAAAACAAAATACAATTTCTGCGATTTAAAAAAATCAAAACAAAAGTCAAAATTAATAAAAACAAAGTTGTTAATAGTACTCCTGATTAACTGTTTCATCTATATTTTATAAACAATTTCATACAAAATGTTCCGAAGTCAACTATTTCATCGATCTAAAACGTGCCTTCATCATATCCGAAGAAGTATTTCCCAACGTAACTTATTGGCTGTAGCTGATAGAGGATTCTTTCAGGATCTCTTTCCAGACACCACTGGGTAAGTTGTATATTGTTTTGTATGTTTATAAAAACTACAAGAAATCGTAATGAATTACATTCTGTTCTTCTTAAAACGGTAGTCCGGAAATGACAAACATTTTCACAAGTAAACAACAAACGATATACGGCTTTGATCCAACTGCCGATAGTCTACACGTTGGCAATCTCCTGGTAATAATGGGACTTCTGCATTGCCACCGAGAAGGACACAATCCAATTGCGTTAGTTGGAGGAGCTACGGGTCTTATCGGTGATCCTAGTGGCAAAAAAAAACAGAACGAAACCAACTAGGGTCATCGGTCATTGAGACAAATTAATTGCTATAGAAAAACAGCTTAATAGAATATTCAAGAATCATCAGGATCTACTTTGGGACACTAGTAAAAACAAAAGTGACCTATCACTTATAAGGTAACTATAATAGAAACCTAATGCGCTTTAAAAACTCAATCGTTTTGATAATCTTTCCTTCAGAGTCGTCAACAATGCATCATGGTACGAAAATCTGAATGTAGTGGACTTTGTTGCCAATATGGGAAGACACTTTCGAATGGGATCAATGCTCTCAATATCGTCAGTCCAGTCGCGACTTGAGAGTGCAGCTGGAATGAGCTTTACCGAATTCACATATCAAATTTTCCAAGCTTATGACTGGTTGCATTTGCTTCAGAAATACGATTGTCGTTTCCAAATGGGAGGCAGTGACCAAATGGGCAACTTAATGACTGGTCACGAACTCATCAGTAGAGTAGAAAAAAAGAAATCAGTATTTGGAATGACACTGCCTCTTGTTACCAACGAAGAAGGAGACAAGTTCGGAAAATCTGCTGGCAATGGTATTTGGCTGGGCGAAGAAAAAACGTCGCCATTTTCTCTTTATCAGTTCTTTTTGAAAATGCCAGATTCTGAAGTCGAGAAGCTTCTCAAGTTGTTCACTTTTATCCCACTGAAATAAATTGCATTTCTCATGGAAGAACACAAAAAATCACCAGAGAAGAGAAAAGCACAAACGATTCTAGCTGAAGATTTGACGCTTCTAGTCCATGGAGGTGATATTTAATAAACAAATAAATCACTTCTTTTAGCTATTTAAGTTTTTCTCATTATAGAGGCGGGTCTAAAACAAGCCGAAAAAGTCACAGAGGCGCTCTATAAGGGCAATGTTGAAGGACTAGGTGAACTGAATTACAACGAAATCCGATAGATTTTTTCTGGAGCTTCCGTCGTTGAGATTTTTCCAGAGCCTGGACTATCCATTCTTGATCTGGCACTAAAAGCTAAATGTTTTACAACAGAGAGTAAGTGAAAAGTGTTATGTTTTTGCTTGAGGTAATTTATTTTAAATTTAAAAATCTTCTTTCAGCTGATGCGATGAGAATCATCACAGCTGGAGGATTCTATATTAATCAAAAGCG
This sequence comes from Eupeodes latifasciatus, assembly GCA_920104205.1. Taxonomy (NCBI): domain Eukaryota; kingdom Metazoa; phylum Arthropoda; class Insecta; order Diptera; family Syrphidae; genus Eupeodes; species Eupeodes latifasciatus. Next base: position 36,903,875 of record OV049927.1, read on the forward strand.
AACTCAAAACTTCTCCAAAGTTATTTCCAATGGCATTCATGTTCTTATTATTATTAGTAGTAGTAGTAGTAGTAGTAGTATACATTTATTTAGTATTGTTGTTACTATTTACAATTACATAATAATAACTTATTTTTAAGAATAAATAATTTAAATATATTGCCTGTTTATACATATACATTATAAAGTTACAGTTCTACGAATGTGTTTAATTAACTCATTTTTATATCTCTTTAAATTCGTTTCAATTCTGATGTTACTTGGAAGTTCATTAAACATTTTTAAACCTTTATGAAATATCATATTTTGTGTTCTGGAGTCTCTATACATTTTGAATCGAAAGTTACAATTATTACTCAAAGAATAAGGCTGGGCATCTTGTACATATTGTAAGTTAGATGTAAGATACTTTGGCATCATATTATAGTTCATTTTAAAAACAAACATCAGAACATTCAGAATAATGCACTGCTTCACAGATAGCCATTTTAGGCAGGACAGCATCCAGACTGTAGGTGTTCGAAAACTGCTTCTTGTAATATTTCTCATCGCTTTATTTTGCAGAATCTGAAGACGTTTAATTTCATCATTGGTTCCTAGGAATAAAATAGTTGAACAGAAGTCAAAATGAGGTTTAACTTGTTGAAACATCGGATATAGGCAGTGCTAAACAAAAATGAAAATAAAATTATAACAATAATTACATTTACAGAAAATTATAAAATAAATACGTTTTCGGAACACCTGGTGCCCGGCGTCAACAAGCTGTCACAATCCACAGCAAAAGGAATGATGATAATAAATATCCCAGCAACTAAATAAAATATCCTGAAAGGAACAAACAGACAAACCGACAGAACACCAAAGAACATATACGATAAAACTATAAACAAATAACATCTAAGACGAAAATCCACGTTAAACGATACTAGAGACGAGAAGGCGAACGAAAAGTTTAACTCAAATAAATAACAACAAACGACGACAAGCTGTTGGTGAGGGATACGAAACTGACAGGACAGAAGTGGGGTCTATTGGAAGGCCATTCTGGAATGCGCGAAGGGCTAGATTTACCACAGGAGAAGTTGAGGCGAAAAGTCAGGGCTGGCATGAGGCTAAAATAGGAAATGATTCTTTGGTAGCTCAGAGAAAATTAGGAGAGTAGCTTGGAGAAAGGAGCCAGCTTTCTCCAGGAGTTTAGAGTAGGGTGAGAAAAGAAAACTGGGAAAAATTAAAAGCTTTCCCGAATAGGTAGCCAAGTTGGAAGCCACTGACGACGACGGCAAAAGGAAAGTAAGAGTGAAGAAGTGCGGCCTCTTTTAATCGTGTGGTATAAATATAAAAGAACTAAAAAAAGTAAAGTTCATATAAGTACATATGTTCATATTTAGTATAATAGAATATAAATCAATAAAATGGTGAAGTATCCAGTTCCAGTTCTATATAGAAAGGAAATAAAATATAAACGGAAGGAAATCCAAGCAAAAGAATAAAAGATACGACGGTAAGTCGGACCAGTTTTTATATATTAGTTTAAATAGTGAAATAAGTGCGGTATATATGTAACTAGCTTCCAAAGTTCCATACTCGAGCTCCGAATTGACGGACAGGGTCCAGGCTGTGGATGGTAAAATCTCTAAAATAAAAGGATAAAACAGAAGATACTTATCAAGAAATTTAAATCGAGAAATTTAAAGGCCCGAGATTCGGTGAAGTAGGCAACGGCTAGTCACCGTAACATAACCGTTAACAGGTAGGCAGCGGTCAAAACGGTCAAGCCAAACAAAGAGGCCGTACATGAGTCTGTAAGAATAGAAATTAGATACGATCTTACATATTATAAAAAAAAGTATTCTATATAACATAGGAACAGGAGAGACATATTTAAATTCAGCAAGAAGCAGAAATTTATAATTTTAAGATTTATGATTTTTTGGCGTGATTAGTAATTAGTTATTTGTAGTTTAGTTATTGTTATTGATTCATTTCATGTGAAGAAATTAATTAAATAGTGTACGAATGTACAAGGAATGCATATTACATTACAATAATTAAAACAAACATTACTTGGAGTTGTAAGAATTATGTTCCACATTCCACATTTCCAAAAGTAAAAAGAAGATAAAAATGACTTTCAAAACTAAACTAAAGGACATTAATAAAGAATTCTATCAAACAAAGAGGTGATGTAATTTTATTCTTTTGTGCCTTTGTTGGAAATATACATAGATATATATATATATAGACTTAAATTTATTCAATTCCAAAAATTATTAAATTTAGCTAGAAACATTGGTCCTTCGAGCCTTAAAATACGAACTAAAAAACTTTAAAAGAACAATACAATATATGTGCGGTGTGTGCCCCGATATTAAAATAAAAAAAAAAACCGAATTTACGATTCGTATAATAATATATACATACGTGATTTAAATTGTGCATTGAACAAATCGTTTTTTAATCACGAATTGATATTTAACAAATTAACTTAAAACTAATTAATTTAACTTAAAACTAATTTATGAACAGTGTCCAGCAAAGACACTAACAAATCTACATTAACATCGATCATCAACGTGACGTCGTCGTCGAAACAATCGAAAAATCGTCATCAATCGTTGCGACCCCTCCAATCCTAGGGGCTCCGCCCAGTAATACAGCTGCACCATCGACGTATTCGGGGATAAGACTTCCACGAATCGATTTGCCAAAATTCAATGGTTCATATACTACCTGGCGTGCATTCCACGACAGGTTTCAGGCTCTTATCCACAATAACAAGAGTATTGAAGACATCGATAAGCTTCATTTCTTGCAGTCGTGCTTGACTGGTGATGCAAATCGGTTTTTGCAGAATTTTTCTGTGGAGGCTGCCAGCTACGATAAGGCTTGGGATTTGTTGAAGGATCGATACGATCATAAGCGCATTCTTGTACATACTCAAATGCAAACGCTTTTTGGTCAACCTTCTTTATCTCGTGAGACTGCTGCGGGCCTGAAGGATCTTTTGTACACAACAAAAGAATGTTTTCATGCACTTGAAAAAATGGATGTACCTGTTTCCAGTTGGGACACCGTCCTTATATGGTTCCTTTATCAGAAGCTTCCACACTCTTGTCAAAAACTATGGGAAGAAAAATTATGTAATAGAAAAGATTTGCCTACATTTAAGGAATTTACCGAGTTTTTAGAGATCCGTTTTCGAACTGAAAACTGCATGAAGCAGCATTCCGGACTAAAGAGGAGCCATATTTAAAAACAAGGCCACGCGTACAACCAGCTAAGACAAAAGTCATGCATGCAAAGCAGGTCGTCAAACAGCCATCCAAAAAAGCAGACAAGAGCAACACCGTAGAGCAATTAATTTGTAAGCTGTGCAGTCAAGGCAAACATACATTGAGAAAATGCCAACAATTCCTCAACATGGAAAAGGTCGACAAGAAGTTGTTTCCAGACTCAAGATATGTGAAAATTGTTTGTCCTACGGGCATCTTGTGGCAACGTGCTACAGTTTCACATCGTGTTATTTTTGTCAACAAAGACACCATTCGCTGCTACATGACAAGCAGCAGCATGCAAGTGGAAGCAACACACATATGCCACAGCAATCTGCAAGCAACACACAGATACAACAACTTCCTGCAACTAGTGCTTCATCTCAGGCGAAAGCATTCCAGACGTCAATAAATCCGAATGCTCCTGTGTTTCAACCATCGGTTGAACAACAACTGCAGTCAACACAAGGACAGTCATTTAACTACCACGCGTCGCAAAGTGGTTACGCACACCAGGTGCTCATGGCGACAGCGGTAGTAAAGGTACGGGCAGCAGATGGTAAGTTACGTCTTCTACGTGCTCTCATCGATACAGGGTCAGAAAGGTCCTTCATCACTGAAGCAGCAGCACAACTTCTGAAATTAGAAAGAAAGCGTACAAATGTTGAGGTATCCGGGTTAGGGTTGGTCAACAACGGCACTGCGCAATACTCCGTCGAAGTAAGGTTTGCTTCACGCCACTCGACGTTGGAGACTGCCATCCAGGCGTTGGTCTTCAAGTCGTTGACTGGCCATCTTCCGACCCATCGAGTTATACCTGGCATTTGGAAGCATTTGAAAGGCCTTTCTTTAGCTGATCCTCATCTCTATGAGCCTGCACCCATAGATTTACTGCTCGGTAGTGAAGTTTGCGCCGAAATACTCCTTCCTGATATAAGACGTTCGGAAAATGGTGATGGACCTATAGCACAAAACACAGAACTGGGTGGGTTGTGCTCGGGAAAGTTTCAGCCGAAATTCCTGAGCAAGTTCGATGCTTCGTTCAAATTACTGACCTGAGTTCGCAGTTGGAGAAGTTTTGGGAGATAGAGAAGATGCCTTTTCAGAAGCAAGATACTGAAGAAAACACTGCTTGCGACAATCATTTTGAGCGACACACAAAACGTTTACCTAACGGGCGTTACGAGGTGAAGTTACCGTTTAAAGGTGAAAGGTATCCAGCAATGGGATCTAGTAGAGAAAACGCTTTTCGACGATATCTACATCTTGAAAAGAGGCTAGATTCGAATCCAAAGCTGGCTGAAGCCTACAAAAACTACATAAAGAATATGAAGAGCTTGGTCATATGGAAGAGGTAGATGTCAATGATGCGGTGCTTCAATCCCCATTCCACTATTTCTTACCACACCATGCGGTTTTCAAAGAAGCGAGTTCTACAACCAAACTGAGGGTAGTATTCGACGCTGCAGCGAAAACTTCCGATGGCAAATCTCTCAACGATTGGTTGCTTGTGGGTCCAAAATTGCAATCAAGTATCATAGATCTTGTTCTGAAATGGCGGACTCACCGAGTAACTTTCACGGCCGACATCGAAAAGATGTATCGACAAATTTTCGTTAATCAATCAGACCGATATTATCAGATTATTCTGTGGAGAGATAAGAAAACGTCACCTGTAAAATTTTTTAAAATGAACACGGTTACTTTTGGTACAGCAAGTGCACCATACCTTGCTATCAAAATTTTGAAAAAGGTAGCTGATGATGAAAATGAAAATTTTCCTGAGGGGGCGAAGGCTGTCCGTGAAGACATGTATGTACGTCGACGCGACGATCTAATAAGTGGAGCTGACACTATTGAAGAAGCGCGAAAGAAACGTGACGAAGTAAAACAACTTTTGGCAACAGCAGGACTCAACTTCAGAAAGTGGACAAGCAACACGAAAGAACTCATAGAAGATATTCCAGAAAGAAAAGGCAAAACAAGAAAATTGGAAATATGTGTGGGAGAGTGCGGGAAAAATATTAGCACGAAGAATCGAAAGCACACAATCCATAATAATTGCCACTGCACAACACGTAAACAACATAAAGAGAACACAATAACAATAATTGTTGTTGTTTCTAAACAGTACAAATAGAAATTTAAAGTCGAATGTCAAAAATGGATACCACAAATGAAAACAATGAAATTATAGTTAAGCAAAATTGTAGGGTGATACATGGCTTTGACGGCATTGGTGTAAATGAATTGAAAAATTATAATTGTTGTTTTTTATGTTTTAATATAAGATCATTGCGTTTACATTGGAATAGCTTCTGTCTAAACGTAAACCATTTTATAAATGAATTAAGTATAATAATTCTGGTAGAAACAAATATACATAATGAAGAAGAGAAATTTTATCAACTGGAAGGTTTCGAACAAGTAGTTTTAAATCGAAACAATGGAAGAGGTGGTGGAATTATGTTGTTTATACGAAGTTATTTATCTTGTGATGCTTCTTTTCCTTAGGCTGAGGTAAGCTCGCCGGACTCCAGGGTCGTCTCGAGAAAGCACGAAACTCGAGTATAGAGAATTGACCAAACTACTCTTTTCCAAATAAAAAGAATTAGACTTTTCCTTTTTCAGATTTTATTTTTTCTAATCCAATAAAGCGGCTTTAAGACTTAACAATAGGATACCTATAGATACTGATAACTATTATATACGAACTTAATCCTACGGTCAAGAGCCCACCGACACCGGAAGGGTGAAGGGGAATTACTTAATAATACGGCAAATGCCCGTCGACACCGGAAGGGTGAAGGGGAATAACACATTAATTCAGCAAGCGCCCATCGACACCGGAAGGGTGAAGGGGAATAGCACAATAATTCGGCAAGTGCCCGTCGACACCGGAAGGGTGAAGGGGAATAACAATAATTCGGCAAGTGCCCGTCGACACCGGAAGGATGAAGGGGAATAACAATAATTCGGCAAGTGCCCGTCGACACCGGAAGGGTGAAGGGGAATAACAATAATTCGGTAAGTGCCCGTCGACACCGGAAGGGTGAAGGGGAATAACAATAATTCGGCAAGTGCCCGTCGACACCGGAAGGGTGAAGGGGAATAACAATAATTTGTTGTTACTACACAGCACGCTATGGAGCAACGGCCCATCGACTCTTAATAGAGAAGAGGAATATCGGGGGAAACTTGCGCTTTTGAATATAAAGCCCAAAACCTTTAATAATCTTCGGCGAGCAAGCTTCCTCTTTTTTCGGATTTCTTGGGTCCATAAGCCAATTCTCCTGCAGGAACCAAATGTGAACTTTATAATGAACAACAATATCGCATGTATTTTGTTGGTGTCACTTGTTTCACTTGGTGGGTATGCAGAAGGCGGTTGATTGGTGTCGGTCGGTAGATGGAGGTTGATTGGTGTCGGTCGGTAGTAGGTTGGTGGGTATGCAGAAGGCGGTTGATTGGTGTCGGTCGGTGGATGGAGGTTGATTGGTGTCGGTCGGTAGTAGGTAGGAGTGTGACGCTTCGTTACACATCCCCCTTCCTTTTTGAGACGAGAACCTTCTCGTCTTGAAGGTTTCCTGGTATGTAAAAAAAACGGTAAGTATTAATTATTAATAATATATATAGTTATATATAATTTTTTTTTGTGTTTTTTTTCGTTTTTGTTTTTTTTTCTGTTTTATTTATTTTTTTTTTATTTTTTTTCTGTTTTAATATATATTTTTTTTTGTTTTATTTGGTCTATATATTTTTTATTTGTTTATTTTATTTTTTATGATGTTTTTTTTTTTTTTTTTTTTTTGTGTTTTTTTTTCTAAATAATTTATAAAAAAAAGGTTCAGTCCTTATAAAAATAATAATTAACAATTCATAATAACAATTCAATTAACAATTCGTAATAATAATTCATATTACGTTGATTGTTTTTTTTTTGGTCCCTGTTACGTCTAAGTTTTTTATTATATAAAAAAATAGCAAAAAAAAAGACAAAGAGAATAAAACGCAAAACCACTTTGTAAGAAAATCTGTTGAATTATATTTAAGTCATATGACTTCATGTATATTCGATTGTACAATAATTTCATTAATTATTTGACAAGTAGCTCATTTGTGGACTGTATTTCATATTTGTAAAAGGTTTGTTTCCTTTAAGTGTTAAATTGTCCTCTTTCCGTAAATTTGATTCTTTGTGTACTTGTACTTTCGTACAGTCCCCGAAATGTAGGGAAGCTCTCGTTCCTTTTCGGTTCATGAGCACAGTTACTGGACCCCAGGGGCGGTGGATCGTAAACCTCCTTTGGTGATTCCTTCCCGATAGTTGGATCCCCTCGAAAGGATCACTTGGACTCGGGCCAGTTCCTTGGGTTATGGCACAACATGCCATGGCTTGGCGACTGGTACTGGGTTGGCGTTGGTCCGCAATGGTTGCATCCGGTCGGTTTGTGACAATGACTTTAATAGTCGATCGGTCGGCCACCTCGTCCATCTTCCGTTTCTCCTTGTAGGCTCGGAGGGCCTGTTCCCGCTGCTCCCGGACTTTTGCCATGGTGGAGCTCACCGGAGATTTTGGCACAATGGGTTGGGCTGCTGCGATATGGTGTCTCTCCTTTCTGACCACTCGTATTGTCAGCGGTTTTTCTAGTCGGGGAGGTGCCAGGATCGGTCTTGGCCGAGTGGGTATCCTTTTACAAGGATCCAAACCTTGGACCTCTCTCTCCGCTGGGGCTAGGCGGCGGTTGATCCTATTTTTTTGGTCCATCCTGATTACGGGTTGAGTTGGTTGGCGAGGTCGACTTAAAGCTGGTGACGGTCTGTTCGGCTCGGTGGTCGGTTGCTGAATGATTTCAGGCAAATTCGGTGAGTCAGTTTTAACTACTAGAGCGTTCGCACCATTCCCTTTTAGATCTCGGACATGGGCCCAGAAGTTTTGTTTGTTCTCTCCTTTTTTCTTTAGGAGAACAATAACTGGGGAAATAAATTTCAATACTTCGTAAGGGCCGTCGTATCGAGGGGCTAATTTTTCTGTAAAATAGTTAACTGCGGACGAGAGGACTCGTACTTTCCTGTACACTTGTTCCCCGATACTAGGCTTCCATGGGCGTCGTCGAAGATTGTATGCTTTTGCTTGAATTTGGCTCGCTTTCTGTAGGTTGACGCGTACCATTTCGTACAGCGCTTGCATACGCTCCATTCTTACGGTCAGGTTTTCATTTTTGTCTCCGCAGGGAGGAATCGGTTGGAAACTTGACGGTGTTTTTATTTCTCGACCATAATTCAGCATAGCAGGGGAGTATCCCGTTGAATCATGCCGGCTACTGTTGATTGCCATCGTCAATTCGGGCAAATGTTCATCCCAGGTCCGTTGGTTTCCCTCGACGTATTGGGCGATCATAGTTTTAAGTACACTATTTACTCTTTCGGTTGGGTTTTCCTGCGGTGTATACGGTGCGGTAAGTAGATGCTTTATGTTAAAATCGTTGAGGAACTCCTTGAATTGGTTGCTGGTGAACTGCGTTCCATTATCTGACAGGAATGTTTTCGGTACGCCAAAGCGAGTGATGACACGTTCTCGTACGGCTTTGATTAAAAGCGGAGTAGTAGCAGATCTCATAGGCACTGCTTCGACCCATTTGGAGAACTTATCCACCATAACCAACATCGTTGTGTTACCCTTCATGGAGCGGGGCAGAGGTCCAACAAAATCGGCGCACACCACCTCCCAAGGTTCGGCAGTTGGGCTGGTGTACATGAAGCCACTGGGTTTTTGTTGTAGGGCCTTGTATTGGTTACAGCTCTGACAGCTGCGTACATATTTTCGTACGTCACGGAACATTCCTGGCCAGTAGTATAGTCTGGCCAATCGTGACGTAGTTTTTGCTACTCCCAGATGTCCGGATGTGACTGCATCATGATTCTCGTACAGAATTTTTGGTCGGTCTGCTTCGGCGACACAGAGTTTCCACTCATCATCTCGTGGGTTAGTTAGTGGATCGGCGGTCGTAAAACGTCGGTATAGTCGGTTGTCTAAAAACTTATAATCAGGATATCGGCTCGGCTCGTTGGTAACTCTATCCATCATATCGTGGACCCATTCCAGTTTGGCATCGGCGGCGGCGGCTAGTTTGTCGGTAGGAGTGATTGGCAATGGGTCGCGGGACAGGGCATCAGCGACGACATTCATGGAACCCTTTCGATAGCATATTTCGAAGTCATATTGCTGTAGTTCTAGGCATAGACACACCATATAAAGACCGGAATCTTTCGTACGTTTTACCCTCCAACACCCATTTGTTTACATTGTTGTATTTGTAATTTTGACATTACGTCCATTTTGAAATTTGAAATCCAACAACAATTCGATGTGGTGTATTTACTTGTTTTGACAGATGGTTTTTTTTTATTTAATTGCTATGGTGAACATAAAAGTATCAGCTGTTCGGGAAAATGAATTTCCGTCAAAATAAGAAATAAAATAAAAAATACATTTTTAGAGAAAAATAAATGCGCAATTACACTTTTTTTTCTCAAAAAAAATTCTTTGTATGATTCCCGATCGATCAGTATATAATTTTCATTTCTAATCAAAGGGAAACACCGTCAAATATCGATTCAAATTTTTAAATTTGCAAGTAGACACAATATGGTATCCTCATTTGAACCAATTTCCGCACCACATTGGAACTCACTTGGAAGTGTTCTTATAAGTTTTTGTGATTGTAACTAAAAAGTGTGAATGCAACTTTCTTACTCAAACTTCAAGGACTCCAGGAAGGTATAAACCATTCCTGTAGGTACATTATTGTACCAAGGACACGACCGAATGAGTTCTAATGTTTGCATTTTTAAACATTTTTGATAGGAAAATACAAATATTGCAACTCACTTGGAAGTGTTCTTATCAGTTTTTGTGATTGTAACTAAAAAGTGTGAATGCAACTTTCTTACTCACACTTCAAGGATTCCAGGAAGGTATAAACCATTCCTGTAGGTACATTATTGTACCAAGGACACGACCGAATGAGTTCTAATGTTTGCATTTTTAAACATTTTTGATAGGAAAATACAAATAGTGGAACTCACTTGGACGTGTTCTTATAAGTTTTTTTGATTATAATTAAAAAGTGTGAATGCAACTTTCTTACTTACACTTCAAGGATTTCAGGAAGGTATAAACCATTCCTGTAGGTACATTATTGTACCAAGGACACGACCGAATGAGTTCTAATGTTTGCATTTTTAAACATTTTTGATAGGAAAATACAAATATTGCAACTCACTTGGAAGTGTTCTTATCAGTTTTTGTGATTGTAACTAAAAAGTGTGAATGCAACTTTCTTACTCACACTTCAAGGATTCCAGGAAGGTATAAACCATTCCTGTAGGTACATTATTGTACCAAGGACACGACCGAATGAGTTCTAATGTTTGCATTTTTAAACATTTTTGATAGGAAAATACAAATATTGCAACTCACTTGGAAGTGTTCTTATCAGTTTTTGTGATTGTAACTAAAAAGTGTGAATGCAACTTTCTTACTCACACTTCAAGGATTCCAGGAAGGTATAAACCATTCCTGTAGGTACATTATTGTACCAACGACACGACCGAATGAGTTCTAATGTTTGCATTTTTAAACATTTTTGATAGGAAAATACAAATAGTGGAACTCACTTGGACGTGTTCTTATAAGTTTTTTTGATTTTAATTAAAAAGTGTGAATGCAACTTTCTTACTCACACTTCAAGGATTCCAGCAAGGTATAAACCATTCCTGTAGGTACATTATTGTACCAAGGACACGACCGAATGAGTTCTAATGTTTGCATTTTTAAACATTTTTGATAGGAAAATACATAATACATACATACATAAAACTGATAAGAACACTTCCAAGTGAGTTGCAATATTTGTATTGTCCTATTAAAACTGTTTAAAAATGCAAACATTAGAACTCATTCGGTCGTGTCCTTGGTACAATAATGTACCTACAGGAATGGTTTATACCTTCCTGGAATCCTTGAAGTGTGAGTAAGAAAGTTGCATTCACACTTTTTAGTTACAATGCAAACATTAGAACTCATTCGGTCGTGTCCTTGGTACAATAATGTACCTACAGGAATGGTTTATACCTTCCTGGAATCCTTGAAGTGTGAGTAAGAAAGTTGCATTCACACTTTTTAGTTACAATCACAAAAACTTATAAGAACACTTCCAAGTGAGTTCCAATGTGGTGCGGAAATTGGTTCAAATGAGGATACTATATTGTGTCTACTTGCAAATTTAAAAATTTGAAGTAAGAACGTTGCAATGATTGTTTTGCCAGCGGCATCCTTACGCAGATTGTCTAATCATGTTGGACTTGTATTGCTGTGACCAGCTGAAGTGGAAGCTGAAGCAGCAAATGTACTGCATGCAGGTGATTTTCTGGATTGAGAATGACGATGGTGTTGTTCCTGAAACGATAAAATATCTTTTACCCAAATGAACTTGCGACAGTGTTGTGAAACACAAACCCCTTACGAATTCCTCGGTATTGGCCAATACCGCTGTTATGCATCCAAAATAAATAGTGAAAGTATCCAACGATGTGACAAATTCTCTTGGGCGAGAAGGTTTGTATGAAATTTGTTTTCCTTTTAAAAATGTTTAAAAATACAAACATTGGAATTTTTGTTGACGTTTTCAAACTCACCTCGAAGAAAAAAACACTTATGTTATGTGTGATGTTGAGGTGATGTCACACTTTTATCATTTTTGTATTTGAAAAACTTAACTTATAGTGAAATTGTTAAAACTTGGTCACTGTTTTGTAATTATCAAAATACTATTAGGAAATAGTAATCGTTTTTAAATTCGAGAAGAAAAGAATTATTATATCATTCAAAAAAAATAATTTTTGGAATGTATAAAAAAACACTTATGTTATGTGTGATGTTGAGGTGATGTCACACTTTTATCATTTTTTTAGTTGAAAAACTTAACTTATAGTGAAATTGTTAAAACTTGGGCACTGTTTTGTAATTATCAAAATACTATTAGGAAATAGTAATCGTTTTTAAACTCGAGAAAAAAAGAATTATTATAACATTCAAAAAAAATAATTTTTGAATTAGAAGTCTTTGTATTACATTTAAATTAAAAAAAAAAAACAACAATGTTTTACATTTTTGCTAATATATTTCAAGTTTTCTTTACATAATACAACAAATGCCTTGTTCAGACAATTATAGCTTTTTATTGAATTGAAAACTGTATTATACGTAGTTCACACTTTTGAATATAGTGAAGTTAAAAATTAACAATTTCTTGCCACTTTCAATCACAAAGTCTTCTAGCCAAAGTTTCTTTTGTATTTAAATAAGCTGGATTTAAGAAAAAATAATTTATTCCGGGATACCTTAATCCATATTCGATTATTACTATCAAAATAAGACTACGTAAATACTCAAGCAAGGAAAAAATAATTTAATTAAAATATTTTTTTTTGGTCATTTTCTCAAGAACTAGAAGACATAAAATCGTTTAGTTTTCAGTTTTTGATTAAAAACAAATATGAACAATGAATTCTAAAAACAATAGTAGATAATCTTAAAGTTTTCAAAATTACACTTTAAACCTTTTTTTACCTTTTTTGCCCAAATTTTGAGTTTAAAACAATTTTTTTCAAAAACTATGCAAATTAAGACACGTCTGTTCCATTAATAATTAGAAAATATGAACCAAAATATAATAACAAGCAATAAGCACGAGCCTCTCGATCATAAAATATGATATTAAATATTTTGTTACTGATATGTAGTTGTAAATTATGTATTTATTTGAATATATAATTTTATGTATAGATCTTATTACTCTCTGACTCTCCTTTACATTAAGCTTATACTATGAGCCTCGGGTGTAGGTACCTGAGTTTTAAGTTTGAATTATGTCAGTCAGTGAGGTTTAGATCAAGGTACTGCAAACATTAAGATTACTAATAAAACTTAAATTTAAATTATAACGAAACGCGTGTTGTTTTTTTTGATAAAGAACATATAAGTTACATTTCAATATAATCACGTAGGACCATGTTGTTTTCCTAATAAGTGATTCATGTATAAGAAACCAAAAGTTCTTTGTTTAACCATATTTGATGACAGTTTACAGCAAAAATGTTTTTCGATGTTAGTCTTAAGTTGGCATCTGAGATGATCGGATTAATAAATATTTTTAACCCTGCAGTCGTGGCGCACCAAAATGTTACACCAGTCGTCGCGTGGATTACATATGTAATCCATTTTAAAATTAGAATAACACAAAGGTGCTTTAATTTTTTCAAATTTATTTTGGCTTTAAAATGTAATTACATATTATATTAAGTTAAGCTAAGCATGTGCTAACTATTTAACTGTAAGTACTAAGAGAGACAAAAAAATCCTCAAGACTAGTTTTTCAGAAATACTCCATTTTGTATGAGTGGATTACAATAGTAATCCGCGCGACGACTGCAGGGTTAAAAATATAATATCTCAACAAACTATTTTAATTTGCATAGTTTTGACTTGATTTAAAAACAAGCTAATAGACAAAAGTGTTGGCTTTAAAAAAATTTATAAAACTGTAAGTATTACCATTATTTTTTCCATTTAACGTACATATTTTTTTAAATTGCCCCTAACGCCTAAACGGGGAGAATAGACCCCGCTCCCATAGTAACAAAATTAATGTTTTTAACTGTTCTATACAAATCCGTCATTAAACTTTGTCGCCTGAGTTATCGTACTCTTCCCAAAAAATGCAATAGCTAATGTCGCCGATGCCACTAGGTGCCTCCCCTAAAGAATTTCTCATCACTATACCTTATTTTCGTGGTGAATTGATGTTAGAGGGTAGTGAATTGATGTTAGCCGTGGTGAATTGATGTTAGAATTAGAAATAAGGGTGCGTGAGAAGCAGCGTTGCCAAAATGTGCCCGATCGGGAATATGTACAAGTGTGATAACTAATACCGTAAACAAAAAGACCTGAAATATAATAAGTTTATTTAGAAAAGACAAACTGTTATTATTTTCTTCAACAAATTTTTTCCAGGGTAGTGGGCTAGTTTCCCGCACATTTTGGAAATGGCCCTCAAAATGGCCCTTACAATTTTTTTCTCCGCGGCAACGCTGGTGAGAATTGACGTCTCAGCTTGTAGGCAAACCAGAATGACAGATTGGTTTCCGGTCTTTATATGGTGTGTCTATGGTTCTAGGGCCCATCTGGCAAGTCGTCCGGACGGATTTTCTAATGAGTGTAACCATTTAAGCGAATGGTGATCGGTAATGACGGTGAAATGGTACCCTTCTAGGTACGGCCTCATCTTTCGTATTCCCCATAATATCGCCAAGCACTCTTTTTCGGTCACTGCGTACTTTTGTTCGAGGTCTGTCAGGGTTCGGCTTGCATACGCGATCACTCTTTCGTGTCCGTCAAGTACTTGCGTGAGCACAATTCCTAAACCAAATTGGCTGGCATCAGTTTGCAGTGAAAACGGTTTGTCGTAACTGGGCAGGCCAGGACCGGAGCTCCTGTTAATTTTCCTTTTAACAGCTCGAACGCCTCTTGTTGCGATGGTCCCCAGGCCCACTTCACATTCTTTTTAAGAAGATTATTGAGTGGGGCGGTGATGGTAGAAAAGTTCTCGATGAAACGGCGGTACCAAGAGCATATTCCGAGTATTCGGCGTAGTTCTTTGATGGTGGTTGGGGCTTTCAGGTTTTGTACGGCGGATATCTTGTCAGGGTCGGTGTGTGTGCCGGATGGAGTAACGATATGTCCAAGATATTTAAGGCTCTCCCGGCAGAAGTTACACTTCTCCGTATTTATTTTTAAATTGGCCTTACGGAGTTTGCCTAACACTTCGGTCAGGTGTTGAATATGTTGCTCGAAACTGCTACTAATCACGATGATGTCGTCAAGGTAAGTGAATACGTGACTGAACATATCAGCGCCAAAGATGGTATCCATAGCTCGTTGAAACGTTGCTCCGGCCGAATGTAGTCCGAATGGCATCACGTTTCACTCGAATAATCCTCGCCCCGGGACAGTGAAAGCAGTGTACGGGCGAGACTCCGTTTCCAAAGCAATTTGCCAGTATCCCTGTTTGAGATCGATGGTAGACATGAACTTGGCTCCTCGGAGTCGGTCAAGTATGGAAGCGATGTACGGCAGGGGATACGCGTCTTTTCGTGATACTTCGTTTAGCTGGCGGAAATCTACACACATTCTCCATGATCTTTCTCCCTTCTTGACCAAGACAATCGGTGAACTATAAGGGCTTTTAGACGGGCTGATTTTTCCGGTTTTTAGAAGTTCGTTGACTTCGTCGTCTTTAACCTTTTGCAGGGCCGGGTTGCGAGGAAAATACCGTTGTTTAAACGGTTTGTCGGTTTTAAGTTCGATTCGGTGGGGAGGAACGGTTGATACATTGTTAATTCTATCGAACTTCGGTAATTCTTGATCCAGGAAGGTTTGGAGTTGTTGTTGCTGATTTGTGTTTAAGTGGGTTACGGCGTGACACTGCTCATGTGGCGTTGGAGGCTGGGTATTGGAACTTGCAACGGATTTGCCGCCAACCGTAATTTGCAAGTTGGCTTGATTCATAAAGTCCATCCCAAGTATGGCATCCTCGACGAGTGACGGTAGATAAGTCGCGGTCCCGTGGACTTCTACATTTCCGATCATTAGAGTCACGTTGAAGTGTTCGGAAGTGCTAACAGTTTTTCCATCGGCCAGATGGATCGTCTGAGGTTGACTCGTCATGGGTAGTCCCCAATTTCTGAAGACTGTCCTTATTCCTGGTCCAATGAAGGTCTTCGTGGATCCCGTGTCTACTAAAGCTTGATAGGTGTGTTCTCCTATTTGCATCGGAATATAACATCGGGGATCGTGACGCGGCGGTGTGTTTACGACTGAGCATGAGTTGCGTTGGCACGGGCAGTCTTTTGTTAAACGTCCGTCTTCTCCGCAAAATGAGCAAAACAGTCGGAATGGACGATGACACGTCTCTTTTCGGTGGCCCCTCTGTTTGCAGTTCCAACAGTGTGTCTCCCGATTGTAAGGTACGATCGGCGGAAAGGTTCGGGGAGAGGCTGCGACGGGGTTTGCGGTTACGGTCGGAGGGCGGCTGTTCCTTTCTTCTTTCTTTACGGCTTCCAATTCTTCTGCCAGAGTCATGAGTTCGTTTAGATTTTCGAAATCTCGCCGGCCGATATAAAGGCGATATTCGGGGCGCATGTTATCAAATATTCGGTCGAGATGTTCATTAATTTTCATCCGAGGGTGTTGGCGGATCAGGTATTGCATGGCCAGAATATATTCTTTCGCGTTCTCTCATGGGCCTTGACGCTTGCGCATTATTTCCTCCTCTAATTTGACGAGATATCGTGCTGGCAGAAAGTATTGAACGCATGATTCTCGGAAATCTTCCCATTTATTGAATCGATCACTGTAGATGCGGAGCCATTCCAGTGCCTTACCCCGTAGTAACTCTGGTAATGTTCGCAACATGTCGTCGGGTGGTATATTATAGCATCGAGTCAGCTCGGCAACTTGCCCGAGGAATTCCAAAGGGTTTTCTGAAGTGTCGAATTTTAGTCCCTATTTACGCACTATGTTCGTTACTTCTGCTTCATAGCTTAGGGGGAGTCGGTGTGGAGTGTGACTCATGAATGAGTTAAAACGTGCTGGCGCGTCTCCGGAGTGCTCTGGTCGTGGCTGATTCATCGGTGCTGGATTTGCTATATGAGGTTGTTCGTTATCGCGGTGTGCAGCATTCAAATTAGGGACATGAAAGGTAGTCTCCTCATATAATGATGTTTTCTGCTTGGTGATCAGGTCAGGAGCGGTATTCTTAGGGTGTTTATCGGCGTCGTCATCCAAGGCGGCATTTACTCTCTTCTCGGCTACCTCTGCCCATTGGGCACACAGGTTTTGTGTAGAAGCGTGTGCACGTACCTGTTTGAGATGTTCGCTTAAACGCTGGCGGAGGACTTGCATGTTACCCTCGGTTTCTATATTCCGGGCAGCGAACATTTCTATAAGCTCGTTTTTCTTGAGCATGTATATGAAGCTGAGGCTCCTGAACGGATTGATTTCGTCCATGGCAGTATTGGCTTCGTTTTCGCTCATTTTATATGGATGGCTGGTGATCGGCGGTTGGTGAACGGTGGTCGGTAGTCGGCGGTCGGTGAACGGTTAACGGTGGTCGGTAGTCGGTATTCGGCGGCGGTAATCGGCGGTGGGCGGATCGGTCGGAGTTTGGATGAATTCTCTAAATGTCCCTGCTCGGGCGCCAATTTGTGATGCTTCTTTTTCTTAGGCTGAGGTAAGCTCGCCGGACTCCAGGGTCGTCTCGAGAAAGCACGAAACTCGAGTATAGAGAGTTGACCAAACTATTCTTTCCAAATAAAAAGATTTAGACTTTTCCTTTCTCAGATTTTATTTGTTCTAATCCAATAAAGCGGCTTAAGACTAAACAATAAGATACCTATAGATAATAATACCTATTATATACGAACTTAATCCTACGGTCAAGAGCTCATCGACACCGGAAGGGTGAAGGGGAATTACTTAATAATACGGCAAGAGCCCGTCGACACCGGAAGGGTGAAGGGGAATAACACAATAATTCAGCAAGTGCCCGTCGACACCGGAAGGGTGAAGGGGAATAATAATAATTCGGCAAGTGCCCGTCGACACCGGAAGGGTGAAGGGGAATAACAATAATTCGGCAAGTGCCCGTCGACACCGGAAGGGTGAAGGGGAATAACAATAATTCGGCAAGTGCCCGTCGACACCGGAAGGGTGAAGGGGAATAACAATAATTTGTTGTTACTACACAGCACGCTATGGAGCAACGGCCCATCGACTCTTAATAGAGAAGGGGAATATCGGGGGAAACTTGCGCTTCTGAATATAAAGCCCAAAACCTTTAATAATCTTCGGCGAGCAAGCTTCCTCCTTTTTCGGATTTCATGGGTCCATAAGCCAATTCTCCTGCAGGAACCAAATGTGAACTTTATAATGAACAACAATATCGCATGTATTTTGTTGTTGTCACTTATTCCACTTGGTGGGTATGCAGAAGGCGGTTGATTGGTGTCGGTCGGTAGATGGAGGTTGATTGGTGTCGGTCGGTAGTAGGTTGGTGGGTATGCAGAAGGCGGTTGATTGGTGTCGGTCGGTGGATGGAGGTTGATTGGTGTCGGTCGGTAGTAGGTAGGAGTGTGACGCTTCGTTACAATCTCATAGAGTTATTCATTCGCCAACGGTTTCGCACGAAAATATTGAAGTTCAATATGCAGAAGAAAACAAAACAACATCTATTATTGGAATTTATAGACCACCAGGTTTCAGCAAATCGGCGTTTTGTGAAGAATTTGGAAACCAATTAGGACAAATAGGAAAAAACGAAAGAGTTATTGTTATGGGAGATATAAATATTAATTTAAATGACTTCAACTCTAATAATGTCAAAGACTATACTGAAATGTTAGCATCAAAGAGATTAATGAATGTCATTACAGAAAATACAAGAGTAGACCCTAAGAAAGGCACTAAGTCATAAATAGATCATGCCCTTGTTAGCCGAATTGATAGACAAATGAATTCAGTAGTAATCGAGAGCGATATAACAGATCATTATCCAATTCTTTACTATGAGAACTTAGAAAAACCAAAGGAAAGACAATATCCAACTTCCATATACATTAGTAGCTCAAAAGTAAACCAACTTATTCATGAAGAAGATTGGAAAGTCGTGCTAGAAGAACAAAACGCGGAGAGAATGTATACAAAACTTTTTAATAAATTGGAAAATATCTACAAAAAATCAACATCGTTACGAAAAACAACCAAAAAAAGGCAGAATAGTCCTTGGATAACGCCAAATCTAATAGCAGAAGCAAAGAGATGTATTGTATAGAAGGTGGAAAAATAATCGTAGAAATTTAACTTATGAAACAGAGTACAAGAGCATACGAAACAAAACTAACAAAAGCATAGCGTATCAGAAAAGTTATTACTATAAAAATAAATTTATACAATTCAAAACTGATCCGCGGAAAACATGGGGACTGATCAATGAAATACTAGGAAGAAAAAGAACAAACATTGACGAAACAATGGAAAAGAACTTCAAGATAGAAATGACTTCACTCACCAACGAACTTGCAGATTTTTTTTCAACTCAAACGGATAATATTATACACAAATGCAACGTAATTACTTCAACTAATGTAAATGAGACAGTGGAAAACTCAATCTTTGCTTACGCAACAAACATAACGGAGATACAAACCATTATAAAATCTCTTGGAGAGGATAAGGCACCTGGAGTTGATGGCATCAGGGCAATTGATATCAAAAGCCATTCCGATATTTTTGCTCCAATCATTTGTAATTTAATTAATTTGAGTCTTACTCAATCAATTATCCCTTCAACTTTGAAAACAGCAGTTGTTAGACCAATATATAAAGGTGGAACCAAAAATCAGTTGAACAACTACCGACCAATATCGATTCTTTCAGTTATAGAAAAGTGCTTGGAAGGTGTAATAGTGAACAGGTTGCAAAATTTTATTGAAAAGCACTCTCTGATACATAAGAGTCAGTACGGTTTTCAAAAAAATAAGAATACTGGACAATTACTAGGTGAATTCGCAAATTGTGTTAATGAAAGCTTGGAAAAAGGTCACCATGTATTAGTAATGTTCATGGATTTTAGTAAGGCTTTCGATACCTTGAACCATTCTAATCTTATTGAAGCACTGCGAAGGATTGGAATACGCGGCACAATGTCTGATTGGTTGACGGATTATCTACAAAACAGAACATTTTGTGTTAAGATAAAAGATGCTTTTAGTGACAAAAAGATAATGAAATATGGAGTGCACAGGGATCAAAATTAGGACCGATTTTATTTATATTATATACCAACGAGTTACTTAGAGTTTTCAAACAAAGTATACCATTTGCTTTTGCTGATGATACTGCTATAGCTGTCCGTCATAGTTCTCTGGAAACTGCAGTTATGATGATGGAAACAGAATTTAATACGGCTGTGAGATGGTGTCACGATAACGGTTTAGTAATAAACGCCTCCAAAACCAAAATGATGCACATTCGAAGTCCACACTTCAAGCAAACATTAAAGCGGATTTCCTTGGAAAATGATGCTTGCCCAAACACACCGAAGGAATGCATTGAGTTAGTGAACAACTATAAATATCTGGGTGTAGTGATAGATTGTCATTTTCTTTGGGATAAGCACATCGACAAACTACAAATGGACCTCAAGAAAGCCTTATTTGCCATTACACATTTGAAATACCATACATCTGAAAGCGTCTTAAAACAAGTGTATTATGCTTTGATGGAGTCAAAGATACGGTATGGTATACTTGCTTGGGGTAATGCAGCTAAAACACATATCCAAAAAATACAAAAGCTTCAAAAGGCAGCTATTAAGATCATTGAAAATAGTAGTCAACAAAGTAATGAGGCAGGTTTTAAAACTATTAGAGTGGAGGATATTTTTAAGATGACCACAATTGTTGAGTACTTTGATGACAACCGATTCACTCGACCGATACAACATCAAGTAAACACTAGAAGACGAGCCCAAGGAATGTTACAAATCCCTAGATTGCAGACGCAAACTACTACATACTGTTCCCACGATAATTAACGATCTTCCTCGTGAAATATTAACTATTGCTAATTCAAAAAAAAGAAAAAAACACATAAAAAATTACTTCTTAAATAATCCAAGTACATAATTAATTTATAAAACTTCAAGATACTTTTAATTAAAGCTTTGAATATTCTATTTTTTTTAAATTACTCACTTTATTTATAAGATTGTATAGAAAAATAATCTTCTGCAGAAAAGCTACGGCTTCACAGATACTAACTTAATTGTAAATGATTAATTAATAAATAAATTTAAAAATAAAATAAATTTAAAAATAAAAAAAAAAAAGGATAGAGAACTTGATTTTGAACTTCCGTTCAACCTGTCGAACCATGTCAAGACTTTAGGCATCAAGTGGTTCCCCATCGATGACTTCTTTTCATATCAAAATCTGCAACCTTCAACAGAGTCAACGACAAAAAGATCTATGCTATCAACTATAGCCAAATTATTCGATCCTTTGGGTTGGATCTCACCATGCATCATCACTGCAAAGCTTATGATGCAGCGTTTATGGGAGCTTGGCTGCGACTGGGACGATCCAATTCTAGCTGCTTTGAAGAAAGATTGGGATGCTTTTCTCCGAGAACTCCATCTGATCGAACGGCTGCGGATTCCAAGATGGATCCAGTTGAGCAAGACTAATAAAGCGATCGAGCTACATGGATTTTGTGATGCTTCTATGAAAGGCTTACGGTGCAATAGTGTACGTACGAGTCTTGCATAGTAAAGGCAAAATTCATGTCAATCTTCTTTTGTCAAAGACAAAGGTAGCACCAAATCAACGTACAATAACTCTACCCCGTCTTGAACTTTGCGGCGCAGTAGTGTTGGCAGAGTTGTTACAATACACCAAGGAAGTTCTAGCAATTCCAGATGTGAAGATGTACGCATGGACAGATTCCACAATTGCACTGGCCTGGATACGTGCCACTCCCGCCAAATGAACCACATTCGTATCCAACCGTGTGTCGGAAATCCAGCGGTTAGTGGGGATCGATTGCTGGGGACATGTCGCAACGCTTCATAACCCAGCCGATCTGGCGTCCAGGGGTGTATATCCATTTGAATTGGAGTCACTTACGTCGTGGTGGAACGGTACAGAGCTTCTACGAAAAAAATGGGTATTCGATCTTCCAGATCAACCCACCGATATAGACGTTGTAGAAGAACAACGTACAATAAAGACATTCAGTATACATGCGATAAAAAGTGATAGCATATTACAAACTATCTACAACTTTTAGAGTCTTCTCAAGGTTATTAGAATTATTGCCACCCACCTGTTATCGTTTTATAACAAAATGTCGACCCAAGTTGGGACCTAATACAGGATCACTTAAACCAAAAGAGTTGGAAATTGCCCTCCTATATTCATCGTCAAAGCAGCACAAAAGGAAATGTTTGAAACCGAAATCCAACTAATTCGTGAAAACAAAACATCAAAGGCCTTACGGGCGTTAAACGTGTTCATCGATGCTAACGGAGTCTTACGAGTTGGAGGACGTTTGGAGAACTCTCTGCTTCCCTACGAATCTCAACATCCAATATTGCTCCAAAACAACCATCACTTTACGAGTCTGGTTGTTCGAGATGCTCATAAAAACACATTTCATGGCGGTATCCAACAAATGGTAAGCTACATTCGACAACGATACTGGATTGCACAAATACGAAGAAGCGTTAAATACCAACTTCATAGATGCCCTTCATGCTATCGGCAAAAGGCATCCGAAATGCAGCAGTTAATGGGAAATTTGCCTGCAGCGAGAGTACGTATGTCTCGAACGTTTAGTCATACCGGCGTTGACTATGCAGGTCCAATTGATCATTAAAGGTTACTTTGCAATTTTTATCTGCTTAGCAACTAAGGCTATTCATTTGGAAGTTGTTTCAGATCTCACAACACAAGCGTTTTTAGCAGCGTTTAAGAGATTTACTGCCAGAAGAGGAAGCTGTGTTAAGGTATATAGCGATTGCGGAACTAATTTTGTCGGTGCTCATAACGAATTAGCAAAAATGTTGAAAGAAGCACAACATGATTGGAAGGAAATTGCGGAAGAATTAGCAAATCACGGTACAGATTGGCATTTTATTCCCCCAGCTTCGGTGGGTTATGGGAAGCGGGTGTGAAATCTGTCAAGTACCATCTAAAACGAGTTGTAGGAATAGAAAAGCTAACATTCGAGGAGCTCGCGATGCTTCTAGCACAAATAGAAGCGTGTCTGAATTCGAGGCTCCTTTGCCCTCTTTCCGACAGCCTAGACGATTTGAATGCACTCACGCCCGGGCACTTGCTAGTCGGCGAATCGTTACACGCTATACCACAAGGCGAACTCGATAACAACATCACGCATAATGATCGATGGAAACGCGTCCAAGCTCTATCAGAAGGATTTTGGCAAAAATGGAATTCTGAATATCTCGCAAGGCTTCAGCAACGACCAAAATGGACACAAGTCAAAGAACCGCCGAAAATAGGAGACTTAGTTCTTCTTAAAGATGAACGACTTCCATCGACCTACTGGAATCTTGCCAGAATAGAAGAAACCCATACCGGACCGGACGGATTGATACGCGTCGTGACGGTAAAAACACAAAACGGGCAATTGAAACGGCCAATAACAAAAATCTGCCTGCTACCATCGAATAAAACTGCAGAACAAATAGCCATCGTATGAAATCACGCCAGTAAAATTAATATACCGAATGAAATTAAAAAAAAATGTACTCAAATAATTGATCAATTAAAATGTTAATATTTATTAATAATTCAAAATCAATATAACAAAATTATCAAATAAATTTATTACAAAAATCTGAAAAAAAAATAAATTTATTACAAAAATCTGAAAAATCTGAAAATACAAAATTCACTAAAATAAAAGAAAAACACATAAATTATAATTTTATTAATTTATTTATTCACGTTGTCTAAATTAATATATACATATTCATCTTTTCGTTCGAAAAACAAATAATTTTTTTCATTTTGTAATAAACTCTAAACAAACAACTCTATAATTTCAACAAAATAATTATACAACGTCAACTGGAGTGTAAAACACCATCCACAAATTTAAAATAAACAAACTACTGTCAAACACTTGGCACTAAACAATGTCAAATTCACCGACACGCGAAAATTACAAAATAGAATAAAACAAAAATAATAATTTTACAAGAATTTAAAGTGTCATATCGCGTCAAAATAATTTAATAAAATATTTGAAATAACACTTTAATTCCAAACCGAATAAATATCTATTTCATATCAAACGAATTTACTGTATATCAAGGAAAATTAACACTTGATCAAAAACAGAATCACATTCGAAACAAAAAACATATCAATTAAAAGACATGTCCTATTTCTTTCGAATGCAAATTGTAGCGTTTTTTGATGAATGAAATTAATTTTGATGAATGAAATTAAATTAAAATAAATTTTTACCAAGTTTAAGTATTGTTTTTTTGGTATGTTTTTATTTTTTGTAAGAAAAGTGTCAATTCGATTTTTCTCAAAATTTGTTCGAATG
The DNA here is from genome assembly GCA_920104205.1 of Eupeodes latifasciatus. Classification (NCBI taxonomy): domain Eukaryota; kingdom Metazoa; phylum Arthropoda; class Insecta; order Diptera; family Syrphidae; genus Eupeodes; species Eupeodes latifasciatus. Next base: position 36,928,412 of record OV049927.1, read on the forward strand.
TTGAAAACAATATTTTTTATAAAATTAGTTGGAAGCCACAATCTCAAATTTTTGAGAAGATATTTGAGTGGAAAAAAAATTTATACCAAATTTGCGTACTATTTTTTGTAGATTTTATTTTATTGAGTACCGAAAACAATATTTTCTGTGAAATAAAATAAGTTTGAAGCCAATATTTTTACTTTTTGAAAAGATATTTGAGTAGAAAGAAAATTTTTTTCCAAGTTTTAGTATTGTTTTTTTTGTAGGTTTTTATTTTTTGTAAAAAAAACTATTAATTCGATTTTTCTCAAAATTTGTCCTAATTTTGAAAACAATATTTCCTATAAGTTAAAATTAGTTGGAAGTCATAATCTCAAATTTTTGAAAAGATATTTGAGTCGAAAATCAATTTGTACCACCTTTTATAATTTTTTTTAGGTTTTTATTTTTTGTAAAAAAATTGTCAATTCGATTTTTCTCAAAATTTTTCCTAATGTTGAAAACAATATTTCTTATAAGTTAAGACTGGTCAGCTCCGTTAGGATCATTGGGTGGAGAAATTGATCCGGAAAGAACGATTCTCGAGTGGGACCGAAATCCTTGGATTAGAAGCTGGCAAGGCGGATCTGGATTGCTGGACAGCCGGAGAGATAGACGAAGCGATCCTTATCCGAGAGCATACTTAAAGGAGCTTATAAAAATGTTGATGCTTCAAATGCATTTGATAAACAATTACCACATCTCGACCTGTGACGTCAGTGGTCTAAAGTAGTGGAGTGCGTAGTGCACACGACTTTTAAGACTGAGCAAATCTGATATGCGTGGGTTCGAATCCTGTGTTGTGCATAAAAAGTTTTTCAAATAAAATTGGATTAAAGCTCAGCACCACAAAAAAGGAGACTAATGAGTGCAAAAGTGGCAAAGCACGAAATAGCTATATCTCCAGCCAAAAACAATGAGTGGTAGCACCTTTAAGTTGTTGTTGTTCAAAAAAACATTCAATAAAATTAACAGGAATGGTCAAGTCTAACAAGCTGACATTCTAGTACGAATAGTAAAATAAAAATAACACTAATCCGAGAAGTCTAACCGAACAGAGGCCGGAAGCGGGAGACTTCGGAACCGGAACCGGGCCGAAGCCGCGCAGTTGTGAACCGCCTTCGGGAAACACCGTGCAGCCACGATCCTCGAACCGAGGAGCCATACTAAAGTCGTCAAACCAAAACGCATTAGCCAGTAATAGCGTGAGGCCAACCAAACAGCTACGAGACCGATTCGCCGAGGTAGCCTCCAGAACATCGGAGGAGCCTAGAGCAGTTCGACCGAGGCCCGACTCAGTTCCAGGAGATCAGGTGAAGGTGTCAGCGGAACTAAAAACCGTCATCAATCTGGCAGTAGTTCAGGCATATGAGTCGTATGCCGATTTATTGAAGGAGGAGCTGTCAGAATCCTTAAGAGCGGAGGTAAGGAAAAACTTCTTGGAGTTCATGAAGGGGATTAACCATTCGGTTCGAGAGCGTCCGCCTTTGGAAGAGAGAGTGGCGAGCCCAGTTAAGGCTCCTAGTGCAGGACCAGCGGGAGAAGATCAAGCTTTTGAAAGCGGTCAAAGGAATTCCGTGAGGTTTGAGGAGGGCCGTAGGCATTTTCCTGAATCAAATAGTCACCGCACACTTGGCTTCCCGAACGGCCCGAACGAAGGGTACAATTGTTACGACCACGCAGTTAAAGCTCAACCGCGGTCGAACCTGTCTGGAGAGTGGAACCGACCCACCGCCCCACCGTATGCGGGACATAAGATACCGATAAAAATCGATAGATGGGGGATAAAGTTCAACGGAAAAGCAGAGTGTCTTACCGTGGAAGAGTTCATATTTCGTATTGAGACGTTGCAGCATCACTATGACTGTGACTGGTCGCAGATTTTAAGGGATTTCCACCTGTTGCTGTCCGGAGCAGCGTATGACTGGTATTGGCAGTTTCAGCAAACCTGTCGTGGTGCTAGCTGGCCTTACCTTCGGGATGCCATGCTTATGCGCTAACGGAATCCGAAGTCACACCTGGAAATCATGCGTGACATCATGGATCGTCGACAAGGAGCTTGGGAGTCCATCAGTGAAGATTTTCTGACGGCTATAAATAAGCTGAAGTCACAGCTCAGGATGCCAATGTCGGAAGCGGATCTTGTACGAGCGCTAAAGAGGAACTTAAACGAGCGCATCAGACGTTTGGTGTATCCCCAATTACTGTTTACGATGGACCAACTAGGGGTGGCCTGTAAGGACGCAGAAGAAGCATTTCCTGGGCCAGACAAGCAAGGTACAAAGCCAATGAATTAGCGTTCGCTGATGAAGACGCGATTAATCAGGAAGAAGCTATAGCGGCATTTCAGCAGTCAGGAACTCGGCCAAGAAATCGTGATTTTGTCGAACCGAGGAACCTGACGTGCTGGAACTGTCATTCGCCGGGACATTCTTTTAGAGATTGCCCGTCTACTGTCAGAAATATCTTCTGTTATAGATGCGGATGTGAAGGTGTCATAACGCCGAAATGCAAGAAGTGCCATCCGGAAAACGTGGTGAGGAGCGGGACATCATTGGGGGAGTTGCGTTCACCGCTAAATCCCCAAGAAAGTCTAGGGAAGAACTAGACTCATAACGATTTAATAAATAACGTATCAGATACAACTAATTATAAAACTAATAAAGTAAGAATTATGCAGAGAAGAGGAGAAAGCGAAGTAAATATAAATGTAAGTCCAAAGCTTAGAGAATTAAAGCCGTTACACGTTCGGATTCAAGAATATAAACTAGCACGAGAAAGAATATTTAGAGGAGATAAAAGTAAAGTAAGCAATCGAATTTTAAAAACACGCGAGAGATATAAATGCAGAAAAGAAAATAAGAAAAATATTTTGTCAACGATGGTAAGTGTTAGCGCCGACCCCAGGCCGTATGCCAAAGTGGCAATAAAAAACATTGAAGCATTAGGTCTGCTGGACAGTGGGGCCAATATAAGTATTTTAGGAAAAGGGTGCGAGAATTTTATCAAAACCTTAAATGTTCCGATGACAAATTATAAAGCCGGTGTTAAAACGGCTGACGGCAAGAAGCAAAGCATTATACAGTGAATCACAAAAGTAAGTAAGCAGCTTTAAACTTAAGGATTATTGCCTGCAAACAATCTATTTCAAAATTGGAAAATAGATAAAGATATATTTTTTGTTTTTCATACGTATATTACGAACCAAAAAATAGCATTTCAAATAAAAAATTAACTTAACTTAAGAAATATTCCGCTAAGACTAAAGAGAATAACAAATTAATGTAACAAAAGTAAGTAAGCAGTTCAATGAAAGGTTAAATTAATAAATTATTTTGCATCGTTTTCATCCATTTAGTACTTCGTTGGGTAACCCTTGGACTTAATAACTGCCTTCATCCGAGAAGGCATTGAGTTAACCAAATTTTGAGTTATGTTTTGGCCAATTTTAGACCATTCCTCTTGAAGAACACACTTTAGATGATCTTTATTCAAAATCTCGTGTTTTCTAACTTGACGGTAGAGGTGCTCCCATAAATGCTCTATGACATTCAAATCGGGGGACTGAGGTGGTGTTTTAAGCTGGGTTTGAACGTTATATAGTAGCCACTCTTTAACAACAGTTGAGGTATGTTTAGGATCATTGTCTTGCTGGAAGACGAATGACCTACCCATATCCAATTTTCTAGCACTTTCTTGAAGGTTGTTCTTTAAGATATTTAAATAGTCGAACCTATTCATCAAAGAATCTGCGAACACTAATTTACCGACGCCAGATGCTGCCATACAACCCCACACCATAACGTTTCCACCTCCGTGCTTTACAGTTCCTGACATATTCGCTGGATCAAGCTCTGTATTTTTTTTTTCTCCAAACCTTTTCACGTCCGTCAGAACCATGGATATTGAATTTACTTTCATCAGAAAAAATTACAGTATTCCAAAAATCTGCTTTTTTAAATTCATGGGTTTTTGCAAATAGAAGACGTTTTTGGCGATTTACTTTGCTTATGAAAGGTTTCTTTCTAATGTTTCGACCGTGATAACCAGATTGGTGGAGCACTCGACGAATCGTTTGGGGGTTGCATGACTTACCAGTTTCATTGGATATTTCTGCTGTTATCTTTGGGGCACTTATTTTCGGGTTTCTTTTCACTTTCCTTACAATTATTCGGCATTCCTGATGAGTAAATTTCCGGGGTCGACCAGAGCGAGGGTCATTTTTCAAACTTCCAGTGGTGTTAAGTTTGGTTATTATTTTTTGGATGGTAGATGGACTTTTTTTTAACAATTTTACGAATCTCGCGTTCCGATTTGTTTTCCAAATAGTGTCCAATTATCACTTATTTTAAATCAAGGCTTAGTTCCTTACCTCTTGGAGCCATTTCTTTTAATTAATCTATTAATAATTGTAAACTGAAAAAAATATTTAAAAAAGAGATAAGCAACTAAAAACACAACAAAAAAACAAAGTTAACTGCACCAATAAATAATTAACCTTCTAACGCTGCTGGTGCTTACTTACTTTTGTGACGTAGAAAACACGAATGAAAAACAAAAAGTTATGTTCTGCAGATAAACCAAATGAAAAACGGTAAATTTTGCCTCTCATGTGATGTGCATCATAATCACGTCATTTAGAATCCATTTTTTCTCATATTTTTAACGGAACTATATTTTAGTTTAGCATTTGTATAGGACAACAACGAGTGCTTACTAACTTTTGTGATTCACAGTAGGTAAAATTCGGGTTCCGGTACAGTATCAAGGACAAAGTCACGAAATGACATTAGTAGTATAAACTAGAGGGTTCTAGGCCACCGGTGCACCGGTGCAACACCGGTGCACCGGTGCTGCACCAGGGTTCTGATCTATGCTAATCACCGGTGCACCGGCAGCACCAGGGTTCTGATCTATGCTAATCACCGGCATCTTCTAGCACCATCTGTATTTTTTTTTTCATTTCAACATTGGTTGTGGGATTGGATTTTCAGTGAAAAATTGGTTGTGGGATATACTTTCATAGTTGGATTTTTTGGATAGCACAACCTTTGTATATGAAAACTAACGTTCTAGACCATGCTTAGCAAACGTTAGAACGTAAAAACGTAAAATTCATAGTTGGATTTTTTGGATAGCACAACCTTTGTATATGAAAACTATAGTACTCTCATGGGCAGACATTTTTTTGCAACCGGACGCCGCACAGTGGGGCATCTTGTATGGGGGAGCGGACAAAACTCTATAAAATCTAAACTAATGAACCGATTTGAATGAAATTTTCAGGAATGATAGCCAATAGAAAATTCCGCCCATTTCCACGCCCACTAAAAGAGAAAATGGCTTTTTTCGGAAAACATATCTGAAAACAAAGATTTGTTTACCGAATTTAAGGTATATTGCGAATATAATAATAAATAGCGAAAAAAGAATTTTAAAAGCATTGTAAATTATTAAAAATTCAGTTTTAATATGCTTAAAGGTGAATGGTTGTGAGTAAAAAACATCTTTAGGTTTATTTTGTTTGCAGTTGTAAGGATAACACATTGGATTTATAATGACATAGATAGTTTGTGTTTTCAAAGCTTACCGTTTGATTTGTTTTAAATGTAATATAAAATAAATTTAAATAATAAATAAAAAAATAATTCAAGTAAATAAAAAAAAAATCATTTAATCTTAATAAGCTTATTCAAAATAATTCAAATAAACTTAATTTGATATATGCAAATCTATGAAGTTTCAATTTAAGGCATTTCTGATGGACATTTAATTCTTACATCCCTGGTATTATTAAAACTTGTTCAACGAGAAAATGAAGAAAAATCTTCGACCATCCTCAACCCATCATTCACCAGCTCTTCAAATTTTCTTTTCGAAAGAAACTCTGCAAGAAGTTAGAAAAGAAAAAGACCGTGTAGAAGCTGAAATTTTGAATCTCCGAGATACTGAAATTGAGTTCAATGGATTCTTTATTAAAATAAAACATGCAATGTATTTCACAATGATAGATGGAAAAACGGCACAAATTGTTACAAATACAACTTCTAGTAGTAATTGTACCATTTGCGGGGCAAAGCCATCGGAAATGAATGACATTGCAAAACTCCAGTGTAAACCAACAGATGAAAATGCTCTAAAGTTGGGAATGTCATCATCATCGTCAGAACTGGTGGGGAGAGTACGATAACTTTGGCGACAAAGTTTAATGACGGATTTGTATAGAACAGTTAAAAACAAGCATTTTTTACTATGGGAGGGGGAGTCTATCTCCCCCCGTTTAGGCGGTAGGGGCAATTTAAAAAAATTAGTATTTAAATTAGTTTTCTCAAAAACTAAAAGACATAAAATCATCTAGTTTTCAGTTTTTGATCAAAAACAAATAAGAGAAATAAATTCTGAAATAAAAACAATGGTAGATAATCTTGAAGTATTGAAAAATTACACTTTAAACCTTTTTTTTAACTTTTTTTACTCAAATTTTGAGTTTAAAATTATTTTTTTTTCAAAAACTACGCATAGTTTTGACTTGAATTAAAAACGGGCTAATAAAACAGAATGTTGGCTTAAAAAAAATGTATAAAACTTAATTGTAAGTATCACCGTTATTTTTTAATTATTTTTTTCCATTTTAAATACTAATTTTTTTAAATTGCCCCTACCGCCTAAACGGGGGGAGATAGACCCCCTCTGCCATAGTAAAAAATGCTTGTATTAAAACCCTATACCAAAAACCGTTATTATATCTTGGCGCCAAAGTTATCGTACTCGTGCCGAACTGGTTAAAAGGCATAAATATCGATTTTTTTTATATGACTTCCCAACTTAAAATTGCTCTAAAAACCGCATCCGGACGTATCCGGATGAGATTTTTACTGAAAAATGTTGCTGAGACCCTACACTATCTACTGGGAATAGTTTGCTAACAGAGGCAAACAGAGGCAGTAGTTAAAACCTTATGCGAACTAAAAAAATCACATAAATAGAGTGTTTCTTCGTCAAAAAATACCTTATCCAATTTTTTTTTCAATAAAATAACATACTGTATTGTTTATCTATTTATTTCAATCATGTAAGCAGACAAAATTGTTTAAAACTTTCAAATTTCACAATATACTGATCATTTAAGGAATACCAATATTTTATCAGTTTTCACGATATTTGAACTTTGAGCGAAAATCTACTGGTCTACAATTTTTTTTTTTGAAAAACGGTTTTCATTTTCTGATTCTACAACCAATTAACTATAAGAAACACTTTCAGTTTAAAAAAAAATCCTACTTTCAGAAAAATAGGTTTTGTCCGCATTTTCCCCACTGTGCGCCGCGCCGCCGCCGTCGTTGGCGGTAGTATCGGGGACCGAGAGCAGCCAGCAGAATAAGGGAGACAGTTAATTTCATTCTATTTGAATCTATCCTTGTATATGTTTTCATATACTAAGCTTCCACATGAAGGTCGATGAATTTGTTTTTGTAATTTCTTTATATCAATGCATTTTTATATGAAAAACGGCAATGTCTTAATATTGTGTCTAATAAGGGGATGAATGAAATTTTTGTATGCTTACATCAGCTGTTTAAGATCTTGTACTGATTTTTGTTTTTATTTACATTCATGACTCTGCTTCTACCTGTGTACGATCTTTGTATATGAAAAATGGTTGTATTATGTATACGAAGCTACGATGCGATTTTTGTGAAGAAGAAACATATTGGGATAGTTATACGTTTGGTTATAGTTATGTATATATTTGCTGGTGTTTTTTTTTTTTTTTTGTAGATAAATATCAACTGGTAGGTGATTTTTTCCAGGATGTGGGTTTTATTTTAAATTCAATTTTTAGATATAAAAGATATTGGTAGGTAGGCAGGTAATTTATGAAATTTCATAGGGAATTCCTGCTAGTATCTGGACAGTGCGATAATATCCGTACACTTAGCATTTTGTTTGAGATTAGTAGATAGGTAGGTACAGTATTTATAAATACCTATGTATGTAGTTTAAAATAAAAACAAAAATGTATTCTTTATGTTTTATTTTAAATTCAAATTTTAGATATAAAAGATATTGGTAGGTAGGCAGGTAATTTATGAAATTTCATAGGGAATTCCTACTAGTATCTGGACAGTGCGATAATATCCGTACACTTAGCATTTTGTTTGAGATTAGTAGATAGGTAGGTACAGTATTTATAAATACCTATGTATGTAGTTTAAAATTAAAATAAAAACAAAAATGCATTCTTTATGTTGGTTCAGATAATTTGATAATTGAAATTTGTGTCTTTTTATGTTCCAATTCTCCTTTTGTTTTATTATTTTTAATAAATAAATGTAAACAAAAAAGCTGGGACCTTAGGCATAAACAAAAAAAAATTAGTTTATATTTAGGTAGGTATAGGTAGGTATATGTTGTTTGCTGTTGTAGGTACCTTTAATACAATTTTGTCAGCTCTTCTATTTTAAGATGTGTGACTCTTAGGAAAATCCAATTGAAAGTTTTTTTAACTTATTAACTATTAGTAAGTATACCTATTTTCGTAAATGTAGTGTTGAAGTTGGTATTATTGTATTGATTTGAAATTTTCTTTTATACGATTTCGCAGTTTTTTTTGTGCCACTTACCAACCAATAATTTTTTAACATTAAACGTAAAATTATATCAATGATAATTACTCATGTTATTTCACAACCTTGGTGTTATAACGTTGTTAAGATGAAGGATTCTTCAGATATTTAAAGTCAATTTATGACTTAATTTCACAATTTAGAAAATCATGGTCTGAAATTAATTTTTTTACTTGCGTCATATAGGCAAGTTTTGCATTCGTAAAAAATGTCGAACTCAAGAATCAAAAATGACATTTCAATGGTAGAGAAGTAGAAAAAAGTGAGTCCACTGATTCCGTCCTGGCCCGTACCTTCACCCCAAGGCATTAGGTTGATTGACCTAAAATTTGGATATTAAGGGTAAGAGCCGATTTGCGTTAAGCGTTCTTAAATTCCCATAGGAAGTTATTGTAATCGGTCCGTTTTCTCGACGTTTCAAGGTCCCTAGAGTCAAAATAAAAGATTTTAAGAGAGATGTCTGTGCGTGCGTGTATGCGTATACGTTCGGGAAGTTTTTTTCGTCGTCCATAGCTCAAGAACCAATAGAGATATCGACTTCAAATAAATTTTGTTATACAGATAATAATACAGAAAGATGCAGAAAGGACTCTAACAAAAATTGAGTGGGTGGTTTTTTTACCAAAGCAATTTAAAAAAAGGTGAAAACTTTGGTTAACCCTAAATATATCACGAAGCAATAACGCTAGAGACTTGAATTAAATTTTATATTATATGTATATTGTAACGCGATACAAAACTAGTATAGTTTTTGGAAAAAAAATCAAATTAACGGGTTTTTATAAATCAAAAAAACTGAACAAACATATTTGTCACCTCGAATATTTTAGCAATAAAAATATTGTTTTCAACTTTCACTTAAATTTTGAGAAAAATCGAATTGACAGTTTTCTTGCAATAAATAAAAACATTACTAAAAGTAAAAAATTACTTTCGACTCAAATATCTTTACAAAAATTAAAAAAATATTGGCTTCAAACTAATTTAATCTCACAGTGATTTTTTTTATAAAAGTCCAACAGTCAGTTTTTTCATAAAAAATTAAAATCTACAAAAAATAGTACGCAACATTGGTAAACAATTATGTTCGGTTCTCGAAATCTCGCGAACAATAGAAGATATTGACTTCAAATTAATTTAATTCATCCAATTTGTATTTGTTTATATAAAATCGCACACCAGGATCTTTTTTAATATGAAATGTATGGCTTTTATTTACATATATTACATAAATTCTACTTTTTGCTTCATTTTTAACAAATTAATGTGGACAACAAAGCTCGAACCTTATAGAGGGCATAAACAACATATATGTAAATATGGTTTATATTTAAGCAGGCATCTATGTGTTGCTTAAGCCGATAGATTTTTGTATTGCTCCAGAAGGGTACCCCACGTTATTTTGGTACATTTTTTTCAAAATTCGATGTATCCAAAATGGGTCATTAGTTTTTTACGAAACTGTATATTAATTAGTTCAAAATAACTGCATACCAAAAATATATATTTTAACTAAAATTGAAAAAATTGTATGTGTACAAAATTAATTTAAAAAGTAAACTGCTCTAAAGATTTTCAAATAAGAATTTTGAAACATTAAGGTTTTTTTTTTGACAAATCAAATTTTGGAAACAAGCTTTTTTAACAGGTACATTTTTAAATTTAAAAATACAGGAAATATTTTAAATAGTCTTGGTTTGTCAATTGAACTGATTCGTTCTAAAATTGCCTCTACCTTCTACACGAAGAGACATAGACCCCCATTTCGCTAGTCAAAAGTGCACGTACGTATATTTTAAAACAGTAGTAAAACGTTATGTTTATTTCAAATTTATAGAAAAATTATTCCTAAGTTAAAAACTTTGCTTTGGCATACAAAAATTGGATTTGCTAGAATTTACATAGATATATCTTTAGACTGAGACAAAGGCATCAAATTTATGTAAGTACAATTACAAATGATAATACTTCTCTAAAAATAAAGATCCAAATAAAGTCTTTTACCTTATTAAAAGTAAGCATTTGCTTATACCCTTGATCATTCAAAATTGTTGATAGGAAGGTCCTTCTTTTAATAAATACCTAAATAGGTATATCATAAGAACTTACGTTAAAACGCAAAAACGTAAAATTCGCGTTAAAACGTAAAATTCACGTTCACGTTAAAACGTAAAAACGTGAAATTCACGTTCACGTTAAAACGTAAAAACGTAAAATTCACGTTCACGTTAAAACGCAAAAACGTAAAATTCGCGTAAAAACGTAAAATTCACGTTCACGTTAAAACGTAAAAACGTAAAATTCACGTTCACGTTAAAACGCAAAAACGTAAAATTCGCGTTAAAACGTAAAATTCACGTTCATGTTAAAACGTAAAAACGTAAAATTCACGTTCACGTTAAAACGTAAAAACGTAAAATTCACGTTCACGTTAAAACGCAAAAACGTAAAATTCACGTTCACGTTAAAACGCAAAAACGTAAAATTCACGTTCGGAACGCAAAAATCACCATAGGAAACTGAACAAAATCATGAACAGAACATGATGTTTAAGAGTTAAGTTTTTTCAGAAAAGGTGGTCCATATGAGTGAAGAGAGAAAAGAATCGTTAAGTAAAAAGACATGTTAATTTTTTTAATATTTTTTTTATTTTTTAATTAAATTTTAAGGCCAATGCCACAAGATCAGTTTTACATTTCATTTTCAAGTTCTATTCGATGTATATAGTATGGTGTTTAGATCTAAAGTTCAACATTTTACTATAGAAGTTTTGTTTGTGTAGCAAACAGTCTCTGTAATTTTGTAAAGACATTTTTTTACAGCTGCTGATTTGACACCCTTAGCCTTTTTTATTAGTGCTGCATCTTCTATGTCTATACTATACATTTTAGCTCTTAATCCTATAAATTCCTTCATTATTCTACCATTCTTTTTCATCCTTCATAAATCCTAACTTTTTCACATTGAGCTGGGGCAATACCGTAGCAGTTTTGGGGTGGATAGTCTGAAGTATCAAATTTATCTATTATATCATGTCTTATATCATTGTAAAAATCATCTCTTCTTATTTTATAAATAAATGAATCGGTATCCATGTAGGCCAGATGTAGGTTGTCAGTAAATTTAGGTTTCATGTATGCATAATGAAAGTCGTACACTTTATACTTTGAAATCTCCAAAACACAAAAACCTAAGTATATAGGCTTATTATATACACTGTAAATTCGTTTTAACTGAATAGCCATGGTTTTCGAAAATTCTAATATGCTATGAAAATTAGGTTTAGCTATAAGAGCGCGACTACCGAGATGGGTGCCTTTGCTTTCTATTGAATCGACAATTCGAACATCTTTTCGTTTGTCTACATTTTCCATAGTTTTTCCGAATACAGCATTATTACAAAGTTTACGCTGATCCTTTTCAAACTTTGTGGTGGTTTTTTTTCTTAGTTCATTGTTTAAATCAATACATTTTTTCAGCCATTGAAATTGTTTGAATTGCATCACTCTATGAATTTTCTTAAGCACCAAACCATTATCAAGGCATTGAATTAATGTTTTGTGATGAATTATATAATTAACTTTATTATTCAAATCAGCAATCTGATGCTTTAGAATTTTTGAATGGAATAAATTTTGAGGATGTTTAAAGTCAACGGAAATAAAAATATTTTAAAAATATTTAAATAGGGTTAGCACTATATTTCTATAAGGATGAATGCCGGCAATTAAAATTTACGATTATAATACGTGCATTGATATATCAAGACCCTGATACATCGTTACCATCATGTCACTCATCTGACTAATAGGACTTGACCATCTATATCTATTGCTTTAGGATTTTTCCTGGATTGAGGTAATAATTAGTATAACAAAAGCCTAATACCTCACTACCATCATATCATTCATTTGTCTAATAGGGCTATACCTTTATCTATTGCTTTGCTAGCATCATGTCAATCATATTACTAAACCCTGTCCCTTATCATTAAAATCCTGAAAAATGATCCAAGGGTTATTTTTATTGCGGAATACAAATGTACATATGTCAATAAGGTCAACACATTATTTTATCTATAGGGATGGATGCCGATAATTAAAATATGCATTCATGATGATCGCTATACATAAATTTATCCAACTGCTTCCTTATATACACCGATGATATTCCAAGTGTCAACAATACAAATTTATGATAAGGTTAACTACATGAATGAATGCGAGGAAAAACTCTATTGTTCTACTATTAGCAATCAATATGATATATGCATGTATTATTACCCCAATACTTCTTTTCATTAGTTACTTTTCACCCCAAAGAAACCTTTTGCAATGTGTAATACGACATTTAGGATCATATCCTGTATATGACTACTTTCCTACCCCCCATGAAGCAGAATACTCCGTTTTTACTCTGGATGATTTCGCTGCTTTTGAAGCAAATTCATTAACCCTAGCCAGTGGATTCAAGCCAACAAAGAAGCTATCGGAGTTGAAAATGGATCTAAAATATAACATTTATACCTTGCGAAAGGTTACGACACGGTGTGGGGTGATAGAATCGTAGCGGATCTTGGCGAATATATGGTAAGATACAATTTTTCTCGTTCTGCTTCCTTTATACAAAATACTTGAAAATTATTTTTTTTTCTTATAGGTCTTTTTACCGATAAGATACTCAAAGCTGTCCACAGAAAGCATATTACTAATTGGAGGAGGCTCTTATGCGTTAGAGAAAACATATCAACGTGGATCAACGTTTGAGCTGAAATTTACAAAAATATAAATAATTTTATGTTAATATAATTTATAAGCAAATAAAGGGTGTCCCAAAATTAACGCAAGATTTGAATTTGCCGCCATTTGTGCAGTGAAGTGTTGGCAACCCTGAAAAAAAAAGCAATTTGACAGCTAACAGTATAGGGTTATTAAAAATGGAGCGTTACACGAGAGAACAACGTGTCTTCATTATTAAAGAATATTTCAAAAATAGTGAAAGCTTGGCGGCTGCAGTTCGAAAATTTCATACAAAATATGGTCGGAATAGTGTTTTAACTTCGTCAACTGTGAAGAGATTAATTGAAAAATTCATGGAGACTGGATCCGTTGGAGACGCCAAACACACTGGTCGTCCAAAAACAAGCCCTTCAAGTGTGAATGTCGAAGCAGTGCGTGAGAGTGTTGCTGACAATCCAGGAACCTCAATTCGACGTCGTGGACAATAATTGCAAATTTCAAGAACCTCTCTACAGCGTATACTTACCAAAGATCTGTGTCTTCATGCTTACAAAATTCAATTAACACAACAATTGAAGCCTAATGACCATGGACAGAGAAGAGAGTTCGTTGAATGGATTATTGAACATCAACAAATGGACCCTGATTTTTCGAGCAAAATCATCCTAAGCGATGAAGCACATTTTCATCTTGATTGCATGCAAAGCCGTGGAGGCCATTTGTCCGATGTGTTATTCCATACATAACCCTATCCTATGTACTTTACGAGTCAATAAAAATATAACTATCAAAAGACTAAAAACGGCGTTTTCTATTTAATTCAAATCTTGCGTTAATTTTGGGACACCCTTTATATGTATATATACGTATAAGAAAAAGAGTCAAAATTAAAATTTTTAAAAATCAAATTTATTTCTTTTATTAATTTTACAGAATTTTGTTTTTATCGATCTAAGAGTTATGTTCTGGTGGGAATCCCAACCATTTTACAAAAACTTTATTTCCTCTCGTTTGTAGAACTTTTTCAACTAGATATACATCGCCACAATCAGTTTTCAGCGGTTCTAGTTCATAAAAGCCTCCTTGAATAGGTCTTCCTTGAAAGTCTTCGAGAAGATATGTTATAGGTTTTGTTGCTTGGACTTTTCTTATTTTAAAAACCTCAGTAGTCCAGTTGGGTGTATAACCTTTTTCGAATATATGTTTATACTTGCTAATTCTTACGTTATCACCAACTTTGAATTTCCTTTTACTAAACACTTCTTTCTTATTTTTGAAAAGTGATAACATTGACTTTGAATTTTTCTTGTTTACATCTGCAGGTTTACATTTAATGGTTCGGTGGAAAGAATGATTATAATCATAAAGCAATTTCTTATAAATATTTATCCACTTATAGCTTCCATTGAAACTAAATTCTTTCCACATTTTTTCCTTATATAGGGTGATTTTTTTGAGGTTAGGATTTTCATGCATTAGTATTTGACAGATCACGCGGGATTTCAGACATGGTGTCAAAGAGAAAGATGCTCAGCATGCTTTGACATTTCATCATGAATAGACTTACTAACGAGCAACGCTTGCAAATCATTGAATTTTATAACCAAAATCAGTGTTCGGTTCGAAATGTGTTTCGCGCTTTACGCAAATTTTATGCGTTTTTTTTTTAAAGTTCTCAAGCTCTTAAAAAAGCAGCGAAATCATCCAGAGTAAAAACGGAGTATTCTGCTTCATGGGGGGTAGGAAAGTAGTCATATACAGGATATGATCCTAAATGTCGTATTACACATTGCAAAAGGTTTCTTTGGGGTGAAAAGTAACTAATGAAAAGAAGTATTGGGGTAATAATACATGCATATATCATATTGATTGCTAATAGTAGAACAATAGAGTTTTTCCTCGCATTCATGTAGTTAACCTTATCATAAATTTGTATTGTTGACACTTGGAATATCATCGGTGTATATAAGGAAGCAGTTGGATAAATTTATGTATAGCGATCATCATGAATGCATATTTTAATTATCGGCATCCATCCCTATAGATAAAATAATGTGTTGACCTTATTGACATATGTACATTTGTATTCCGCAATAAAAATAACCCTTGGATCATTTTTCAGGATTTTAATGATAAGGGACAGGGTTTAGTAATATGATTGACATGATGCTAGCAAAGCAATAGATAAAGGTATAGCCCTATTAGACAAATGAATGATATTGTAATATTCGGCTTGGTCCGATAATTAAAACTTATTCACACTTCGTAAATAAAAACACAAATGTTCTTTATTTAAATCGATATAAACTTATTTATTGAACACTCAATTATTACGTTTCAAACACAGTCTTTACTTTACAGCAATTCACAATCCATAATGAACCGCTTCGCTTCCAAGCGCCTATTTATATACCTCCAATCGGTTCGAGAATCTACGAGGTTGTTCTCGATGCTTAACGAAGTTCTCCACTTTATCACTAGATGCTTACCCCTTTCGAGGTTCTTGTATGCGCTGAATGAGTTCCCCTCTAAGCCACTAGATGTTTCTCGATGCTTAAGAAGCGAGTTCTCCTATTAGCCACTAGAGGTTTCTCGATGCTTAAAGAAGCGAGTTCTCCTATCTTCATTCGGTCACTGAACATCTTTATTTTCAACCTGGTATTGTCGTGGATCTGAAGGAGTCTTTCTTGTTGAGCCCTCCTCAACTCGTCGTTGCTCCAGCCATAAATAGGATCGACTCTGGTTCGTTGGACAGTAACAACTCCTTTTTCTTCTTGTCGTCTGCAATGCTTACAGTCTTCCTTATATGGTCTGCTCTTGTTGTCAGGTTTCGTTTGATAAACCTGGATGTCGTTCCTGGGGCCATCGATACCAGAAACCAGCTTCTGTCCCGTTCTTATTCGTTTTCCCGGGTGGAAAACAACTTCGGGAGCAACGTTGTTGTTGTTACTTTGACCATTTGAATAACTTCCGTTTCCACAGTGTTGCCATGCGGTTCCTCTTCGCGGTAATCTGCACTGTCGCTGTAGATGCCCAGTCTTATTGCAGTTCCAGCATCGTGCTCGTCCGCCTTGCTGACTCCTTTCCACAGTAGTCTTCTGACAAGAGCATTCTTGGACTTCTAATTTTCTTACGCGATGCACGTTTTGGGAAGCTTGTTCTGCAGCTTCCATCATCAGAGCGAAAGCCAATGCTTCGGGTAGTGTTCGCTTTCCGGCAGTACGGATAGCCCTTTGGAGATTTATATCGCCCACAGCTCTCACAAAGGCTTCAACAGCAAGTTGATTTATTATCTCGTTACCAGCTGTTGGATATGCCAGGTGAACCAATCTCTCGATATCTGCCTGAAGCTGCTGCAGAGTTTCACCTCTTTTCTGTGTCCTATTGTTAAGCTGAACTCGGAAGAGTTCTGCCATGTGGCTATTCCCAAACCGCTGATCGATTGCGTTTACCAGAACTGTGAAGTCAATACTCTTTTCTGCTGGGATGGTTTGTAGAAGTTCAGCAGCAGATCCTCTTAAAGCAAGCGTAAGAGCAATGCATTTTTCCTGATCGTCCCAGCCGTTTGTTAACGCTGCTGCTTCAAACTGTTTCTTGTAGATTTCCCACGGAATCTGACCATCAAAGCTTGGAGGATTCACTTCTCTCTTCCTTGAACACTCACCAGAAGGTTCTCGAGATTTCATATTTCGCACTTTTTCTAGTTCATTTGTGAGGGTTTCGATTTGTTTTTTCATTTTCTCGAAACGTGCATTTTGCTGTTCGACGCGCTCTTCGAGAGTATTGATTTTCTCTTCGAAGTCCGCAAACCTGCCTTCTAAAAGGTTTTTCTGTTCGTCGAATCGCTCTAGGACATCATTCCTTTGAGTTTCTAGTTGTTTGAGAACATTCTGCTGCTCTTGTTTTTGGTCGCTTCTTTGGGCTTCTAGTTGTTTCAGGACATCATTTTTATTTTCTTCAAATTTGGCTAAAAGAACTGACACCATGTTAGATAAGGCAACATTTGCATTTACCTCTTCCACTTTTGCTTCTAATTCGAAAGCAAACGTATCTGTGTCTTCATTTTGCTGCTCCAGATATTCCTGCAGCCGTTTAACGAGTTCGGTTTTTACGCCTGTCCCACTTAAGCCACGTTTGCTTAGTTCGGCCTTTAGCTCAGGGACAGTTAAGTCTTTCAAAACTTTACTCATTTTTTATTTTTTTTTTTTTTTTTTTTTAACTTCACTACTTCACATAAAATAGTTCAATCACTGCTCACTGTTTTTATTCTCAATGAGTTTTAATCCCACTTCTGACACCAATGTAATATTCGGCTTGGTCCGATAATTAAAACTTATTCACACTTCGTAAATAAAAACACAAATTTTCTTTATTTAAATCGAAATAAACTTATTTATTGAACACTCAATTATTACGTTTCAAACACAGTCTTTACTTTACAGCAATTCACAATCCATAATGAACCGCTTCGCTTCCAAGCGCCTATTTATATACCTCCAATCGGTTCGAGAATCTACGAGGTTGTTCTCGATGCTTAACGAAGTTCTCCACTTTATCACTAGATGCTTACCCCTTTCGAGGTTCTTGTATGCGCTGAATGAGTTCCCCTCTAAGCCACTAGATGTTTCTCGATGCTTAAGAAGCGAGTTCTCCTATTAGCCACTAGAGGTTTCTCGATGCTTAAAGAAGCGAGTTCTCCTATTACTACCACTAGATGTTGCCCCTTACTATTGAAAGAGATAAAGAGTGTATACACATTACAATATGATGGTAGTGAGGTATTAGGCTTTTGTTATACTAATTATTACCTCAATCCAGGAAAAATCCTAAAGCAATAGATATAGATGGTCAAGTCCTATTAGTCAGATGAGTGACATGATGGTAACGATGTATCAGGGTCTTGATATATCAATGCACGTATTATAATCGTAAATTTTAATTGCCGGCATTCATCCTTATAGAAATATAGTGCTAACCCTATTTAAATATTTTTAAAATATTTTTATTTCCGTTGACTTTAAACATCCTCAAAATTTATTCCATTCAAAAATTCTAAAGCATCAGATTGCTGATTTGAATAATAAAGTTAATTATATAATTCATCACAAAACATTAATTCAATGCCTTGATAATGGTTTGGTGCTTAAGAAAATTCATAGGGTGATGCAATTCAAACAATTTCAATGGCTGAAAAAATATATTGATTTAAACAATGAACTAAGAAAAAAAACCACCACAAAGTTTGAAAAGGATCAGCGTAAACTTTGTAATAATGCTGTATTCGGAAAAACTATGGAAAATGTAGACAAACGAAAAGATGTTCGAATTGTCGATTCAATAGAAAGCAAAGGCACCCATCTCGGTAGTCGCGCTCTTATAGCTAAACCTAATTTTCATAGCATATTAGAATTTTCGAAAACCATGGCTGCTATTCAGTTAAAACGAATTTACAGTGTATATAATAAGCCTATATACTTAGGTTTTTGTGTTTTGGAGATTTCAAAGTATAAAGTGTACGACTTTCATTATGTATACATGAAACCTAAATTTACTGACAACCTACATCTGGCCTACATGGATACCGATTCATTTATTTATAAAATAAGAACAGATGATTTTTACAATGATATAAGACATGATATAATAGATAAATTTGATACTTCAGACTATCCACCCCAAAACTGCTACGGTATTGCCCCAGCTCAATGTGAAAAAGTTAGGATTTATGAAGGATGAAAAAGAATGGTAGAATAATGAAGGAATTTATAGGATTAAGAGCTAAAATGTATAGTATAGACATAGAAGATGCAGCACTAATAAAAAAGGCTAAGGGTGTCAAATCAGCAGCTGTAAAAAAATGTCTTTACAAAATTACAGAGACTGTTTGCTACACAAACAAAACTTCTATAGTAAAATGTTGAACTTTAGATCTAAACACTATACTATATACACCGAATGTATAAACAAATTAAGTTTAAGTTGTTCTGATGACAAAAGATTTATATGTACCAATAATATAAATACACTAGCTTGGCGTCTTTATCGAATAGAACTTGAAAATGAAATGTAAAACTGATCTTGTGGCATTGGCCTTAAAATTTAATTAAAAAATAAAAAAAATATTAAAAAAATTAACATGTCTTTTTACTTAACGATTCTTTTCTCTCTTCACTCATATGGACCACCTTTTCTGAAAAAACTTAACTCTTAAACATCATGTTCTGTTCATGATTTTGTTCAGTTTCCTATGGTGATTTTTGCGTTCCGAACGTGAATTTTACGTTCTTGCGTTTTAACGTGAACGTGAATTTTACGTTTTTGCGTTTTAACGTGAACGTGAATTTTACGTTTTTGTGTTTTAACGTGAACGTGAATTTTACGTTTTAACGTGAACGTGAATTTTACGTTTTTACGTTTTAACATGAACGTGAATTTTACGTTTTAACGCGAATTTTACGTTTTTGCGTTTTAACGTGAACGTGAATTTTACGTTTTTACGTTTTAACGTGAACGTGAATTTTACGTTTTTACGTTTTAACATGAACGTGAATTTTACGTTTTTGCGTTTTAACGTGAACGTGAATTTTACGTTTTTACGTTTTAACGTGAACGTGAATTTCACGTTTTTACGTTTTAACGTGAACGTGAATTTTACGTTTTAACGCGAATTTTACGTTTTTGCGTTTTAACGTAAGTTCTTATGATATACCTATTTAGGTATTTATTAAAAGAAGGACCTTCCTATCAACAATTTTAAATGATCAAGGGTATAAGCAAATGCTTACTTTTAATAAGGTAAAAGACTTTATTTGGATCTTTATTTTTAGAGAAGTATTAGCATTTGTAATTGTACTTACATAAATTTGATGCCTTTGTCTCAGTCTAAAGATATATCTATGTAAATTCTAGCAAATCCAATTTTTGTATGCCAAAGCAAAGTTTTTAACTTAGGAATAATTTTTCTATAAATTTGAAATAAACATAACGTTTTACTACTGTTTTAAAATATACGTACGTGCACTTTTGACTAGCGAAATGGGGGTCTATGTCTCTTCGTGTAGAAGGTAGAGGCAATTTTAGAACGAATCAGTTCAATTGACAAACCAAGACTATTTAAAATATTTCCTGTATTTTTAAATTTAAAAATGTACCTGTTAAAAAAGCTTGTTTCCAAAATTTGATTTGTCAAAAAAAAAACCTTAATGTTTCAAAATTCTTATTTGAAAATCTTTAGAGCAGTTTACTTTTTAAATTAATTTTGTACACATACAATTTTTTCAATTTTAGTTAAAATATATATTTTTGGTATGCAGTTATTTTGAACTAATTAATATACAGTTTCGTAAAAAACTAATGACCCATTTTGGATACATCGAATTTTGAAAAAAATGTACCAAAATAACGTGGGGTACCCTTCTGGAGCAATACAAAAACCTATCGGCTTAAGCAACACATAGATGCCTGCTTAAATATAAACCATATTTACATATATGTTGTTTATGCCCTCTATAAGGTTCGAGCTTTGTTGTCCACATTAATTTGTTAAAAATGAAGCAAAAAGTAGAATTTATGTAATATATGTAAATAAAAGCCATACATTTCATATTAAAAAAGATCCTGGTGTGCGATCTTATATAAACAAATACAAATTGGATGAATTAAATTAATTTGAAGTCAATATCTTCTATTGTTCGCGAGATTTCGAGAACCTAACATAATTGTTTACCAATGTTGCGTACTATTTTTTGTAGCTTTTAATTTTTTATGAAAAAAACTGACTGTTGGACTTTTATAAAAAAATCACTGTGAGATTAAATTAGTTTGAAGCCAATATTTTTTTAATTTTTGTAAAGATATTTGAGTCGAAAGTAATTTTTTACTTTTAGTAATGTTTTTTATTTATTGCAAGAAAACTGTCAATTCGATTTTTCTCAAAATTTAAGTGAAAGTTGAAAACAATATTTTTATTGCTAAAATATTCGAGGTGACAAATATGTTTGTTCAGTTTTTTTGATTTATAAAAACCCGTTAATTTGATTTTTTTTCCAAAAACTATACTAGTTTTGTATCGCGTTACAATATACATATAATATAAAATTTAATTCAAGTCTCTAGCGTTATTGCTTCGTGATATATTTAGGGTTAACCAAAGTTTTCACCTTTTTTTAAATTGCTTTGGTAAAAAAAACCACCCACTCAATTTTTTTAGAGTCCTTTCTGCATCTTTCTGTATTATTATCTGTATAACAAAATTTATTTGAAGTCGATATCTCTATTGGTTCTTGAGCTATGGACGACGAAAAAAACTTCCCGAACGTATACGTATACACGCACGCACAGGCATCTCTCTAAAAATCTTTTATTTCGACTCTAGGGACCTTGAAACGTCGAGAAAACGGATCGATTACAATAACTTCCTATGGGAATTTAAGAACGCTTAACGCAAATCGGCTCTTACCCTTAATATCCAAATTTTAGGTCAATCAACCTAATGCCTTGGGGTGAAGGTACGGGCCAGGACGGAATCAGTGGACTCACTTTTTTCTACTTCTCTACCATTGAAATGTCATTTTTGATTCTTGAGTTCGACATTTTTTACGAATGCAAAACTTGCCTATATGACGCAAGTAAAAAAATTAATTTCAGACCATGATTTTCTAAATTGTGAAATTAAGTCATAAATTGACTTTAAATATCTGAAGAATCCTTCATCTTAACAAGGTTATAACACCAAGGTTGTGAAATAACATGAGTAATTATCATTGATATAATTTTGCGTTTAATGTTAAAAAATTATTGGTTGGTAAGTGGCACAAAAAAACTGCGAAATCGTATAAAAGAAAATTTCAAATCAATACAAAAATAAATACTTCGACACTACATTTACGAAAATAGGTATACTTACTAATAGTTAATAAGTTAAAAAAACTTTCAATTGGATTTTCCTAAGAGTCACACATCTTAAAATAGAAGAGCTGACAAAATTGTATTAAAGGTACCTATAACAGCAAACAACATATACCTACCTATACCTACCTAAATATAAACTAATTTTTTTTTTGTTTATGCCTAAGGTCCCAGCTTTATTGTTTACATTTATTTATTAAAAATAATAAAACAAAAGGAGAATTGGAACATAAAAAGACACAAATTTCAATTATCAAATTATCTGAACCAACATAAAGAATGCATTTTTGTTTTTATTTTAATTTTAAACTACATACATAGGTATTTATAAATACTGTACCTACCTATCTACTAATCTCAAACAAAATGCTAAGTGTACGGATATTATCGCACTGTCCAGATACTAGTAGGAATTCCCTATGAAATTTCATAAATTACCTGCCTACCTACCAATATCTTTTATATCTAAAATTTGAATTTAAAATGAAACATAAAGAATACATTTTTGTTTTTATTTTTATTTTAAACTACATACATACATAGGTATTTATAAATACTGTACCTACCTATCTACTAATCTCAAACAAAATGCTAAGTGTACGGATATTATCGCACTGTCCAGATACTAGTAGGAATTCCCTATGAAATTTCATAAATTACCTGCCTACCTACCAATATCTTTTATATCTAAAAATTGAATTTAAAATAAAACCCACATCCTGGAAAAAATCACCTACTAGTTGAAATTTATCTACAAAAAAAAAAAAACACCAGCAAAAATATACATAACTATAACCAAACGTATAACTATCCCAATATGTTTCTTCTTCACAAAAATCGCATCGTAGCTTCGTATACATAATACAACCATTTTTCATATACAAAGATCGTACACAGGTAGAAGCAGAGTCATGAATGTAAATAAAAACAAAAATCAGTACAAGATCTTAAACAGCTGATGTAAGCATACAAAAATTTCATTCATCCCCTTATTAGACACAATATTAAGACATTGCCGTTTTTCATATAAAAATGCATTGATATAAAGAAATTACAAAAACAAATTCATCGACCTTCATGTGGAAGCTTAGTATATGAAAACATATACAAGGATAGATTCAAATAGAATGAAATTAACTGTCTCCCTTATTCTGCTGGCTGCTCTCGGTCCCCGATACTACCGCCAACGACGGCGGCGGCGCGGCGTCCGGTCGCGCAAAAAAATGTCTGCCCATGAGAGTACTATAGTTTTCATATACAAAGGTTGTGCTATCCAAAAAATCCAACTATGAATTTTACGTTTTTACGTTCTAACGTTTGCTAAGCATGGTCTAGAACGTTAGTTTTCATATACGAAGGTTGTGCTATCCAAAAAATCCAACTATGAAAGTATATTCCACAACCAATTTTTCACTGAAAATCCAATCCCCCAACCAATGTTGAAATGAAAAAAAAATACAGATGGTGCTAGAAGATGCCGGTGATTAGCATAGATCAGAACCCTGGTGCTGCACCGGTGCACCGGTGATTAGCATAGATCAGAACCCTGGTGCAGCACCGGTGCACCGGTGGCCTAGAACCCTCTAGTTTATACTACTGACATTCTTCTTGGTACCGAACTTAGACCAAGAATTGTACCTCAGCGTCGACTTCTGGAAAGCGTTTCAGATCGCGCCCATGATAGGTAGTTCAATAGCCGCATCAGAATCGATCGGCGAGTCGTCTAACAGCCATCAACTGTCGCCGGAACAACGAGCTAGGTTAGAGACGGTTAAGGGAAGTTTTTTGGATTTTGATCGTCATGGACTCGGAAAAACGGAGATGTTAGAGCACGTCATAGATACCGGAGACGCAGTCCCTGTAAAGCAACGACACTACTCGGTCTCTCCAGCGGTACAGAACCTGCTATACCAGGACGTGGAAAGAATGCTGAGCCTCGGAGTAATAGAGGAAAGCGAAAGCCCCTGGTGTTCTCCAGTGGTGCTCATTAAGAAACAAACGGAAGATGGGTCGATAAAACATCGATTTTGTTTAGATTCCCGAAGGTAAACGCTCTAACGAAAAAGGATGCATACCCGATGCCTCACATAAACGGTCTGCTAAGTCGCTTATCAGACACCTATTTCATTAGCAGCGTAGACCTGAAGGACGCGTTCTGGAAAATATCCTTGGAGAGGCAGTCATGCCTTTCGGACTGTGTAATGCAGCCCAAAGGTTATGCCCTTTAATGGATAAGGTGATTCCTGCACCTCTCAGAGAGCGTGTGTTCGTCTATCTGGATGATTTGCTTGTGGTATCTCCGGATTTCGAGACCCACATCGCCTTGCTAGAGGAAGTAGCCGAATGCCTGAGGAAGGCTGGCCTGACCATCAACGTTAAGAAATCCAAGTTTTGCTTTAAAGAGCTTAAATGCCTGGGTTTCATCGTTGGTGGTGGAAAGGTGAAGACGCCAAGGTGGAGGCGGTAAGGGATTTTCCCGTACCGAAGAATCCGAGGCAGGTCCGGCGGCTACTAGGTTTAGCGGGATGGTATAGACGGTTTATCCGAAATTTTTCCACCTTGACCGCACCTCTGACCGATACGCTCAAGAAGAAAAAAGGAAAGTTCCAAATAACTAAAGAAGCGATGACATCTTTCGAAGCGTTGAAGGAAGCGTTAACCTCAGCACCAGTGTTCTCAGGACCGGACTTCTCGCGAAGATTTTATGCACAATGTGACGCGTCAGACACGGGTATCGGAGCAGTCCTGTTTCAAAAGAACGATGATGTTGAGAAATGTCCTTTGGGTTACCACTCGCAAAAGTTGAATGCGTGTCAAAAGAATTATAGTGTGACCGAGAAGGAATGCATGGCAGCCGTTTCCGCAGTGAAGAAGTTTCGTCCTTATATTGAGGGGATGGACTTTACAATCATCACCGACCACTCGAGTCTCAAGTGGTTGATGACGATGAAGGACCTCAGTGGCCGGTTGGCGAGGTGGAGTCTAGACCTCCAGGCATTTACCTTCTATATAGAACACCGGAAGGGATCTTTGAACGTCGTGCCAGACACACTTTCTCGGGCACATATTGAAAGCATGGAGTTGACGGATGGAGAACCGATAGTAGATCTCGATTCGGAAGAGTTTTGTTCTGAAGAATACCGGAATTTGATTAAAACAATCGAAGACAACACCAATCAACTGCCGGATTTAAAAGTCGAAGATAACTTCGTGTATAAGCGCGTTACCAACCGACAACGATGGAGTTATGGTTGATCATAACTGGCTGTTATGGCTACCATCAGGTTTAACTGAGAATGCTATTAAAGTAGCACATGAGCCTCCGCGGAAAGCTCACGGCGCGGGGGTATCGCAAAAACACTGCACCGAATCAGGCAGTTTTTCTACTGGCCAAACATGACGGTACAGATAAAAACCTATATCTCGCAGTGTGATGTGTGTAAGCAAAGTAAGCCCTCAAACCAAATTTTACGCCCACCTATAAGCAGCAGTTACGTAGCCGACATCCCTTTTCAGAAGATTTATATCGACTTTTTAGGTCCGTACCCAATTTCGAAAAGCGGAAATGCTTATATTTTTGTAGCGTTGGACCATCTATCAAAGTATGTATTTTTGAAGCCATTGCGTTCAGCGAATTGTATGAGCGTAGTTAAGTTTTTGAAAAACGAAATTTTTAATGCGTTTGGTGTGCCCCAAGTCATTCACTCTGACAACGGAAAGCAGTTCACCGCGAAAGAATTCCAAAACTTTCTAGCCGGATACGGAATACGACATTTCAAAACTGCAAATTATTCTTCGCAATCCAACGCTTTCGAACGCGTAAACCGGACACTTTTAGCAGCTATACGGTCATATTTAAAAGACGATCAGCGTGAGTGGGATTCGCACTTGAGCGACATTGCTTGCGCTCTCAGAAGCTCAGTGCATTCATCGATTGGAGTAACGCTGTATTTCGCGCTATTTGGTATTAACATGATGACCCATGGAAACCATTATGAGTTAAACCGACAGCTAAACGCTTTAAGCGACGGAGAAATGCATATGCTGCCGCGTTAGCAACGACTCCAATGCATTAGAGAACGAATAAGACTTAATATGAGTCATAGAGGAAATATATTATCTAGAGTCCCGACTTAATGGGTTTGCTCTCTTTCGGCCTACAAACTAAATTGAGCGAATTTTGCCCATTAGCATAAGCATGTGTTAGTTGTCCCGTGCATTTCTTATGGGAAAATCCAGATTCATGGTATAAAGAATACAAGGTATGCTGTATATGAGATGATAGGTCGCCATCTTGTATTCGTGTGACGTCATTGCGAGTGACAGCCAGTTTTGTGCGGTTTTTACTTCTTAATGTTTTGGTTGATTTCATTTGCGAAAGTAAATAGATAGTGTGCTCTTGAAAAATATAAATAATTGTAACTTCTTTTTAAATAAACAAACTATTTACATAAATGTAAATATGCCAAATTATTGTTGTGTGAAAAATTGCAAAAGTTATTCAAACAACAAAAACTGTGAAAACCTGAGATTATTTTTGCTTCCCAATAGATCCAAATCTGAGTTTGGCTTGGGTTAAAGCTTGTGGAAAAAAAATGTTAATACCAGCTTTGCACGAATATGCTCGTTGCATTTTAAAGAAGAGGATTATTGTCTTAAAGATAAACTTATGAATGTGCCATTGCCTAAATCAAAACTTGATCCGAAAGCCGTACCACTCAGAAACGTACCTGAAAGTTGCGGTGACAATGCGCTTGCTTTATCAAGGGCTCTTAGGGCGGACAAAAAGAACAACCGAAGAACTGTGGCAAGTTGCCTCCAACATTATGAAGAGAAAGAAAATATTTCACCCAATATGCAAGAACAAATGCAGCATGTTGTCGAGATGGAAAATTCAATTTCAACTCAAACAGAGTAGGTTTATTTTTATATTAAAATATTAAAAAGCATTGTGTTAAATCAAAATTTTTTTTATATACAGAGTTGATATGGAGTGTAGCAGACAGCTTCAAATAATCGAGTTGGAGAAACAGTTGCAGCTTTGCCAAAAAGAAAAAAAACAATTGGAAGAAGATAACTGCAAGCTCCGCAACCTTGAAAGCTCTGTTGCATCTATTTTTACTGATGGCCAGATCAAACGACTAAAGAATCCCAAGAAGAAATTGAACTGGACACTGGATGATATATCGTCAGCGATTTGTCTACATTCTGCAACAAAAGCAAACCTCATTTACATGGGTTGATGCAATATCTGAAGGTGGTCTGCACAAACCATCTCCAGAATTTATGGAAAAAATTGTTGCTCTTGAAAACATATTTATTAAAATCAATAGCAATAAGATACATGTGATAAGTGATTACTTAAAGTTTCACTTAAGAAACTGTGATGATGTAAATTTACCTGAAACGGTTAAACTTTTGTTCTTTAGATGTAGACTTTATTTTAGAATAAAGTCTTTAAATAATACTAATAACGAAAAAAAGAAACAAACGTACAAAAAAAAATAAAAACTATTACTTAAAAGAGAAATACCTAGTTTATCTTCTTATTTCAAAGTTTTACATCTATAGAAATTGAAAACCGAACTCAATTCACCCACTAAATATTTATAAGAAAATGGGATTTCTATAGTTTCGATTTCCTCTTTTCCTTTCCTATATCCACATATTCTACAAGTTTCCGAAGTGGCTACAATTCCAATATCTGTTGACTTGGTTACCTTGTTCAAGGGCATTCTTGGTTGTAAATTCTACAAAGCAAATAAAATTGGTTTAAATAGAATTTCATTATTTAATTTAATTATTAATTATACCAAAGAATATCAAAGAACATCATAAATAAGAAAATTCACTCGCAATGACGTCACGATTCAGTCGACCAGAACTGTCAAGCATACCTTGTATTCTTTATACCATGATCCAGATTGTTGTGGGCTTTTGGGTTCAGTTTGCACAATTAGGGGGAAAACAATGTGAGGTGAACTCAGCCGTTCAAAAAAGAGATCCGTTGAATTCAAAAATTGAAAAATGAATGCAATATTTTAAGAAAAATGAATTTTGCAACTTCTTTTTAGTGAAAACTGTGCTAAAAATAATATTTGACTGCTTTTGGCACACAAATTCTATGGTTTTTATGAAAAATTTCGCTAAAAACAGAAAAAATCGTGCTGAAAGTATAGGCGCACCTTAGAACTGCAATGCGAACGTGGTCCAATTTGAGTTGGTTCCCAGTTATGACAGATTAAAATGAAATCAAAACAAAAACAATCTATTGAACATTAATTTTTCTTTTAAAATATAATTTATGCAGATTTTCATTTTGAGAAGCATTAAAGATTGCTTCTAACCAGAATATTTCAAGAATTTGAAATCTAGATCGGTTAAATCGGCTGCATCTATTAAGTAAGCCACATCAATGAAATCCGGATCGAAAAAGTTGGAATCGGCAAGTCCCAGTCGAGTTGAGCATATGTATGATACGAGCAGTATCGTCTTCGTCGCGCGTAAGTTCACGTTCATTAAGTCATCATCCAATTCGAACTCATTTCGTCATCGTCTTCGTCCTCATCATCAAGCGATAAAGTTGACGAAGCTTGAAGCACCAAATACCTATAACAACAAGTCTTCCAGCAAACATGTTTTATCTAGCAGCGCAAAGAGTGGTGGACAGAGTCCAGGCGCGGTATTTCGCAATTAATCCATTCCACCTGCCAGACGTAAATCGCGAAGTTCAAGAAAAGTTAATCACGAAGTTAAAGGAACTCTGGTGTGTCCAGTGCTGGATCAAGCCTAGATGATAACCGGGAATACAGTGCTATTAACATGAGCCACGAAGACCTGAGTGATATTAGCGAAATGGATTGAATAATATAAGAAATATGACGAGATTTTGAATCCGAAGCAGGGGATCACCTTGAAGTGAGTAAAGAGGAACAGGATAAAATCGATCGAAGATGCCAAGAAGAAGGAGGAAGATGTTAACAAGTTGGATTTTAAAAAAGACAACTACTATATCAAGAACAGCTACACCACCAGAAGTAAGTTAATTTAAGATCCAAAACGAATTTGAATTGATTAAATTACTCATTTAAAGGTTGTTCCACAATATCCAATTTCCAAAACATCAGAATTATCAAGAACCAACCGATCGTAAGTTCACGATAAAATTTACGAAGCTTGAAGCATTAAGACGAAGAAGAGGAATATTTTGAAGGGAGCACAGAGGAACAGGATAAAATCGACCTCGAAGATGTAAAGAAGAAAAAGGAAGATGATGAAAATTCCGATGGCTGCTCTTAGATGATTCTGAAAATAACAACCACTATTTCAAGGACGGAGCTACACCACCAGCAGTAAGTTTATTTAAAATCCAAAACAAATCTGTATTCATTTATTTACTCATTTAAAGGTTGTTTCACAATATCCAAGACATCAGAATCATCAACAAACAACCAGTCTGATTTCACTTTCTGAAGAACACCACTACATATCTACTATGATTTAGATCCTTATGGCCGCAGAGCTAGATAAAAAGGATTTCCAGCACATAGGACGAGAGAGGAGTGCGTCCAACACGTGAAGTGATTGTACAAAGAGTTAAATTCCCAGGCTGGGGTGATGAATGGAATTATCCTTTGATGCATTCCAAGTTCCCTTAGATCTTTCGAATCTTGAAAGAAGCGGTAAAAATCGCCGCGACAGACGTAGCTCTAGCAGTAATTCATCTTATACCAGCTCAACAAGTTCGAAATCAGATTCAAGATCTGAATCAAGTCGATCTCCAAGTCCAGAGCACAGACGTCGCTACAATAGCTACTAAACATCACAAACAATAGCTACTAAACATCACAAACAATATATCAATTTCCAAGAATATTTCGTTTTATAATCAACAACAGTGACACAGCGTTACCGGGAACACCCAAAACCGATGAACTGTGTTCGTTCAAATCATATTGCTGCTGTTAATGCTTTGTTGCAGCTTAACTTCGGGCTTAGAAGTAAGTAAGTTTACTATTACGATTTTCAAGTTATTAATTTCTTGTGTTTTCGGACACTATGAGTGTCCGAATGCCTGGTGTGGCTTCAATAAAGCATGCATATCGATTTGGATTCGATCCGTTCAAAATGTAAAATGTCTCATTTTTTTGGCAAGGATGAGTATATGAATAAAAACAATTTGTTTAGATTATATCCACATTAAAATTCACATTAGTTAAAAGTCCTTAACAATAATATTGTATTCTTTTTCTGTGATAAGGAATTATTAATCATTAAACATGTAGACTTTTTGATTTGTTAATCATGATTATTTGTTTTTAAAATAAAGTGGAATTGATAAAAATATGTTTTTAAATTCTATTCGGCACCCAACCTTATAATACATTATAAGGCTTTTCGAGGCTATCTAAATTCATGAAATAGCTTTTTCAAAAAAAAAATGTGTGATGTTTTTTCAAACCTACAATATCTTTCCTCAATATTCCGTTTAAATTTGTTTCATACTTTTTATTACGAATTTGTAGTCTTAGGTTAAAACATCAAGCTCCTGTAGTAAATTAAAAATATACAAAAATAATGTTGAAAAATAGTTTTGTAGCTAAAATCGTTCGTATTCGTAATCAGCATCAAAAATTAACTCTTAAACGAACTATTTAAAACCATAAAAGTAATACAATTCAAAACTTTAGGTAGAGTCAAATGAAGACTCATGAGTCTGTTAACAACATGAAATCGCGAAAGAATACACACGAACGTGTTGAACCAAAACATAAGAAGAATAAGGATTACAAATATTATGTTTTTAATGCCTCAATAAAGAAAAATATACTTTATACAGCTTATTCGTTTTTTTATTATTTCCTAAAAATTCAATACAACTAAAAAGTTATAATTCACTAATTTAATATTTGACTTGACAATCACAAAACCAACAGCCGCAACAACCGATTAGAAAACCCAATCAGCAGCTATCGTTGTCTTCTTCTTCGTCGTCGTCTCAGCAGCTCGTATCGAAATCACAAGTTAAAATAAGCAATAATCATATAAACAACAACAAGAGCAACAATAACAACTGCAGCAAAACTCCAAGAGTAGAATCATCAACATCCACGTGGGGTTTCTTTGGATTATTAATTATTTCAGCGAAATTCTCCACCAAACATGTCAACGACTCCTGCTGCTTCCCAATTTGCTTCAACAGCAAACAACAACAACAATAACAATAACTACACCATCAGTTCTGCAGCTTCGACTCGCAAGGCCAAGAGAAGACAAAACAAAAAGAGCCCACCGTTAAAAAAATAAAAATAATTAACTAAACAAAATTAATTATTAAATTAACACTGAATTAAGTTTGAAATGAGAAAAGGTTTGTTCGTGTTGTGATGTATGCTCTCCTCCATCCACGTATACAAATAATCGGCTGCTAACTCTAATTCTTATTGGTTCACTTTTTTTTCAAACAAACAATATTAGCCTTAAATTAGAAAAACAAAAGAATATGTATATTTAACAATAATTGAAAATCTTTTAAAAAAATTCCATTTCTTGTTATTATTAAACTGTGAAGGTTTTTTTTATTAAAAAAAATATATGTACATATATGAATTTTTTGTAAAACAAAAGAATATCCATTGAAAGGGACAAAAATGAAAATGATACAATTTGGGAAAACCAAAAAGAAGTGTTTTTCTTAGGTATATTTAATATTTTTTTAATTATTCAAAAACTAAGATACATTTAAACATCTAATTTTCTGTTTTTTTTTTTAATTTAAAATAAATAAAAGCATTGAATTTTAAAAACAAAAATTATGCTGAATTACATACAATTTTGAAAAGAATTACAAATTTATTTAAAAACTAGCTGCGCCACATCAAAAGTAGATTATCAATGGATGAGATTCTAAGCTGTCGTCGGATCAAATTGTATGACTTGTTGCAATACCGCTTCGTTTTGTTTGGTTGCTAAAAAAACATTAATTAGTGCTTTCAAAGTTTGTGGTTTGTGTAAAACTTGCTTTGAAGTAGTGTCGCCATCATGAACCTTCTGGTTAAAGAACGCACAATGAAATGGATTAGATTATAATTGTACCATTCCCAGAAGATGGCTCGAAAGTCGATACATAGATTGAAAAATTGTGGCTTATTTACTCGTTTGTAATATGCATAACGAATTCAGGGAATTCTTCTATATTGCCAGTCCTTAAGTTTACCAAAACTGCAAGGAATTCTAAAATAGTAGGTACATACCAAAATGATGAAATTATTTTTTGAATTTTCATTCGGAAGACTTACCACTGATTTCCGACTCCCGTCATTTAGGTGCTTTATTATCTCAGCAGGTTGCTTAAAAATCGACATTCGGTTCAGCTACCTCATCTATGTCAGCCAGCTAAGTATCCCTGTTGTCCTTCAATGGCAACAAGATAGTGGGACATTTGTTGCTACAAGCTTGGATTTACATCTAGAAGATTAAGATTAAGCGAGTTGACCACGATATGAATGCTTCGATTCATACTTACACAACTGATCTCCGCGCCCTGTTGCGTCGTTAGTTTGAGCGGCTTGCATTATATTTCTTGGTAGCTGATGAATAGGTCGAGTTGGCAGTTACTGTTACTGCTGTTAAGTCGTTCTAACACCAACACTGAGCTGCTGGGAGGAGAGCGTTAGCGGTCGACTATTGAATGGCAAAACTTCCACTTGCATCCTTGACTTGGTGGTGTTGTTGCTGCTGGTTTTGTTGCATTGAATGCATTTGACTATTGGTAGAGATGGTGACACCTCCACCGTCAACGCCTGCGGCAGCTATGACCGTTGAGAAGTACATTCAAAAACAATGGGCAGTATCTGTCGTTAAAAACATTGATATTATTTTGTTAAGAGAAATATAATATACAAAAAACTTGCCTGCAAATCAGCGCCTTGTTTGCTTTGTCTTTCAGATTTCTTCAGGGAAATTGCTTCCTGCATCATGGTATGTTATTGGCAGCATCTAAAATGAAAACACAGACTATAAAATAAATCGATTATTGTTGCACCTCCTTCACTGCAATTTGACTTACTTTTTATTCAATGAAGTGAACTTGTATATACTTTCTTCATTATAAGGAATTTTGGTCTGAAAAATATCAAATTATATTAAATATCAAATCAATTAACAAAAACAAAAACAACCGTTACTAATCTCCTAACATTCTCAAACATATGTTCAAACGCTTTAGAACAAGGTTATGAAGTTGACTGTATATACACTGACTTTTCCAAAGCTTTTGACCAACTTAGCCACGGAATTATTTTATTTAAACTTAAAGCTCTTGGTTTTCCACCATTTTTTTTAGCTTGGATCAAATCATACCTCGAAAACAGATCTTATGAGGTAAAATTTAGAAATTGTCATTCTGAACCTTTTGTTGCTCAATCTGGTGTTCCCCAGGGAAGCCATCTTGGCCCTTTTCTATTCATCCTGTCTATAAACGACGTATCGTCTTGTCTACGCTCAAGTGATGTTCTTATTTTTGCTGATGACATGAAAATTTTTAAGATAATAAAGTCCACCCAAGATGGCATCCTTTTACAAGCCGACATTGATAGTTTCACATTCTGGTGTGGGAAAAATAGCCTTTCACTCAACCCTTTAAAATGCCAGACGATAACTTTTACTAAAAAACGAATCGGTAGTGTATTTGATTATTGTATATCTCAGCAAAAACTCTGTCGCGTCTCAACATTTAAAGATTTAGGTGTTCATTTCTGTTCAAACTTAGAATTTACACATCACATTAATTTTATTGTTAATAAAGCAAGTTCTATGCTTGGTTTTATAAAACGCTGGGCAAAGGAGTTCAATGATCCCTATGTTACTCTTTCTTTGTACAATTGTAATGTTCGTCCTCATCTTGAATATGCTTCGCAGGTATGGACTCCCTATTACGAAATTCATAAGAAACGTATTGAATCAATTCAACATAATTTCATTCGCTTCGCCTTAAAGGGTCTTCCGTGGGAAGATCCTTATAATCTGCCTCCCTATGAACATCGTATTCAGCTTCTTCAATTGCAAACTCTCCATCAAAGGCGTGTTAATAATGATTTAATATTTTTTCATCAACTTATTAATGGTGAAATTGATGCACCTTATTTGCTGTCTTGTATACATTTAAATTACCGAGGGGGAACTCATCACCTACGTACTTTTGACTTTATACATATTGACTTCCATAGAACTAACTATGGAAAGAATGAAGCCTTAAGTCGAATGAGCATTTTATATAACTTAAACTGTTCATCGATAGATTTAAATTTAAATAAGGTGGGATTAAAATCATTGTTTAGAACCAGTGCTCCACTATCGTAATCGTCTTTATTATATTTTTTGTTGTTCTGTAATATTTCATGTTTCATGTTAATTATGTTTTGTATTTTGTGCGTGTGTTAGGCTTTAATTGTATTATTATCTTGCTAACAACTAACACATGCACTAATGATGAGCCTCTGATCGTAGTGTGACGCTTGCTGTAAGCTAACTACTTTCTGAAAATTCTGAAGTGTAATAAAACTTACTCTTCAAATCCGAAATCCATTGTTTAGTTTTGCAAAATTGATTGTCATTTTTGACAGGTCACAAAAATTCCATAAGTTTCTATTTTAGCCCAAACCCCATTTTGTTTTTTTTCCCCACTCACATGTATTCACCGATAGTGAATTTGAGAGAGTTCACCTCGAATTTGAGAGAGTTCACCTCGAATAAAATTTGAGGGTGTTTCAGGTAGGACGGGTACCGGTCGGGACTCTAGATAATTATATTTCCTCTATGATCTAAGTAAAGCAATTGAAAAAGCAGCTAAATCGTATAACACTCGAACCCGTAATGTCCATTTTTCACCCGGACAGGAAGTGTATCGACGAAATTTTATACTAAGCGATTCATCGAAGTATCTATCGGCAAAACTTTGCCCGAAATTTATAAAATGCCGGATAATTCAAAGCGTAGGGAAAAATATGTATGAAATCGAAAACTTGTCTGGAAAAAGGATGCGAGTTTTCCACGCGAAAGACCTAAAACAATAAATCTGTGATACGAGTACCTGCTTTAAGATGCAGTTATAGCTATGAACCTCTAGTGCAATATTAGCTTGGCTAACCGTCGTTATATCTCACAATGTTACCTGATTATGATATAAAATCAACCTTCCCTAGTGCAATATTAACTTAGTTACCTGATCATAATATAGAACCAACCTTTCATAGTGCAATATTAGCTTAGTTACCTGATCATCATGTAAAACCAACCTCACCTCGTGCAATATTAAGATTTAACTTGTTATACTACTTACGTTCGTGTTTGCTTGAGTGTTATTATTTATTACCGTGTCTTCGTATGATGAACTTTTATCGTGTCGTGATAGTCTGTACCTACATATGTTCAAGACAAAAACAAAAAACGGACAAACAAATATATTCAGTAGTTCCAAAAGTAAATAAATGAGCAATATATTTGATTCCGGTGGATACATTTGGCTAGGAGTCGAACATCGTGAGCGATTCCTAAAGTTGTTGTCTAGGTCAAGGATAAGGCATACGACCTATTGCCCGGCTTTATGGGTGGGTTTCTTCCCCACGTCCGAAGCCGAGATCGTTGCCACCTTGTAACACTTTTTTTTCTCCTTTATGCACAGATTATTCAACCGAAACCGAATTTAAAAGGTGGCAAATTGTTTGCTTTTATTTTATTAATAATAAAGTTTAGAATAAGGCATCTGCCGAAACGACGACGACCACGATGTTTGCCAAAAGACAAAACGTCAAACTAGAGGCGAATTAAAAAGGAAAGCGAAGCGAATTAAAAAGTGTTACAAGACAGCAAAATAAGTGCTGCCACCAAGCTAGTTCACTAAGGGGGTGGGTTCACTAGTTGATTGATTGGACAATTAATTTTATTGAACGATCAATCAAAAAAATGATTTTTGATTAAATTGATTAAATGCCACACGGGCGTACTTACTTTTGTAAGCAAAAGGGACGCCAGCAATTTTTTCTGAAAAATAAATAAGGAAATTGCAAACCTTTTTAAGAAGAGAACAGCGGTGAAGGACAATTGTAAACCACAATATAAATAAAAGAATCAAAGTATTTTTTTTTGATATTAATCTTTTTATTGTCTGAGAAACCTTACGAAAAGGAGAAAAACTCAGATTCTTTTCGAAATCAAAATGAACAATCAAAAGAAAATTATATAGACACAGTAAGATGGACCGTTAAGGCCTGGTTCTTGAATATATATATATATATTTAGAAAACGGGACGCGTGATCCGCAATATTTCGGAAAAAGAAACGATTCACCGTAGAAGACAAAATGTATATTTCTTTGAACAACTATTTCTCAAAAATGAACCAAAATTTCACAACACGGAAAGAAACAACCAATGTATATAAATTTTGATACTTATCAATTCTTCAGCTCCTTCTACCACTATTTCCTGCTCCGAATTCCTCCCAGTGTCTTTTTCCTTTCTTTTTCTTCCACACCAACAATTCTTCTTTCCACCACAATTTTCTATTTCCAACAAAATTTTTTCAAATACTAACATAAACTATTATCTCAATTTTTTTTTTTTAAATTTTTCTTAAGATCCGTAATTTTGATTTTCTTGCAACTAAAATTTATGACCTCCGGTCTTCACCAGTGAACAATCAGAATAGACTTGACAGGACTCTCATTTCCTGAACAATCACTTCTTTTTCCATTAACCCCCATAGCTTTCAATGTGGAGTGACGGATCTCGATCACGACATCTTTGGCCACTCATAGCAAGTTTGCTGAAGAGCGCCAACGTGTCGGAATGCCGCGATCCTGCTTACTCGCAATTTCTCTCCCATCAGAATGCAAGTCATTCTCAGGAATTCGCCGCACGCTGGTATCACTTCCAGGTCACGCCGATTCCAGGAGTGCATTCAGCCAAACCCACTATTTATTCACAAGAAAATCAAAACCTCGAAACCTAGAAAAACTAAATCATCTCACCGAGCATTCTTCCCCACCGAATCAATAAATGTAGGAAAAACGTTTGGTGTAGAAGTAATTCTAAACCCCATTGACGGAGAGGAAAAAGTGGTAGCCTTCCTTGTCTTTAATCGACGCTTTCAAACATTTTGTCTTCTACTCAGATTTTGGGTTAAGAGAACTCGCTCTTAACGTTCCATCTTACATACAAATTTGTATCAACCAAAATTTGGTAAATGTTTAAAATTAATTATAACAAATTACAATTTTAGTTTTAATGAATTACGTTGGGCCAGCGACCATTCTCAATATGAGTAACTTCCGCGTTCGGGGACCAAGTGTCTACCGCGCTTAATGTTGGTTATTTCGTTTTTGAAAAAGGCATCCCGCCTACGGAATATCGCTTTGTAAATCGTCCAGTAAGCGATTTGGTATATGTCTTTGGCATCACTTATTCGCCGTGTATTTTGTGACATCCATTTGCCAAATTTATTTTCGATCTTCTTCACTATACTGAGGGAGAGAACAAGTAGCTGGTAAACCATGGCCGTCCTACTCTCTCTCAGTAAGGTGAACAAAGAAACCTAAAGAGAAAAACAAAATTAAGATGGGAGTGGGGATGGGAATAAGAATAGTTTTTGTTACGGCAGTTTTTACCGTAACAAACCCCACCCTTTCCTCCTTGGAAATGTGTTTACTTTAAAAAGTAAACCATTTCCTGCGGATGATCTAGAAAAACAAAACAACACAGGTGTCCCATTGACCAAATTTGGTCGAAATGCTAAAACAATATGGAGCTCAAAAATCAAAAATAAAAAAAAACAAAAAAAACTTTTACTTTACTTTTGGGACTTTTAAAACTTAATTATTTTCAGAGAGTGAATTGAAAGGCTTAAGATCTTTAGTGTGCCAAGTGCCACGATCTTTTCCATTATCGTCCTCAAGAACATATGTCCAAGGAGACAACCGTCTTCGAATTTTGAATGGCCCGACGTACTTCGGCGCCAATTTAGCTGCGTAGTAATTTGCAGCGTTTGATAAATCAAAGTTCCTCCGCCATACAACGTCATTAGGGAAATATTGAATATCTCTCCTTCTGAGGTTGTACGATTCCGCTACCTTCTTCGCCGCTGTTTGAAGCTTGACCGCTATATCGGCCCTTAATCTCGAAAACCTTTCTACTACATCTCCTTCCAATCCCAAATTATTTCGATCTGGGTCCCTAATTGAGTTTTCTTCTCTTCCACTTGTACACATTTCTTTGCCAAAATTGGCGTAATATGGTGAAACTCCTAATACTTCGTGTTGCGATGTACGGATGGCACATGCAACTTTCGCTAATTGAGAATCCCAAACTCGGTGATTCTCAGAAACATAGGCTCTCAAAGTTGTTTTAATTATTTGGTTAATCCTCTCCGCTGGGTTAGCCTGAGGATGATAGTGTGGAGTGAACCTAATTTTTGACGAATACTCGTCGCAAAGCGATTTCAATTCTCTACTTTTAAATTGAGGACCATTGTCACAAATGACGAACTTTGGTACTCTAAATAGCAAAAACACATTATCCTCTAACTCCTTGCAAACTGCCTTTGCAGTAGCAGACCTTTTGGAGACAAGCATCCATATGTATATATTAACTTTTCTCCATCTACACGGATGTGTCGCTTTGATAAACTTATAAAGACGACCATTTTCCACCCTCCAAGCTGGAAACCCTAAAGGATTAGCCTCAACTGCCGAAATCATTTTTGTTACCCAAGGGTCCGAATCCTCATCCGAGATCCCAGCCACTACTGGAACCCCCCGAGATAACATGTCCGGAACGACATGATCTTTTCCTTTGCGATGTATGATCTCGAAATCAAACTGCTGTAGCCGTACTGCCCAGCGTGCTAGTCGACCCTGCGGATATTTTAGGTTATTCAACCATACCAATCAGTAGTGGTCGGTTATGACCGTGAATCGAACACCTTCGATGTACGGACGTAACTTTTCCACTGCCCACAAAACTCCTAAGCATTCTTTTTCCGTTGTGGAATAGTTTCTTTCAGACCTATTCAATGACCTACTCAAGTAACAAATCACTTTTCCCCATCCTCAAATTTTTGCGAAAGAACCGCACCTATTCCAAAATCCGACGCATCTGTCTGTACTACAAAGGGTAGATTAAAATCAGGGCATGTTAATATAGGGGCCGTAACAAGGCATTCTCTGCTCTTCTAAAACTTTCCTCGCATTCCGGTGTCCACTTGAACTTCTTTGATTTTTTAAATAAGTCCGTTAAGGGCCTAACTAAATGAGCAAAATTTGGTACGAACCGTCTGTACCACGACACTGTTCCTACAAAGCTCCTAACCTGTTTAATATTTCTTGGTGTCGGTATGTTAACCATACTCTCTACTTTTTCTGGATCAACGTGTAATCCATTCCTATCCACAACATAACCTAAAAATTTAAGTGACGGCCTACAAAAGTGACATTTCTCCCGCCCAACTTTAAGCCCCGCATTTTGCAATCTATTTAAAACTTCTTTAAGGATTTCTAAGTGTTTTTCGAAAGTATCTGAAATGATAATGATATCATCCAGATACACGAAAACATATGGTTCAAGTTCAGGCCCCAAGACACTATCAATAAATCTCTGTCAGGTGGCAGGAGCATTGTGTAGGCCGAAAGGCATTCGCTTGCAATGAAAAAGACCCCTACCCGGTACCGTGAAGGCAGTAAACTTCCGAGATTCCTCCGCCATAGGAATCTGCCAATAAGCTGATTTGATATATAAAGATGTTAACCACTTCGCATTTCTAAGTTTATCTAAAATCGATGAAATTATCGGTAAAGGATAAGCATCCCTTTCTGTCACTTGGTTCAGTTTCCTAAAATCAACACAAAATCTAAAACTATCATCTTTCTTCCTAATCAAAACTATTGGGGAGGCCCACGGACTATTTGATTTTTCGATGACGTCTTCATCCAACATTTCTTTAAGAGCTTTATCGATGTGAACCTGCATCGCAGGTGAAACAGGGTAATATCTTTGTTTTATGGGGTCTGATGATGTCCTAATGACATGTTCTACTCGATTTGTTACCTCTAATCCCTCTGGCATGTTTTAAAATAAATCCTCAATAATTTTATGTAGTTTAACCCTCTCATTTTCATTTAAATCCGACTCTTCTATAATCGATGTCGTGTCTATTTAAGCCACCGCTTCCTGACTTGAAAAGTTCCACATGCGTGAACGAAGATCCGGGACAATTCCAGACAGTGCCCAAAAGTCTGCACCAAGTTTCATTGCATGGGGAAGTGAAGGTATCACCAAGCACTCTATAAGGACTGTTTTACTTTCAACAACTATCGGTAAATTTACTACCCCCAAAACTCCTACCCCTGCCCCATCTGCTAAATGTACCTGTCTAACATTATTTTTTTCCAATCCTAAACCCAAATCTTTTAAAACTTTCCAAACGTCTCTACAAATTATTGTTCGCGAAGCTCCTGAATCTAAAAGCCCTACAAAATTAAACCCATAAATATTAACACTCAAGTAAGGACGACTATCACCCCCACTTGTTTCCAACGTGAAACCAAGTTTTACTTTCGCCAGCTGGTCGTCAGCAGGCGACCTATTTAATTGCGACGGC
This sequence comes from Eupeodes latifasciatus, assembly GCA_920104205.1. Lineage (NCBI taxonomy): Eukaryota > Metazoa > Arthropoda > Insecta > Diptera > Syrphidae > Eupeodes > Eupeodes latifasciatus. Next base: position 36,969,357 of record OV049927.1, read on the forward strand.
GCTCTTGTCCTGCTGGCCCAAGAGACCGTTGCCCATTTCCCGAGCAACGTCTACAGTTACTCCGGGTTACACCCATAGCCCCACATCCAAAACAACGCCTAGGAGCGGAACAAGAACTCGAAAAATGACCTTCCCTGTTACAGTTAAAGCATCTGACGGACCAACCGTTGTTGTTGCTTCCTGAACGGCAGCAACATACGCAACATCCGGCTCCAATGCCTGTCTAGAACGATGGTTAGGTGGTGGCACAAAAGCCTCAACATTTGTCCTAATAGATTCGAATCTTCTACCAAACGCAACCAGTTCATTGACTGATTTGATATCAGCCAACCCCAACTGCGTTTGATAGAACGGTGCTATGTTCTTCATGAGAATAGAAAGCTTTCTACTCTCACTCAGAGGTTCCAAAAATCTCTTGAACAGGGTCTGCATGAGTGCGATGTACATACCCATCGACTCATCCCGACCCTGCGTACGCCGCTTTACTTCATCCATCAACAAATCACCATAATTAGAGGGTAAAAACTCCAACTTAACTTCCTTGACCAATTCCTTCCATGTATCTACATTGTCCCTAACCCTAAACCAGAGGAGCGCCTTCGCTGTAAAAAGATCAACGGCTGACTTAAAAAGTCTTTCTTCCGACACCCCTCTCGACTCTCTCAGTTCCTCGACTCTTTCTAAAAATGAGTTAACTGATGAGCCACAACGCTCACCAGAAAACTTCACACCCCATTTTTCAATTTTTTCATGTCGCTCAGAGTTCCGGTCGCCGGTTTGGACTCGTATATCACGAGGCAAACCCTGCATTTGAAACTCCGAACTCGCACGTTGGTCGACCTGTGCAGTTGGTAACGCACCCAGGGCTGCTGTCGACTGTTGATTGTTGTCGGTGGTTTTATTTTCGTTGTTTTTATTGCCGTCGATGTTTTTACTACCGTCCTTTGGTAGTTCCTCTACCCCTTCGTTTAATGCTGCCATCAGTAATAGTAGCTCACCTCTAATGTCAGCCACTTCATTCACCTCTTCTGAAGATTCGGCATTCACCCTAATTCTGCACAAAGACCATTCAATTTTTGTTAACATTTTTAAATATTCCGAAGACTTAGGATTTTTAGGAGGTATTTTCAAAAGATCTTTAATTTCTAAAATTTTCGACCTAACTTCTTTTGAGTCCTCAGTAAAAGAAAATGGGTAGTGAGGACTCTCCGAAGAAATCGAACCTAAACGCTCCAGATTACGAGAAGCTCTGAGGGTCATCCTCATTTCGTCGACCTTCGAGCCTTCCTTCAACCCCCGGGCAAGTAACTCATAGACGAGTTCATCCTTAGCTAGGTTATTTACATCCATCGTATCAAAAAAAAAGAAAAGAAAACTCTCACTTAATAAGAAGAACCAAATTTCACCGATTAGCATTGAGATCAAAACAAAAAATTATTGAAAGTAGTTATAAATACGGTTAAAGCAACACCCAGTTGACTTCCGTACCAAATCACAATCAAGAAGAAAGTTGAACGAATAATAAAATATATATATATTAACCAACGTTGCAAATACACACCGACATTAAAAAAAAACTAAATCAAAAATGTAAAGAAAACCAGGTATATGGTCACACCACAAAAAAAATTCTTCCAATTCAAACTTAAAACAAACAAAATTAAATGTTCCCAAAGTTTCCTTAAAAAATATTTCTCCTCTATATTTTTTTTTCAATTAAAACCACTAGGTAAAGTCCCACTAGCACTATGGTCACACTGAAGTGTATCCAAGAATAACACACCAATCCAATAAAACAATTTCAAAAATATTCAAAAAAAACGAGCAGAAAAAATAGAGAAAATCCAACCAAGTATATGGTCACACCAAAATTTGGGCACTACAATTTCCTTCCGAATAAAAAACAATCACAAAAAAAAAATATCAAAAGATATCAAGAACAATAAAAAAATTCTGATGGAATTATAACCACTTGAAAATGGTAAACAAATCACCAAATAATTCAACACATGGAGAGAAAGAGACAAACGTATATGTTGACTTTTTTGTTGTAACCACCGATATAAAATTTACCACTATGAATAAAAAACGCTCTAATGTTTACCGTAATAAAGTGAAATATGTGGAAATGAATATGTAGGAAATTATATATATATGTAATTGAAAATAATAATTTGATAATTTAACTTAGAAAAAAAACTAACCACAAAATTGAATTGAATTGTAAGAATATTTACAAAAAAAACTTACAGACTTCCTGGTTTATTTTCAAACCTCTGAATATGAATCCCACTGTATTTAAACTCCTTTGAAATTTTGATGACAGTAACAATAACGGCACTGGTAGATGTACTTTATTTAATAGGGGTTGCACAATTTAATCCGACCAATTAAAATCGAAAACTGTTGATAAAAAGAAAATAAAACAAAGTAAAACGAAACAATCTTAGAATTTCAATAAAACTTCCCTAAAAGAAACACAACACAAGAACAATTGGAGGGGTTTTCCTTCACATACAAAATTTCAATTTTTTTCCAAGAAGCCCCACGTTCGGGTGCCAATTTTTAACACTTTTTTTTCTCCTTTATGCACAGATTATTCAACCGAAACCGAAACCGAATTTAAAAGGTGGCAAATTGTTTGCTTTTATTTTATTAATAATAAAGTTTAGAATAAGGCATCTGCCGAAACGACGACGACCACGATGTTTGCCAAAAGACAAAACGTCAAACTAGAGGCGAATTAAAAAGGAAAGCGAAGCGAATTAAAAAGTGTTACAAGACAGCAAAATAAGTGCTGCCACCAAGCTAGTTCACTAAGGGGGTGGGTTCACTAGTTGATTGATTGGACAATTAATTTTATTGAACGATCAATCAAAAAAATGATTTTTGATTAAATTGATTAAATGCCACAGGGGCGTACTTACTTTTGTAAGCAAAAGGGGCGCCAGCAATTTTTTCTAAAAAATAAATAAGGAAATTGCAAACCTTTTTAAGAAGAGAACAACGGTGAAGGACAATTGTAAACCACAATATAAACAAAAGAATCAAAGTATTTTTTTGATATTAATCTTTTTATTGTCTGAGAAACCTTACGAAAAGGAGAAAAACTCAGATTCTTTTCGAAATCAAAATGAACAATCAAAAGAAAATTATATAGACACAGTAAGATGGACCGTTAAGGCCTGGTTCTTGAATATATATATATATATTTAGAAAACGGGACGCGTGATCCGCAATATTTCGGAAAAAGAAACGATTCACCGTAGAAGACAAAATGTATATTTCTTTGAACAACTATTTCTCAAAAATGAACCAAAATTTCACAACACGGAAAGAAACAACCAATGTATATAAATTTTGATACTTATCAATTCTTCAGCTCCTTCTACCACTATTTCCTGCTCCGAATTCCTCCCAGTGTCTTTTTCCTTTCTTTTTCTTCCACACCAACAATTCTTCTTTCCACCACAATTTTCTATTTCCAACAAAATTTTTTCAAATACTAACATAAACTATTATCTCAATTTTTTTTTTTTTAAATTTTTCTTAAGATCCGTAATTTTGATTTTCTTGCAACTAAAATTTATGACCTCCGGTCTTCACCAGTGAACAATCAGAATAGACTTGACAGGACTCTCATTTCCTGAACAATCACTTCTTTTTCCATTAACCCCCATAGCTTTCAGCCAATGTGGAGTGACGGATCTCGATCACGACATCTTTGGCCACTCATAGCAAGTTTGCTGAAGAGCGCCAACGTGTCGGAATGCCGCGATCCTGCTTACTCGCAATTTCTCTCCCATCAGAATGCAAGTCATTCTCAGGAATTCGCCGCACGCTGGTATCACTTCCAGGTCACGGCGATTCCAGGAGTGCATTCAGCCAAACCCACTATTTATTCACAAGAAAATCAAAACCTCGAAACCTAGAAAAACTAAATCATCTCACCGAGCATTCTTCCCCACCGAATCAATAAATGTAGGAAAAAAGTTTGGTGTAGAAGTAATTCTAAACCCCATTGACGGAGAGGAAAAAGTGGTAGCCTTCCTTGTCTTTAATCGACGCTTTCAAACATTTTGTCTTCTACTCAGATTTTGGGTTAAGAGAACTCGCTCTTAACGTTCCATCTTACATACAAATTTGTATCAACCAAAATTTGGTAAATGTTTAAAATTAATTATAACAAATTACAATTTTAGTTTTAATGAATTACGTTGGGCCAGCGACCATTCTCAATATGAGTAACTTCCGCGTTCGGGGACCAAGTGTCTACCGCGCTTAATGTTGGTTATTTCGTTTTTGAAAAAGGCATCCCGCCTACGGAATATCGCTTTGTAAATCGTCCAGTAAGCGATTTGGTATATGTCTTTGGCATCACTTATTCGCCGTGTATTTTGTGACATCCATTTGCCAAATTTATTTTCGATCTTCTTCACTATACTGAGGGAGAGAACAAGTAGCTGGTAAACCATGGCCGTCCTACTCTCTCTCAGTAAGGTGAACAAAGAAACCTAAAGAGAAAAACAAAATTAAGATGGGAGTGGGGATGGGAATAAGAATAGTTTTTGTTACGGCAGTTTTACCGTGACAACCTGTCCCGCGTCGAGCTAAACTACTCCACCGACCAGGTGTTTTGTTGCGATCTCGGATATAGGCAGTGCTAAACAAAAATGAAAATAAAATTATAACAATAATTACATTTACAGAAAATTATAAAATAAATATGTTTTCGGAACACCCGGTGCCCGGCGTCAACAAGCTGTCACAATCCACAGCAAAAGGAATGATGATAATAAATATCCCAGCAACTAAATAAAATATCCTGAAAGGAACAAACAGACAAACCGACAGAACACCAAAGAACATATACGATAAAAATCTAAAATCTGTGGTATAAATAAAAAAGAACTAAAAAAAGTAAAGTTCATATAAGTACATATATATATAGTATAATAGAATATAAATCAATAAAATGGTGAAGTATCCAGTAGCCCAGTTCTATATAGAAAGGAAATAAAATATAAACGGAAGGAAATCCAAGCAAAAGAATAAAAGATACGACGGTAAGTCGGACCAGTTTTTAAATATTAGTTTAAATAGTGAAATAAGTGCGGTATATACATATATAACTAGCTTCCAAAGTTCCATACTCGAGCTCCGAATTGACGGACAGGGTCCAGGCTGTGGATGGTAAAATCTCTAAAATAAAAGGATAAAACAGAAGATACTTATCAAGAAATTTAAATTGAGAAATTTAGTTCGAGAAATGTAAAGGCCCGAGATTCGGTGAAGTAGGCAACGGCTAGTCACCGTAACATAACCGTTAACCGGTAGGCAGCGGTCAAAACGGTCAAGCCAAACAAAGAGGCCGTACATGAGTCTGTAAGAATAGAAATTAGATACGATCTTACATATTATAAAAAAAGTCTTCTATATAACATATGAACAGGAGAAGAGACATATTTAAATTCAGCAAGAAGCAGAAATTTATAATTTTAAGATTTATGATTTTTTGGCGTGATTAGTAATTAGTTATTTGTAGTTTAGTTATTGTTATTGATTCATTTCATGTGAAGAAATTAATTAAATAGGGTGTCCAACTATAAACAAATTTACAAAAACAAAACAAGTAAAAAGAGGTACACTGGGTCGGGTCGTAAATTGTCGCGGCGTCGCGTTGCCGTTGAGGCAGAAGTAAAGTTCCGGCAGTAGGCTACTTTAACCGAGCTCGATTAGGGTAGGGCTGTTATGGAGCAAACCGAGTTGGCCTTAGGCAAAATTAAATTTACAGTGGGGTCAAAAAAAAAAGTAGTACACCCATAAAAAATAAAATAAAATAAAAAAGAAAAACAAACAAAGAAAAAAAACGATAAAATACAAAAACAAAACAAAAAAATTATAAAACAAAATCTACAAAAAAAAGAATAGGTTATTTATATATTATTTTTTGAAATCCAATTAAAGTTTAATTTTCATATTTGTTTTCTTGGTGTTATTGATTTACTTATCGTTTGCTTATTTATTACTTTGTTTTAATTTATTATTTATTTATTTTTCATTTTTCTTATAATTTATGTATTATTTATTTATTATTTTATTTATTTATTTACTAGTTTATTTATTATTTATTCTTAAACATTGGTTTTTTTCTTGTTGTGCTAAACACATTAATTAAAAATTAGTATTTTTTTTTTGTCATTTACTTGTTTATTAATTCAGGATCTCAAAACCAAATTTTATTTGGTTCATTTTATTGATTTGGTTTATTTTGTTGGCATCCGTCTCTGATTTTTTTTTTGTCATTTATTTATAATTTTTTTAAATTTATTTATTAATAGAGATTTGTTTTTTTTATTATTCATTTTATTTAATAAACAAATGTGCATCACGCCAATTTATGTTTTTTCTTGAGTCGAACTGAAGACATGATGTGGTAAGGTAAAAGTTGCAGGGGGTGGGAAGAGGCGGGGTGACTAAATAGAGAAGGATAAAGTCACAGGGTGGTCCAACTAGGATGTTTAAACGGACCCACGGAAGGGAGGGCGTGGACGAGCCGCACGACATCAGCGGTCAAGTCAAGTGAGTTTGTAGAGACTGAAACATAGATGGCATAACTATTAAATTAAATGAATGGCATCATCCAGTAAAAATAAGAAAGGAAGAAAGGAAGCAGACATTTTTCATTTATTCCAACTTGTCGTCTAGATTAAAAGGGCTGTGCGAAATATTTTGTTTAAGAAACTTTAAATTATAAAATAAAGAATTAATTTACTCGTATTGATTGATTGTCGCATTTTCATTGAACCACAACGACAACATTGGTGACCCCGCACGAAAAACTAAATATATACGCAACTGGCGCAGGAATATCACGCACGCCACGTGTATAACCACGTCAACCATCCATCCTCGTGTCAGCATCGCATCTGCAAATATTTAGCAGATCCACCATTCCAGCTCATAAAGTAAACAGCCGCATACAATCCATCGACGACGCTAAGCAGAGTCCCGCCCGCCGCATCAGTGGTCACATCAAGAGCAGCCACACCACCCATTGACGACGCTCAACACGGTGCCGCATTTGTGGTCAAATCACGACAAGCCATACCATCCGTTGACGTCGCTCTACACAGCGCTGGCACCTGTGGTCAGAACAGCCACACCATCCATTGAAGACGCTCAACACAACACCGCATCTGTGATCAAATCACGACCAGCCATACAGTGCATTGACGTCGCTCAACATATCACCCCATCTGTGTAAAAATCACGAATAGCAACACCATTCATAGACAACGCTCAACGAAGGGCCATTAATGGTTTAAATCGCCGACATTTCATCAAGCACAATTTCTCTTAAGGTCGCCCACAATACCAGCTCTGATCCAGATCCACCACAACATTCGAGAACATCACCACCTTTGAATAGCTGCAGTTAAAATCTACAGACAACATCAAGAATCCCACCATCAAGCAAGGAACAAGTAGGAGTTCAACAAGTATTGTAGTAGTTATGTAATTATATAAAATATTATATATATCTTATACATATTCTTACATCTCAACTTAAATATTCAGCGAACATTCCTTCCGAAATATCTTATTAGTCATTACGCTTTTCTTATTACATTTCGAGTCAAAATTATCTTAATTTCCTTTTAGTAAAATTTATTGTAAGTCGACTCCCTTTCTTTCTTTCTCGAGGCAATTTATAATTCACGATACTTAGACATTACAAAAGATACTTAAATCATGTCCACATCACCACCCCCCGCTAAAGCACTCAATAACCCTGCCATCATAGGAACTCCGACCGCGCCAGCGCCCGGTACCGGTGAGCAAACTGGAATGGTCCAAGCAGTCGCAATCAAACTTCCAGAGTTCTGGACAAAAATGCCGGCAATTTGGTTTATCCAAGTAGAATCACAATTTGCGATTAGAAACATTACGGTCGAACAATCAAAATTTCATTGTGTCGTTCAATCCCTTCCCCAGGACGTGGCTGCAAGTGTGTACGACATTTTAATACAAGAGTCTCCCACCCCTTATACAAATTTAAAAAAGGCACTAACAGAACGGCATTCTATGAGTGAAGGCAAACGAATAGAAGCATTGCTGTCAGGTGAAGAAATGGGTGACAAAAAACCATCCGAATTCTATCGGAAACTTAAAACCTTGGCTGGGCAATCGACAATTGTCACAGAAAGCCTGATTTTAGAATTATGGAAGCGCAGACTTCCCACACTGGTTCAAGTTTCAATAAAAGCTAGCTCAAAATCAAAAATCGAAGAACTACTGGAAGTAGCTGACGACATATACGAAGTATATCAACAGCAAAATACATCCACGTTCTCCATTGCGAATAATTCCAATAAAATCATAAGCGAACTTACCTGCCTTAATCAAAACCTCCAAACAGAAATTGGTGAAATTAAATCTATGCTTTCAAACCTCAAATTTAACAATTCCCGTTCTTGAAATCCATCCCGGTCACACTCCTCCACAAAACCTTTCCGAAATAGATCCCGTTCAAGAAACAACAACAGTGCGAAAGTTTGTTGGTACCATGCCCATTGGGGCAACAAAGCGCAAAAGTGCAGCAAACCATGCAGTTTCAATAACAATAACCCAAACTAATTTCTACTGTCATCACGGCGGCAAATGACAGTAGTATTCATATCTCACACTGCCGTCTTTTTATAAAAGACCCTGTTTCAGGCATAACATTTTTAATAGATTCTGGCTCCGACGTACCATCTCTTCCCGCAACGCATTTCAAACCAAATTCAACAAAGCCAGACCAATTCATTTCCGCAGCCAATGGCTCGTCCATTAAAGTTTTTGGCACCAAATACCTTCGAATGAGTCTTGGTTTCAGACGCGTTTTTAACCATACTTTCATTATTTTCATTATCGCATCAGTCACCAAACCCATCATTGGTGCTGATTTTTTAAGACAAACTGGTCTTATAATAGACGTAAAAAACTCGAAAGTCACAGACCCTCTGACGAATACAAGCGTAGGTGGCATACCCTGCCAACACATTTTGTCAAGCCCACGATTCTTTGCGGTCGAAAAGAAGTACAACTTCCTTTTAATAGATTTTCCATCTCTAATGGAGTCACCTGACTTCAACTTCCCTGTCAAACATACAGTCGTTCACCACATCCTGACAAAAGGTCCCCTGCCACACTCTCGACCCAGGCGTCTAAACAACAATAAACTTAAAATTGCAAAACAGGAATTCGATTACATGGTCCAAATAGGGATTTGTAAGCCATCTTCGTTTCCATGTGCATCTCCTCTTCATATGGCACCTAAACGAGAAGCAAATGACTGGAGACCTTGCGGTGATTATCGCATGTTGAATGCCATCACCATACCAGACAGGTACCCACTGCCCCATATACATGATTTCACCACCATCCTGCACGGGTGCACAATTTTCTCAAAAATAGACCTCATACGGGCATATCACCACATTCCCATGGCTCAGGAAGACGTCCTAAAGACAGCGGTAACCACCCCCTTTGGACTTTTTGAATTCACTCGTATGCCATTTGGGCTAAGAAATGCAGCCCAAACCTTTCAACGGTTTATGCATCAGGTAACGTGGGGTTTGGATTTCATATTTGTCTACGTGGACGACATCTTAGTAGCCAGCAAGTCGGAAGAGCTTCATGAAAAACATCTTAAATGTCTATTTCAACGACTCACAGATTATGGTCTGCGCATTAAAGCCTCAAAATGCATTTTCGGTGTACCTACATTACATTTTCTGGGTTTTGATATTTCAAAAGACGGAACGAAGCCATCTCGTGATCGGGTCAAGGCAATTGAAAGTTTTCCCGACCCAACATCTATAAAAAACGCCCAAAGGTTTATCGGAATGGTAAACTATTACCATCGTTTCATACCAAACCTTGCCGGTACACTTACCTCTATGTATAATCATTTGACAAAACTTTCTAAAAAAGATAACAAATCAAAAAAATTCAATTGGCCTTCTGAGTGCCAAGAAGCATTCGCAGACGCCAAACGAAAACTCGGTGAAGCAACACTTCTTATTCATCCAAAAGAGAATGCCAAACTTAGCATCATAACAGACGCATCTGCCACCAGCATTGGAGCTGTTATTCAACAGCTTAACAGAGAAGCATGGGAACCCATCGCTTTTTATAGTAAGAAACTTACTAACACACAGTCTAAATACTCTGCATTTGACAGAGAACTGCTAGCTATCTACATGGCCATAGAGCACTTTAGAAATTTTGTTGAAGGGCAAGATTTTTCGGTTCTAACAGACCATAAACCCCTTACAACAGCATTAACAATAAAGACAAAGCGTAGTCCAAGACAAGAGCGGCAACTAGATTACATATCGCAGTTCACGAACGACATACGATATATCAAAGGTTCCCTCAACGTCGTTGCCGACACCCTTTCACGTCCACAGGCCGAGTCTCTTGAGTTTATCCTACCAAGTATTGAAAAATTGGCCAAAGCCCAAGTTGCGGACGAAGAACTCGCCCAACTCATTCGCAACCCACCCGAAAATACCAATCTGAAACTAGAATTCCTTAGAATACCCGCTTCCAAAAGTTCTTTCTGGTGTGAAACGTCGACAAACAACAACAGACCATACGTTCCTCAAAGCGAACGCAGTCATATTTCATGCAATACATTCACTTGCACATCCAGGAATCCGAGCCACACGAAAAAAAATCGGCAGAATGTATTTCTGGCCAAAAATGAATCACGACATAAACTCATGGGCAAGAAATTGCGTATCATGCCAGAAAGAAAAGGTACACATACATGTAAAATCGCCGACTGACCAGATCAAAATCCCACCTGGAAGATTCCAGCACATTCACTTAGATATAGTAGGGCCACTTCCCCCGTCTAACGATAACAAATACCTGCTCACAATAGTGGACAGATTCTCCAGATGGCCAGAGGCCTACCCAATGCGGGATATCTGTGCAGAAACAATTGCTAAGACTTATGTCTATGAGCACGTTTCTCGATTCGGAATACCGAATGTAATAACAACCGATCAGGGCTCACAATTCGAGTCGAAGCTTTTCGGAGAATTAAATAGGTTTCTAGGTACAACACGTATCCGCACCACGGCCTACCACCCACAGGCCAATGGAATGGTGGAAAGATTTCACCGGCAATTGAAAACCGCCATAAGAGCCTCCGGAGATAAAATGAACTGGTCACATACACTCCCTTTGATTTTGTTAGGAATCAAAAACACTCCATTACCAAGACCGGAATCTTTCGTACGTTTCACTCTCCAAAACCCGTTTGTTTACATTGTTGTATTTGTAATTTTGACAATTAATCCATGAATAGATGTGAGCACAAACAAAAAAAAAACGATGCCGTGGGCTAGCGGCATTTTGCACAGCAAAAACAAAATGGAGGGGTAAATAATTTTTTTTCAGGTTTTTCTTTTTACTTTTTTTCGATGAAGAAATCAGTTTTAAGCTTTAATTTTGCAGTCATTTTGTTGATAGCGAACCAATGTACATTTTTGTCTTCAAAAAAGCATGTTCACCATCAGTTTTATATAATTAATTCACTAATTTACAAAAATCACTACGAAATTCTTCAAATTTCAAAATTAACCTCGGATTTTTGTATCAAAGATGCGTTCGAAGAACCATCAAGTTAAGGGTGCCAGCGCAATTTTTGTATTGAATTCTAATAAATTTTCGTTAATGAACGGCCCAAATATTTTTTTGCAAGTAATTAAAATATGTATCAATTTAATTAATCCAAATGTATTTATAGTTTATTTTTAATGATTTAAGCTTGCAACTATTTTTGAATTCCATTTTGATTAATAAATATTATATTTAAAAAAAGAGTTATAATCGAAAAATATCTTATCCATAACATTCTTGATTGATGGAAGCATACATGTATTTGCTATCAAAAAAAACTATGCATCAAAGGAACACCAATGTTTTAAAAAAGTAATCAGAACGATTATAGCGAATCTGTTGAATAAATGCAGAGCAAATAAAATGCAAATTTTGACATATCACAAAATGAAAACGTCTTAAAATCGTTCTGAATTCATGCACAACTAATTCAATAGAACATGTAATCGTCATGAATGTTTATTGTTGACGTACAGAAGTTTTTTTTAGTGAATTTCCACAGTTTAACGCAAAATATAATTTTCATTCATTCCTTAAAAATGTTTAGTTACCAAAGTTCAAGTTTACTTATTATTGTTTGAATGGTATGTTTAGTAAAAGTGCTGCTAAAAATGAAACAAATTAATGAGTTTTACTTCCATAGATTACATTTTATAAATGCAGAACATGGAAGAAAATATACATAAACAATAGCTTTCAGGTATAAAGCAGAGGTTAGTGTAGAAAAATATTTTTGAGAAAGCCAATAATATTTTAGGTATGTCCATTAAAGAAATTTCCGCTTCGGTTAACCTTCATCAACTTTTTAGAAAAAAAATTAGCATTAATAGCAGCCAATTATTTCATAGCATAAATAATTTTTCAGATTGTAAAATGTCTAGAAATTTTCATACGCTACAAAATTCGTCATTTTATGCGTAAACATAGAAGATAACATTATTTAGTCAAGAAGTATGGATTTTGGCGCGTATACCGGTTTTTCTCTATTGGATGTTCGGTTTCCCCATACTGGAATAAAAAAAAGTTACTTAAATCTATTTATTGCACTCATTTAGTTGGTATTGTGTGTAAACACATTGCCTATTTCTATTCCTCAAAGATGCTTTACACAAAGCAACTTATTTTTAAAACATGGTTCCCTCAAATTTGTATTCCAAAATCTAACTACAAACAAAATTCTAACTCTAACAAAGTCCCTTAAAAAGAAATTTTCAGGAATATTTCTGCAACAAACAAAACTAAAATTTGGTCTTGTTAATAATTATCGAACTGCTAAATTTGGCAATGGAACTTCACAAGTATGCTTCTCGTAAAAAAAAAACTTCTAACATCGCCAAAAAAATGCTGTAAGCAAACAAAAGCTGAAAAAATTGTCTGTTTTGTTGTTTTACAAAGTATTGAGTTACACTTTTGTCCATTTCCAATTATACTTAACCAGTTGCAGCGCATGTTGCGTTCGCAAATAATTTAAGTAAGCAAAATACAGCACTAATAAATCATTAAATATGTATTTGGTCAATTTTATTTTATTTAATATACATTAACAACATTTATTTGGATTGAAATTAAAAAGCTATACAAATCTTCCAATTTAAGACCATGTCAGCACTTCAGATTTTGTTGGTTAGGATTGTTTAGTTTTTGAACGAGGCCATGAAACATTCAAAATGAAGCATTTAGATGAGGCTGATTACTATAATGAAGCATTTTGATGGGCCTGAGGACTAAATGTGAGAATGTGTTTGGTTTTTTGCATCATTTCACGCACACTTTCTCACATTTAGTCCTCAGTAGCTTGTAGGCAAACCGAAATGTCAGTCTGAGATTCCGGTCTTGGTAATGGAGTGTTTTTGTTAGGAATACGAACAACAACAAAGGACGACACAAAACACACCATCTGGACTTTTATGTATATGGGGAAAATATCAAAACACCACACGATCTTTCTTTTTCATCCAAGAACACAAATGACTCAGACGAAAACAATTTTATTCAACACTTAAGAGATTTTTTTCAAAACATTGAAACAAAAACATTGCAAACAAGAAAAAAATCAGCAAAAACTTCTATCACATTCCAAAAACATTGCACACTTGTAGTCAGGTCCTGGTCAGAGAGAAAAAACTAAATGAGAGAACCAAATTTCCTCGTCTCCGTCTCTTCGAAAACTCTTACTCTCATTTTTTATAGCGTGTTGAATTCGTATCGGTGTATACATGTTTTCACCTCGGAGAAGAGTACACAAAAAAATACCATTTCCGGGAAATGCGACATTTTTCATTTTTGTTTATTGGGCGTTTTTCTTTTTTAGTTCAGAGCAGAGCTCGAACTGTCAAAAAAATAATTGTGTTTCTTTTTGAGCTCTGATCGTTCAGAGCTTCAAATTCGTGTTTCTTTTTTAGTTCTGAACATGTTCAGAGCGCGCTCTGTGAGCTCAGAATAAAATAACAGAGTAAACGGAGTAAAATGCTGAGCACAAACAATTTGATATCTATAAGCCGGGAAATTAAAAAAAATCAACGTCAAAACAATAAAAATGGCGGAAGAGGCTGGTCGCTCTAGTGCAGAAGGAAAGATAATTTAGAAAAAACTTATTGCATATAGCATTTTTATGAATCAAATTTATTTCAGGCGTCAAATGGACCAACGCTATGACTGTTTTTTTAATTAATTTGATTGAAGAAAATTTTGAACGCCTTCAAACAGACGACATTTCAAATCATGAAAGTTTAGTGCTCAAGTTGTTTCATAATTAAATCAGAGAGCTCTGAACATACTCTGCTCAGAACTCTACTCTACTCTACTCTGTTCGCTCAGAGTCTGCTTAGAGCTCAGCTCTGAACTAAAAAAGAAAAACGCCAATTGATAGCCAAGAAGGCTATGTTTTTTAAAGTCTCATTATAATATTTGTAATTCTCATGAATTTTTTTTTTAATTTTGCTAACATCTTGTCGTTTTTATATCTACAATAATACTCCTATAATTCAAATTAATTCTAGCAAAACATTTTTGTTTGTCAATAAATAACGGAAGAAGTTATACCGGTAGTTCGTGGTGAATTTGTTTTTCTCTTCTTTTTCTCTAAGTTACAGATAGATGGCAGGAACAACCAAAACAAGAAAGGATGTGTGCAGAAAGTGTTTAACAAGGTTAAGGCTTTTTAGATTAGACTTTACTTGTATATATGAACGAGTACCTACATGTTTTTTATAAATGAATGTTATGTTTATTTCAATAGTAATACCTTAACTATTAACTTAACTACTGTATTATCTAAAATATACTGCATTGAATTATTTTACATTGAATTATAAAAAGGCGGAAATATTAAAGTTCTATAGTTTACCGGGAATATTTATATAAAATATCCATATCTTCTGCAATTGCGGTATCAATCGATATTTTCTGGAACTTAGTGTTAACGTAACATTTATTTGTCATGAATTACTTTTTCAACTTTTTTATACACCATAAAAATCAATTATAAAATTTGGCTGTGATAATAATTACTTGAACACAGCATTTTCTATGTTTATAGTTATTCAGGTTTAGCCCTTAACTTTGATTTGCATTTATTTATGAATAGCCTAAATAGTTTAGCAAACGTCTATGAATAAGCCACAATGCACTTTCAGAAAAACTGTAGTTAGAACTTTCCCTCACAGATTTTTCCTTGTCGCTATATAACTGAAAGATAAGATATAAATAGTTAGAACTGGAAAACTTATAAAAATGATGCATGAGACTTAAATTTTGGTTGAAGAACAAATTTGTATATTCTTTTCACAAAACCACTGAACTAGCGAGAATACAAATATTTTTACTTTTGTACAAAAATACTTTTCGGGTTATGTAGTTAAGCCTTTAAAAGCAACACACTACCTTAGTGGAAAGCAGTAAGAATAGCTTATCACCTATTCACAAATCTTATGCAATGAAAATTGGCAACAGAAGTAACAAGTTGACGGTCTTTTTATTTAGTGTCTACTTAAATCACTTATTTTCAGCATTTTGGAAATGTCGTGAGTAATGTAAAGAAAATAAACAACGAGTACACACAAATAAAATAGGAATGGAAAAAAGAGATGAGTATATAAAAATGTTTTCAAT
Source organism: Eupeodes latifasciatus (assembly GCA_920104205.1). Taxonomy (NCBI): domain Eukaryota; kingdom Metazoa; phylum Arthropoda; class Insecta; order Diptera; family Syrphidae; genus Eupeodes; species Eupeodes latifasciatus. The sequence continues at coordinate 36,985,149 of OV049927.1, forward strand.
GTTCCATGTTTACATTCTATAACTCTCGTTTTCAATGTTCCTGCAACTCTCGCATCGACAAAATTAAGTCGATAAACTCTGAAAATTGAAACAAATCTCAGTTTTTTTTGCATCTTTCAACGGTCTGAGCGAAAATTAAACGCATAAACGCAGCTAATAATACAAATAATAGTTGTAGTGCTTTCAGAGTTTTATGTTTCTAGGTCCAAATTCTCATTGGACTGTTGCACCACATATTTTATTTTACTTACTTAATGATTAAAACTGGCTTCAAATAACTAACTAATATTTATCTAAATGCGTGATTTAGAATTGTTTCTAAATCTTCATTGTTCTGGCACCTAACAAGAGTAATTAATTTCACTTCATATTCGAATGATATTACTCTCAAACGAACACAATGAGAGTACCAAAAAGTTGTTCATACACAATTTTGAATTTTCTTTGAACACCTCTGAACAGCTGACTACATTCGCCATTTTTCAAAGGTGCTCGCCATTTTTCAAAGGTGGTCGCCATTTTTAAAAGGTGGTGAGCAGAGAGAAAAAAGAGAAAAGTTTTTTCTCTCTCGTGGTGAGTATGTGCACCAACTTGCATAAGTATTTGTTCTCCACATTTTTTTTATATGGAGTTAATACATATGCAAGTTGGTGGCCAAATCACAGCTTGTAGGCAAAAAGAGAGCAACCGTCGAAGTTGGTTCTCTCTATTAGTTCTTTCTCGATGTCCTGGTGAGAAGTGACAAAGTAAAAAAATCATTGGAATCGCCTTATGAGGGTCCTTTTAAGGTAATTAGAAAACTACGTAAACAATTCGTAATAGAAAAAAAATGGAAAAACTTTATCTGTCGCCATTGACAGAATCAAACCATTCCACGATGATGACAGCGTTCAGGGCTCTGGTAGGTCGCTACGCTGGAAAGGGGGTGATGTAGAGACTGAAACATAGATGGCATAACTGTTAAATTAAATGAATGGCATCATCCAGTAAAAATAAGAAAGGAAGAAAGGAAGCAGACATTTTTCATTTATTCCAACTTGTCGTCTAGATTAAAAGGGCTGTGCGAAATATTTTGTTTAAGAAACTTTAAATTATAAAATAAAGAATTAATTTACTCGTATTGATTGATTGTCGCATTTTCATTGAACCACAACGACAACAAGTTAAGACTAGTGATACGAAATAAGCGGGGATGTAAGTGTGTGGTGGTGTTGTTCTCACATTTAGTCCTCAGTAGCTTGTAGGCAAACCGAAATGTCAGTCTGAGATTCCGGTCTTGGTAATGGAGTGTTTTTGTTAGGAATACGAACAACAACAAAGGACGACACAAAACACACACCATCTGGACTTTTATGTATATGGGGAAAATATCAAAACACCACACGATCTTTCTTTTTCATCCAAGAACACAAATGACTCAGACGAAAACAATTTTATTCAACACTTAAGAGATTTTTTTCAAAACATTGAAACAAAAACATTGCAAACAAGAAAAAAATCAGCAAAAACTTCTATCACATTCCAAAAACATTGCACACTTGTAGTCAGGTCCTGGTCAGAGAGAAAAAACTAAATGAGAGAACCAAATTTCCTCGTCTCCGTCTCTTCGAAAACTCTTACTCTCATTTTTTATAGCGTGTTGAATTCGTATCGGTGTATACATGTTTTCACCTCGGAGAAGAGTACACAAAAAAATACCATTTCCGGGAAATGCGACATTTTTCATTTTTGTTTATTGGGCGTTTTTCTTTTTTAGTTCAGAGCAGAGCTCGAACTGTCAAAAAAATAATTGTGTTTCTTTTTGAGCTTTGATCGTTCAGAGCTTCAAATTCGTGTTTCTTTTTTAGTTCTGAACATGTTCAGAGCGCGCTCTGTGAGCTCAGAATAAAATAACAGAGTAAACGGAGTAAAATGCTGAGCACAAACAATTTGATATCTATAAGCCGGGAAATTAAAAAAAATCAACGTCAAAACAATAAAAATGGCGGAAGAGGCTGGTCGCTCTAGTGCAGAAGGAAAGATAATTTAGAAAAAACTTATTGCATATAGCATTTTTATGAATCAAATTTATTTCAGGCGTCAAATGGACCAACGCTATGACTGTTTTTTTAATTAATTTGATTGAAGAAAATTTTGAACGCCTTCAAACAGACGACATTTCAAATCATGAAAGTTTAGTGCTCAAGTTGTTTCATAATTAAATCAGAGAGCTCTGAACATACTCTGCTCAGAACTCTACTCTACTCTACTCTGTTCGCTCAGAGTCTGCTTAGAGCTCAGCTCTGAACTAAAAAAGAAAAACGCCAATTGATAGCCAAGAAGGCTATGTTTTTTAAAGTCTCATTATAATATTTGTAATTCTCATGAATTTTTTTTTTTAATTTTGCTAACATCTTGTCGTTTTTATATCTACAATAATACTCCTATAATTCAAATTAATTCTAGCAAAACATTTTTGTTTGTCAATAAATAACGGAAGAAGTTATACCGGTAGTTCGTGGTGAATTTGTTTTTCTCTTCTTTTTCTCTAAGTTACAGATAGATGGCAGGAACAACCAAAACAAGAAAGGATGTGTGCAGAAAGTGTTTAACAAGGTTAAGGCTTTTTAGATTAGACTTTACTTGTATATATGAACGAGTACCTACATGTTTTTTATAAATGAATGTTATGTTTATTTCAATAGTAATACCTTAACTATTAACTTAACTACTGTATTATCTAAAATATACTGCATTGAATTATTTTACATTGAATTATAAAAAGGCGGAAATATTAAAGTTCTATAGTTTACCGGGAATATTTATATAAAATATCCATATCTTCTGCAATTGCGGTATCAATCGATATTTTCTGGAACTTAGTGTTAACGTAACATTTATTTGTCATGAATTACTTTTTCAACTTTTTTATACACCATAAAAATCAATTATAAAATTTGGCTGTGATAATAATTACTTGAACACAGCATTTTCTATGTTTATAGTTATTCAGGTTTAGCCCTTAACTTTGATTTGCATTTATTTATGAATAGCCTAAATAGTTTAGCAAACGTCTATGAATAAGCCACAATGCACTTTCAGAAAAACTGTAGTTAGAACTTTCCCTCACAGATTTTTCCTTGTCGCTATATAACTGAAAGATAAGATATAAATAGTTAGAACTGGAAAACTTATAAAAATGATGCATGAGACTTAAATTTTGGTTGAAGAACAAATTTGTATATTCTTTTCACAAAACCACTGAACTAGCGAGAATACAAATATTTTTACTTTTGTACAAAAATACTTTTCGGGTTATGTAGTTAAGCCTTTAAAAGCAACACACTACCTTAGTGGAAAGCAGTAAGAATAGCTTATCACCTATTCACAAATCTTATGCAATGAAAATTGGCAACAGAAGTAACAAGTTGACGGTCTTTTTATTTAGTGTCTACTTAAATCACTTATTTTCAGCATTTTGGAAATGTCGTGAGTAATGTAAAGAAAATAAACAACGAGTACACACAAATAAAATAGGAATGGAAAAAAGAGATGAGTATATAAAAATGTTTTCAATGTTCCATGTTTACATTCTATAACTCTCGTTTTCAATGTTCCTGCAACTCTCGCATCGACAAAATTAAGTCGATAAACTCTGAAAATTGAAACAAATCTCAGTTTTTTTTGCATCTTTCAACGGTCTGAGCGAAAATTAAACGCATAAACGCAGCTAATAATACAAATAATAGTTGTAGTGCTTTCAGAGTTTTATGTTTCTAGGTCCAAATTCTCATTGGACTGTTGCACCACATATTTTATTTTACTTACTTAATGATTAAAACTGGCTTCAAATAACTAACTAATATTTATCTAAATGCGTAATTTAGAATTGTTTCTAAATCTTCATTGTTCTGGCACCTAACAAGAGTAATTAATTTCACTTCATATTCGAATGATATTACTCTCAAACGAACACAATGAGAGTACCAAAAAGTTGTTCATACACAATTTTGAATTTTCTTTGAACACCTCTGAACAGCTGACTACATTCGCCATTTTTCAAAGGTGCTCGCCATTTTTCAAAGGTGGTCGCCATTTTTAAAAGGTGGTGAGCAGAGAGAAAAAAGAGAAAAGTTTTTTCTCTCTCGTGGTGAGTATGTGCACCAACTTGCATAAGTATTTGTTCTCCACATTTTTTTTATATGGAGTTAATACATATGCAAGTTGGTGGCCAAATCACAGCTTGTAGGCAAAAAGAGAGCAACCGTCGAAGTTGGTTCTCTCTATTAGTTCTTTCTCGATGTCCTGGTGAGAAGTGACAAAGTAAAAAAATCATTGGAATCGCCTTATGAGGGTCCTTTTAAGGTAATTAGAAAACTACGTAAACAATTCGTAATAGAAAAAAAATGGAAAAACTTTATCTTTCGCCATTGACAGAATCAAACCATTCCACGATGATGACAGCGTTCAGGGCTCTGGTAGGTCGCTACGCTGGAAAGGGGGTGATGTAGAGACTGAAACATAGATGGCATAACTGTTAAATTAAATGAATGGCATCATCCAGTAAAAATAAGAAAGGAAGAAAGGAAGCAGACATTTTTCATTTATTCCAACTTGTCGTCTAGATTAAAAGGGCTGTGCGAAATATTTTGTTTAAGAAACTTTAAATTATAAAATAAAGAATTAATTTACTCGTATTGATTGATTGTCGCATTTTCATTGAACCACAACGACAACAAGTTAAGACTAGTGATACGAAATAAGCGGGGATGTAAGTGTGTGGTGGTGTTGTCATTTTTGTAGGCATGATTTATGTTTTTGTTGCTGGCTCTGGTCGAGGTGGGAGCATGATCCCCCCACCCATAGCGGCGAGCTTAGCCGAGCGTCGCGAGCGTGACAGCTCTTTACCCTCGATCGATATCATTTAAGGAATTTTAGCAGTCAGGGGCTAGCAACAAACTATTGTATTATAAATATTGACAGCACATATTGTTGTTATAGTTTTCCTAATTTTTTTAAGAAAACCAATTTTTTTTGATATTTTACCAATCGTGTATTGAATATGACTTTTAAAGTTTAATTTACTGTGTAATTCAATACCCAAGTATTTTATTTCGTCAACTTGTTCTAGTTTGGAGTTATCAATTTCAAGGTTAATTCGATAATCACTGTTAATGACCATACACTTAGTTCACTGTATATTACATTATGTATATTTCTTAAGAAATATATATACAATGCTTAGTTTTGGTCACATTAGTCTTTAACTTGTTAGCACTTAACCACTCGCATAGATTAGCCAAATCACTCTTTATCATTTCTTCGTTTAAATCGATATATTTACCACTCACATACATTAGGGCATCATCAGCAAAAAGTGAAATTTTACAATAATTTAATGAGTTGGGGATATCATTTATATATATAAGAATATATAAAGACCATTTCTTAAAAATTGTCTTTCATTGCTTAGGGTCGGAAAAAGGAATTTTTATATTGTTAAGTGGTTAAAGTAAAAACAAAGATATTTCAGATGCTGTGTTAAAGGTTAAATATATTTGTTTTGTTGTTTTCGAATTGTTTGAGTTTGGTTTTCTAACAAACATGTCAAATATCCATATGCAATGATATGGATTCTTTAAGAAGCATTTTTGAGAAAGGCCATTCGACGTTTTCTTAGTCATTAGCTAATTGAAAATAGTCCATTTTAAAAGCAAATGTAGTTTATGTGTTTCGTTCGCATTTTCATATTCAAAACTTTAAGACCAATGTGTACCTGTATCTTTGTATATGAATAGATTATATATACAAAGCTATGAATACCCCCTCAGCCCTCACCCTCTCGTGCTCTGAAAAGTGATGGCCATCGAGAAAGAATTAATAGAGAGAACCAACTTCGACGGTTGCTCTCTTTTTGCCTACAAGCTGTGATTTGGCCACCAACTTGCATATGTATTAACTCCATATAAAAAAAATGTGGGGAACAAATACTTATGCAAGTTGGTGCACATACTCACCACGAGAGAGAAAAAACTTTTCTCTTTTTTCTCTCTGCTCACCACCTTTTAAAAATAGCGACCACCTTTGAAAAATGGCGGATGTAGTCAGCTGTTCATAGGTGTTCAAAGAAAATTCAAAATTGTGTATGAACAACTTTTTGGTACTCTCATTGTGTTCGTTTGAGAGTAATATCATTCGAATATGAAGTGAAATTAATTACTCTTGTTAGGTGCCAGAACAATGAAGATTTAGAAACAATTCTAAATTACGCATTTAGATAAATATTAGTTAGTTATTTGAAGCCAGTTTTAATCATTAAGTGAGTAAAATAAATTAGGTGGTGCAACAGTCCAATGACAATTAGGACCTAGAAACATAAAACTCTGAAAGCACTACAACTATTATTTGTATTATTAGCTGCGTTTATGCGTTTAATTTTCGCTCAGACCGTTGAAAGATGCAAAAAAAACTCAGATTTGTTTCAATTTTCAGAGTTTATCGACCTAATTTTGTCGATGCGAGAGTTGCAGGAACATTGAAAACGAGAGTTACAGAATGTAAACATAGAGCATTGAAAACATTTTTATATACTCATCTCTTCTTTCCATTCCTATTTTATTTGTGTGTACTCGTTGTTTATTTTCTTTACATTACTCACGACATTTCCAAAATGCTGAAAATAAGTGATTTAAGTAGAGACTAAATAAAAGGACCGTCAACTTGTTATTTCTGTTGCCAATTTTCATTGCATAAGATTTGTGAATAGGTGATAAGCTATTCTTACTGCTTTCCACTAAGGTAGTGTGTTGCTTTTAAAGGCTTAACTACATAACCCGAAAAGTATTTTTGTACAAAAGTTAAAATATTTGTATTCTCGCTAGGTCAGTGGTTTTGTGAAAAGAATATACAAATTTGTTCTTCAACAAAAATTTAAGTCTTATGCATCATTTTTATAAGTTTTCCAGTTCTAACTATTTATATATTATCTTTCAGTTATATAGCGACAAGGAAAAATCTGTGAGGGAAAGTTCTAACTACAGTTTTTCTAAAAGTGCATTGTGGCTTATTCATAGATGTTTGCTAAACTTTTTAGGCTATTCATAAATAAATGCAAATCAAAGTTAAGGGCTAAACCTGAATAACTATAAACATAGAAAATGCTGTGTTCAAGTAATTATTATCGCAGCCAAATTTTATAATTGATTTTTATGGTGTATAAAAAAGCTGAAAAAGTAATTCATGACAAATAAATGTTACGTTAACACAAAGTTCCAGAAAATATCGATTGATACCGCAATTGCAGAAGACATGGATATTTTATATAAATATTCCCGGTAAACTATAGAACTTTTTTATTTCCGCCTTTTATAATTCAATGTAAAATAATTCAATGCAGTATATTTTAGATAATACAGTAGTAAAGTTAATAATTAAGGTATTACTATTGAAATAAACATAACATTTATTTATAAAAAACATGTACTCGTTCATATATACAAATAAAGTCTAGTCTAAAAAACCTTAACCTTGTTACACTCTTTCTGAACACATCCTTTCTTGTTTTGGTTGTTAATGCCATCTATCTCTAACTCAGAAAAAGAGAAGGCAAAAACAAATTCACCACGGTCTACCGTTATAACGTTTACCGTAATTTATTGACAAACGAAATTTTCTTGCTAGAATTAATTTGTGAAAACGTTTTTGAGTAAAAGTGTTAAATTTACGGGTTTTATCAATTATTCAAACAAATAAAAGTGTACAGTGAAGTGAACTAATATTAAAATGAGCCATCAACAATCAAAAAGAAGAAAAAGAGAATGTGCATTGAATTGCACTGACTTCCAAACAACATTTAAGGTTCCAGACGAAGATGAAAGGTAAGTTTTATCCTGTTTTAGTAGTAGAATTGGATCCAGGATCATATTATACCTACTCATTGAGCATACGGTTGGCAAATAATTTAATTTTTGGATTCATTTGTCTGCTTATGTTTGTACTGTAATGCATTACAAAATTCAAATAAGTGGTTGGTACCCACACTGATAACATCCCATCTTGTCTGTCGATTTATCTTGCTTAAAAGGTTTGTAGGTTTTCGCGTTTTCTTAAAAAAGTTGTCAGAATTGTTCTAAAAAATTTAAAAACTACCAACAATATTATTTTGCATTTGATAGTTTGATTTAAAAATCTATTTTTGTAAACGAGATTTTTTGTCGAAAACCAATTTTAATGGCATTTCTTAAAAGTTTTTATTTCTTATATAAACAAATACAAATTGGATGAATGAAACTAATTTGAAGTCAATATCTTCTATTGTTCACGAGATATCGAGAACCAAACATCAATGTTTACCAAATTTGTTGTAGATTTTATTTTTGTATGAAAAAACGGACTGTTGGATTTTTATACAAAATTTACGGAATGTCGAAAACAATATTTGCTGTGAGAAAAAAATTAGTTTAAACCAATATATTTAATTTTTGAAAAGATATTTGAGTCGAAAGTAAATGTTTACCAAGTTTTAGTATTGTATTTTTTAGGTTTTTATTTTCTGTAAAAAAACTTTCAATTGGATTTTTCTCAAAATTTTACCAGCCACGCAATTTTTTTGAGAATCCTTTCTGCATTATCTGTATAACAAAATTTATTTGAAGTCGATTTCTCTACTTGTTCTTGAGATATGGACGAAGAAAAAGCTTCCCGAACATACGAACGTAGTATGTACACACAGGCAACTCTCTAAAAATATTTTATTTCGATTCGAGGGACCTTGAAACCTCGAGAAATGTCAAAATTTTCAATTCGTGTAAATTTTCAATAATTTCTATTGAATTTGTTTAAGAATGTTTAAAAACTTAAACTTTTAAATAAGTGTCTACAAAATAAAATTTTAAAAAATTAAGTTGTTGCCTTGAACGTTTTTTTTTTTTTTAATTCTAATATTATTTTTCAATCATTAGTAGGGAAATTTGGAGGTTAAATTTAAACCTCCAAGAACTTCCGAAAAACGAACGAGTATGCGAAAGGCACTTTTCGGACGTCATGTTCGCTGGAAGTACTAGAAAAAGATTAAACCAATGGTCTGTGCCCAACCTGAGTGTTGAACAAATGGATTCCTTCGTTAGGCATGAATCCGATGATTCTTTAATAGTTTATTCACCGGAAGCTTCAGTTGAGCCGACTGAAGCTTTTGGTGGAGAAAGACACTTTGAAGATTCAGGTCTAATAGAAGAAGATGAAATTTCGTTCAACAGCACTCAAACTCAAACATGTGAGTATTTAAGGAATAAAACCCCAAAAAAAATTAAACTTATAGAACAGTTAAAAGCTGCTGAGGATAAGATTAAAATTATGCAAAAAGAGCACGAAGAAACAATTCGTGGCAAAGATTTCGAAATTTTAGAGTTGAAAGCTCAAATAGAACGACTTCAAAACATCGAAGAAGTTCGAGCGAAATCTGTACAAAATGCCAAATGAAGTGCAAAAAATTGTTGAAAATAGTTTGAATAATTTAAAAAAAGTAGGTACAGGGAAAAGGTACGACAAAGCTGTTAAAGTGTTTTCACTTTCTATATACTTTGTATCACCTACCTGTTATAGATTTCTTCGCCCAATTTTATCTCTTCCTTCCATTTCAACACTAAAAAATTTCATTTTTGATTGGCCGAAAGCTCCAGGTAACGTTAAATTTAACGTTAAAAGCCTAGAGCTCAAGGTCAATCAATATCCTGAAATGTATAAATTTTGCTCGGTTGCCATTGACGAGATGTCATTAAAAGCTCATCTAGACTACAATAGACGAACCGATACAATCATTGGTCTTGAAGAATACGGTGAAGGGGAGCATCGTTCTCAGTTTCCCGCTACAAACGTAGTCGTAATCAAGGCTCAAGGAGTTGCAGTTCATTGGACGCATGAGATCGCATACTACTTTGTAAAATCCTCTTGCAAAAGTGATATGCTTAAAAAGTTGGTAGAGCAAGCAATATCTGCGCTTCAAGAAAGTGGTCTGGTTCCAGTTCACTTTGTTTGTGACCAAGGCTCCAATTTTGTAAATCTTTTTAAAAAACTAGGCATAAATCCTTTCAAACCCTATTTTAAAGTTAATGACCAAAAAATTTTTGCTTTCTTTGATCCCCCACATGTTCTAAAAAGTACAAGAAACTGTCTTTTTTCACATAACATAGGTTTTAAAAAGTCCAAAACAGCTTCTTGGACTGACATAAAAAATTTTTATGAAGCTGATTCCAAAAATAGCATTAGATTAGCCCCCAAATTAACCAACAGACACATTGAGCCTAACAATTTTTACAAAATGAAAGTCTGTGGTGCTACCCAACTTTTGAGCCACACAGTATATGCAGCTCTTATGACTTTTGCCAACTCCGGAACATATTTTTTTTATATGGAGTTAATACATATGCAAGTTGGTGGCCAAATCACAGCTTTTAGGCAAAAAGAGAGCAACCGTCGAAGTTGGTTCTCTCTATTAGTTCTTTCTCGATGTCCTGGTGAGAAGTGACAAAGTAAAAAAATCATTGGAATCGCCTTATGAGGGTCCTTTTAAGGTAATTAGAAAACTACGTAAACAATTCGTAATAGAAAAAAATGGAAAAACTTTATCTGTCGCCATTGACAGAATCAAACCATTCCACGATGATGACAGCGTTCAGGGCTCTGGTAGGTCGCTACGCTGGAAAGGGGGTGATGTAGAGACTGAAACATAGATGGCATAACTGTTAAATTAAATGAATGGCATCATCCAGTAAAAATAAGAAAGGAAGAAAGGAAGCAGACATTTTTCATTAATTCCAACTTGTCGTCTAGATTAAAAGGGCTGTGCGAAATATTTTGTTTAAGAAACTTTAAATTATAAAATAAAGAATTAATTTACTCGTATTGATTGATTGTCGCATTTTCATTGAACCACAACGACAACAAGTTAAGACCAGTGATACGAAATAAGCGGGGATGTAAGTGTGTGGTGGTGTTGTCATTTTTGTAGGCACGATTTATGTTTTTGTTGCTGGCTCTGGTCGAGGTGGGAGCATGATCCCCCCACCCATAGCGGCGAGCTTAGCCGAGCGTCGCGAGCGTGACAGCTCTTTACCCTCGATCGATATCATTTAAGGAATTTTAGCAGTCAGGGGCTAGCAACAAACTATTGTATTATAAATATTGACAGCACATATTGTTGTTATATTTTTCCTAATTTTTTTAAGAAAACCAATTTTTTTGATATTTTACCAATCGTGTATTGAATATGACTTTTAAAGTTTAATTTACTGTATAATTCAATACCCAAGTATTTTATTTCGTCAACTTGTTCTAGTTTGGAGTTATCAATTTCAAGGTTAATTCGATAATCACTGTTAATGACCATACACTTAGTTCACTGTATATTACATTATGTATATTTCTTAAGAAATATATATACAATGCTTAGTTTTGGTCACATTAGTCTTTAACTTGTTAGCACTTAACCACTCGCATAGATTAGCCAAATCACTCTTTATCATTTCTTCGTTTAAATCGATATATTTACCACTCACATACATTAGGGCATCATCAGCAAAAAGTGAAATTTTACAATAATTTAATGAGTTGGGGATATCATTTATATATATAAGAATATATAAAGACCATTTCTTAAAAATTGTCTTTCATTGCTTAGGGTCGGAAAAAGGAATTTTTATATTGTTAAGTGGTTAAAGTAAAAACAAAGATATTTCAGATGCTGTGTTAAAGGTTAAATACATTTGTTTTGTTGTTTTCGAATTGTTTGAGTTTGGTTTTCTAACAAACATGTCAAATATCCATATGCAATGATATGGATTCTTTGAGAAGCATTTTTGAGAAAGGCCATTCGACGTTTTCTTAGTCATTAGCTAATTGAAAATAGTCCATTTTAAAAGCAAATGTAGTTTATGTGTTTCGTTCGCATTTTCATATTCAAAACTTTAAGACCAATGTGTACCTGTATCTTTGTATATGAATAGATTATATATACAAAGCTATGAATACCCCCTCAGCCCTCACCCTCTCGTGCTCTGAAAAGTGATGGCCATCGAGAAAGAATTAATAGAGAGAACCAACTTCGACGGTTGCTCTCTTTTTGCCTACAAGCTGTGATTTGGCCACCAACTTGCATATGTATTAACTCCATATAAAAAAAATGTGGAGAACAAATACTTATGCAAGTTGGTGCACATACTCACCACGAGAGAGAAAAAACTTTTCTCTTTTTTCTCTCTGCTCACCACCTTTTAAAAATGGCGACCACCTTTGAAAAATGGCGAGCACCTTTGAAAAATGGCGAATGTAGTCAGCTGTTCAGAGGTGTTCAAAGAAAATTCAAAATTGTGTATGAACAACTTTTTGGTACTCTCATTGTGTTCGTTTGAGAGTAATATCATTCGAATATGAAGTGAAATTAATTACTCTTGTTAGGTGCCAGAACAATGAAGATTTAGAAACAATTCTAAATTACGCATTTAGATAAATATTAGTTAGTTATTTGAAGCCAGTTTTAATCATTAAGTGAGTAAAATAAATTAGGTGGTGCAACAGTCCAATGACAATTAGGACCTAGAAACATAAAACTCTGAAAGCACTACAACTATAATTTGTATTATTAGCTGCGTTTATGCGTTTAATTTTCGCTCAGACCGTTGAAAGATGCAAAAAAAACTCAGATTTGTTTCAATTTTCAGAGTTTATCGACCTAATTTTGTCGATGCGAGAGTTGCAGGAACATTGAAAACGAGAGTTACAGAATGTAAACATAGAGCATTGAAAACATTTTTATATACTCATCTCTTCTTTCCATTCCTATTTTATTTGTGTGTACTTGTTGTTTATTTTCTTTACATTACTCACGACATTTCCAAAATGATGAAAATAAGTGATTTAAGTAGAGACTAAATAAAAGGACCGTCAACTTGTTATTTCTGTTGCCAATTTTCATTGCATAAGATTTGTGAATAGGTGATAAGCTATTCTTACTGCTTTCCACTAAGGTAGTGTGTTGCTTTTAAAGGCTTAACTACATAACCCGAAAAGTATTTTTGTACAAAAGTTAAAATATTTGTATTCTCGCTAGGTCAGTGGTTTTGTGAAAAGAATATACAAATTTGTTCTTCAACAAAAATTTAAGTCTTATGCATCATTTTTATAAGTTTTCCAGTTCTAACTATTTATATATTATCTTTCAGTTATATAGCGACAAGGAAAAATCTGTCTGTTCTAAAAGTGCATTGTGGCTTATTCATAGATGTTTGCTAAACTTTTTAGGCGATTCATAAATAAATGCAAATCAAAGTTAAGGGCTAAACCTGAATAACTATAAACATAGAAAATGCTGTGTTCAAGTAATTATTATCGCAGCCAAATTTTATAATTGATTTTTATGGTGTATAAAAAAGCTGAAAAAGTAATTCATGACAAATAAATGTTACGTTAACACAAAGTTCCAGAAAATATCGATTGATACCGCAATTGCAGAAGACATGGATATTTTATATAAATATTCCCGGTAAACTATAGAACTTTTTTATTTCCGCCTTTTATAATTCAATGTAAAATAATTCAATGCAGTATATTTTAGATAATACAGTAGTAAAGTTAATAATTAAGGTATTACTATTGAAATAAACATAACATTCATTTATAAAAAACATGTACTCGTTCATATATACAAATAAAGTCTAGTCTAAAAAACCTTAACCTTGTTACACTCTTTCTGAACACATCCTTTCTTGTTTTGGTTGTTAATGCCATCTATCTCTAACTCAGAAAAAGAGAAGGCAAAAACAAATTCACCACGGTCTACCGTTATAACGTTTACCGTAATTTATTGACAAAGGAAATTTTCTTGCTAGAATTAATTTGTGAAAACGTTTTTGAGTAAAAGTGTTAAATTTACGGGTTTTATCAATTATTCAAACAAATAAAAGTGTACAGTGAAGTGAACTAATATTAAAATGAGCCATCAACAATCAAAAAGAAGAAAAAGAGAATGTGCATTGAATTGCACTGACTTCCAAACAACATTTAAGGTTCCAGACGAAGATGAAAGGTAAGTTTTATCCTGTTTTAGTAGTAGAATTGGATCCAGGATCATATTATACCTACTCATTGAGCATACGGTTGGCAAATAATTTAATTTTTGGATTCATTTGTCTGCTTATGTTTGTACTGTAATGCATTACAAAATTCAAATAAGTGGTTGGTACCCACACTGATAACATCCCATCTTGTCTGTCGATTTATCTTGCTTAAAAGGTTTGTAGGTTTTCGCGTTTTCTTAAAAAAGTTGTCAGAATTGTTCTAAAAAATTTAAAAACTACCAACAATATTATTTTGCATTTGATAGTTTGATTTAAAAATCTATTTTTGTAAACGAGATTTTTTGTCGAAAACCAATTTTAATGGCATTTCTTAAAAGTTTTTATTTCTTATATAAACAAATACAAATTGGATGAATGAAACTAATTTGAAGTCAATATCTTCTATTGTTCACGAGATATCGAGAACCAAACATCAATGTTTACCAAATTTGTTGTAGATTTTATTTTTGTATGAAAAAACGGACTGTTGGATTTTTATACAAAATTTACGGAATGTCGAAAACAATATTTGCTGTGAGAAAAAAATTAGTTTAAACCAATATATTTAATTTTTGAAAAGATATTTGAGTCGAAAGTAAATGTTTACCAAGTTTTAGTATTGTATTTTTTAGGTTTTTATTTTCTGTAAAAAAACTTTCAATTGGATTTTTCTCAAAATTTTACCAGCCACGCAATTTTTTTGAGAATCCTTTCTGCATTATCTGTATAACAAAATTTATTTGAAGTCGATTTCTCTACTTGTTCTTGAGATATGGACGAAGAAAAAGCTTCCCGAACATACGAACGTAGTATGTACACACAGGCAACTCTCTAAAAATATTTTATTTCGATTCGAGGGACCTTGAAACCTCGAGAAATGTCAAAATTTTCAATTCGTGTAAATTTTCAATAATTTCTATTGAATTTGTTTAAGAATGTTTAAAAACTTAAACTTTTAAATAAGTGTCTACAAAATAAAATTTTAAAAAATTAAGTTGTTGCCTTGAACGTTTTTTTTTTTTTAATTCTAATATTATTTTTCAATCATTAGTAGGGAAATTTGGAGGTTAAATTTAAACCTCCAAGAACTTCCGAAAAACGAACGAGTATGCGAAAGGCACTTTTCGGACGTCATGTTCGCTGGAAGTACTAGAAAAAGATTAAACCAATGGTCTGTGCCCAACCTGAGTGTTGAACAAATGGATTCCTTCGTTAGGCATGAATCCGATGATTCTTTAATAGTTTATTCACCAAAAGCTTCAGTTGAGCCGACTGAAGCTTTTGGTGGAGAAAGACACTTTGAAGATTCAGGTCTAATAGAAGAAGATGAAATTTCGTTCAACAGCACTCAAACTCAAACATGTGAGTATTTAAGGAATAAAACCCCAAAAAAAATTAAACTTATAGAACAGTTAAAAGCTGCTGAGGATAAGATTAAAATTATGCAAAAAGAGCACGAAGAAACAATTCGTGGCAAAGATTTCGAAATTTTAGAGTTGAAAGCTCAAATAGAACGACTTCAAAACATCGAAGAAGTTCGAGCGAAATCTGTACAAAATGCCAAATGAAGTGCAAAAAATTGTTGAAAATAGTTTGAATAATTTAAAAAAAGTAGGTACAGGGAAAAGGTACGACAAAGCTGTTAAAGTGTTTTCACTTTCTATATACTTTGTATCACCTACCTGTTATAGATTTCTTCGCCCAATTTTATCTCTTCCTTCCATTTCAACACTAAAAAATTTCATTTTTGATTGGCCGAAAGCTCCAGGTAACGTTAAATTTAACGTTAAAAGCCTAGAGCTCAAGGTCAATCAATATCCTGAAATGTATAAATTTTGCTCGGTTGCCATTGACGAGATGTCATTAAAAGCTCATCTAGACTACAATAGACGAACCGATACAATCATTGGTCTTGAAGAATACGGTGAAGGGGAGCATCGTTCTCAGTTTCCCGCTACAAACGTAGTCGTAATCAAGGCTCAAGGAGTTGCAGTTCATTGGACGCATGAGATCGCATACTACTTTGTAAAATCCTCTTGCAAAAGTGATATGCTTAAAAAGTTGGTAGAGCAAGCAATATCTGCGCTTCAAGAAAGTGGTCTGGTTCCAGTTCACTTTGTTTGTGACCAAGGCTCCAATTTTGTAAATCTTTTTAAAAAACTAGGCATAAATCCTTTCAAACCCTATTTTAAAGTTAATGACCAAAAAATTTTTGCTTTCTTTGATCCCCCACATGTTCTAAAAAGTACAAGAAACTGTCTTTTTTCACATAACATAGGTTTTAAAAAGTCCAAAACAGCTTCTTGGACTGACATAAAAAATTTTTATGAAGCTGATTCCAAAAATAGCATTAGATTAGCCCCCAAATTAACCAACACACACATTGAGCCTAACAATTTTTACAAAATGAAAGTCTGTGGTGCTACCCAACTTTTGAGCCACACAGTATATGCAGCTCTTATGACTTTTGCCAACTCCGGAACTGAAAGCAAAACAGTAACCAATACAGCCGAGTTCGTCTTAATGTTTGATCAACTGTTTGACTTATTCAACGCTTCAAAAGTAAGACAGCCTCAAAATATAAAGAAAGGGTTTCAACAAAGCGAGGAGCAGGAAGATTTTTTAGGTCGGGCGCGAGTTTTTTTGAAATCAATTTGAGTTAAAAACTACGAAGATATAGACATAACAAATAAGTTCAATTTTATTTACAGTTAGCTGTTAAATATATCTTCACTTTTTTCCTTATGGCAGCATTTAAAACAATTTCACTTTAAAAAATTTTTAACTAGGCACCTCAACCAGGATTGCCTTCAACTCTTTTTTGGAAAGATAAGAAGTTCATTGGGCAATAACAGCAGGCCCACAGCCTCACAATTCAAAGCGCATTCCAAAAGCTTTGGGGAATACAATACCTTCAAATTGTAAGGGCTGGCAATTGTGAGATGATCGAAGTGGAACAAATTACAGCTTTAGAAAATCATGCTTTGGTTCAAAATGTTTCATGGCTTCCGGAACCGTCAACAGCTATTCCCTTTTTCAATGAAACCACTGCACTGAACATTGATATATCTAGCTTTTTAAAACAGAACAGTTTTCACTATGTCTGTGGATGGCTGTATAGAAAATGTTACCAGAACCATAATTGCAACTTAGATCTTCCTACCGTTTCATCAAGCAATAACCCTACCTCACACTTTACAACACTTAAACAGTACGACAAATGCAATTTAGTTTCACCACCTCAACAATTTATAAATTACATAGAAATCCTAGAAAAAATGTTTATACCTTTATTTCCTAAGCACTGCCACCAAAAAGGCGTAGTAAACATCCTTTTTAATGAGTTGAATAATGTCAAACACTTTCAATGTTGTGAAAATCTAGATGAGTTTTTCCTTCTTCGATATTTCCTTAGAATCCGTATTTACTTTTTACTAAAGTTTTATAATAGACAGCTTGATGATAAAAGTTTTAGGAATAAAATGCTGACAGTATCCCATTTGTGAGTTACCTACTTACATATATATTCACTTTGCTCGTTTTCTTCGCTAATTTTAATTTTACCTCAAAGCTTTTTCTGTGATATTATTGTTTGTCTTTTGTGATATTAATATTTTTTTTATTTTTAGCATATGGTGTGCAATAGGCCTACTGGGGAAACCGAACCTCAATAGCAAACAAATTTGTCTTGAAGGTGGTGTGGAAAAGCATGAAAACTTCACGTAACTATGTAAATCTTGTTTAAAATAAATAAAACATAAACAGATATTATTAAAATCTAATATTATTTTATTGCCAACATTTCAACAGCTCTTTTAAATTAATCCTAATTTTGTTTTTGTTTTGACTGTATCAAAGAATGCTCATGGAATTACCACGAAACTTGTCACAAAGATATGAATATCAAAACAATCCCTGCTCAATGTCCACCATGCTCCAGATTGCACTACCATACTAAGCTTGAAGAAAATGGTGAGTTACATTCTCTTGTTTTGCACAAATTTACCAACTATGTTCACATTTTGTTATTGCAATTTATTAATTTTTTGTATTATAGCCAAATTCGAAATCAACACAGTTACTCTACGTGGACAATGTCGTGAATTGGACACAAACTTGCATCAGAAAATGTTCGTCGCAAACAACTTTAACAACAAAGCAAAATGTACAAAATTGGAATGAGAAATTTATTTAATATTGTGGAGACAATCAAAAGTGATGAAAACGACAGTTGAACTTATTTAGACAATTAATTAAATAACAACCACCTGGAAGAGATTACTTAGTAGTTATGTTTTCAACTTGATTTTTCTCTTCATTTAAATCACAGCTATTATTGATTGTTAAAATACAATAAATTGTTAAGAAAACATAAAGTTGTGTTTACATCTATCATACATTATTATTAAAAATTGAAAAATTGTTTCTTTTTTTCTTTCTTTTTTATTTAAAGTTTTTCTTTTCTTTTCGTTTCTTGGTTTTTTTTTTTGAAAAAGTCAAAATTATCATAAAAAATATGTGTACGCTATTATAAAAATTAAGTTACTTATACTTGTATACATAGTTTAAAAATAATAAAACAAAATTAAAAAGAAGAAAATAGTATTCAAATAGCAGCCAATAAATGTTGATAACGCTAGACTTAGAGTTGTAGTGGTTGTGGATTTGAGTTTATTGGATGAATTACAAAGATTACCTTGACAGAAGCACATATAGACTTTTTTGTAATTATAAACTGTATAGGCACATCGATCTTCACTTACATCAGGATCACGTTGAACACACATTCTTTGATGTGCTTTATCATAATCTATAACTAGAAACGTTATATTATATTATTAGTAAAAAGAATAGGATATAGAATAGTTTTAAATTACCATCAACTGCATGGGCTCCTCCACCTTCAATTACTTTTCCGCACCAATCAAATGTACAAGGTATAACTGAAATACCGGGTTCATTTTCAGCATCTGTTGCATTAAAAGTATATGGATCCTTGTAGCTTCCTAGTTCTCCTCTTGATCTGCATTGATAACAGCGCCTCAGAAGTCCTGTAAGTAACGGTACTTTGAGGGCATGGAGAAACAAGAAAAGCATTAATCATTATTTATAAATACTTTGAGCATAATAATAAGAAATAAAATAAAATTATGATATCATAACATCGGATATACAATTGCTTAAAATCTATATGCACTTATATATTTGTTTGGAAAATGTTCTGCGTCATAAACACAATCTTGTTTTGTTGTTCACATTTTAGCTATTACACACTTCTAACACAATTTACAACATATGTACATGCAGTTTACACATTTTGATTCTATTTGTTTTTAGATTATACAAATTAAAAAAAAACATTTTCAGTTCAGTCTTTTTAGCTATAAATTCCTAATTTCCAAAAAAAAAACTAAAACAATAAGACGCTTTTTCTAAAAATGTCTCGAATCCAAATCAAAAGCAACAAAACCATTTGACATACTTAACCGAAGTTACATTAACGAACGAACAAACGTCAACAGAATGACAGGGATATAAACGAATGCACAAAAATAAATAAATAAATTGATAAATGATATAAAATTACTCTTATGTTTATGTAAAATACAAACTTTATGATATGCAAAGTTAAATCGACTTTTAATACTTACATCGGTATATTCCCAGCGATAAGATGGTGTTTCAGTTGATTCCTTTACGCTTGATGGCCTACTCTTGCGATATTCTTTAAGTAATGAATCTAAAGGGCAGACAAAGAAAACACAATGTTAACAATTTTATTATAAACAAAATATATTTAGGTATTTGTATAATTTTTAAAAATAAAACATAAACTATATGAATAACAATAATTTATAAAATTAACAAATTATAGTATGGAGATCTTCAATTTTAGTAATGAGAAAGTTTTCTCATATCTATCTTTTGTTTTTGATTTCTTGATTTTTGATTTACTTAAATGATTCTAAAACTTCAAGCATTTCTGCTACACACAAAAAAGGAAAACAAATTAAAAATGAAATGAGATCACTTTTTCAAAACATTGTCAGGAGTTTTTGTGGGTGGGAAAGCGCAAATTACCTTCCGAATAGCTCAACGGGATCGAGGTATTCAAAATAATACTATCGTCCAGGTAGTCACCATTCTGACAATGGAATTTTGGCGGTGAAAAAGCGTTTCCAGAACATTAACAGAGCACATTGGCAGACGGAAGTTGTTTCGGGAAGCTGAAATTTATGAAGAATTCAATATTTGATTAACCGTGAAGTCTTAGATTAATTTAACTTACTTGAACTATTAATTTCTGAAGGACTATTAAAAAACCAACCACTTTTCTGAATATCACTGCCACTTGTCTTCTCATTACTTTTTTCGGTTTCACTAGGTCGACTGGTGCTGCTATTTTCAGAATGTAAGCATGTCAACGATTTAAATCCCTGACTGTTTGTGTCTTCGGTTGCATTATTCACTGAACTTTGACTTGCCTCTTGATGCTTATCTGCCTCTTCGTCTAAATTGACAACTTGATCACCACCATTGCTTGCTTCTTCGTTGGTTGCCTTCTCACGAAGAATCTTATTCTCCGCAACAAGTTCTTTTTATCTTTTCAACAATTGACTTATGTAATACTGTTGATCACAACACCGCTGGAAATAAGTTGCCAGTATCGTATTCAGGAACAATTTCACTGTGAAAATCAGCAGGTACTGGAGCAGTGATGTGGCTGAATCGAATCATTTTCAAGAGGTCTGGTAATTTCATTACAAGTTGTGATTTCGAACATATGTATTGTCATTTGTTGTTCGATTTCTTGTAAAAGATGCTCTAGCTGTTCAGTCTCTTGGCTGAGTGAGTTCTTCTGACGCATCAGGGTGACCAATTTTACTTTCAATTGGGAATCTAGTCTGCTGTCCATGAGTTTGGCATTTCGTATTTCTCGTACTTTTTCGTCTTTTGCTTTGCGTACGGTTTTGACATTGTGTTCGACACTTTGGACATTGCGTTCTCGAAGTTAAGATACTTCTTCCTTAACCTGGGTTATATGTGTCTCATAAACTAGTTCTAAAATTAAAGATAGTTTTCAATGCAAAACTTCAAAAAGGTTTTGAAAAAGTGTTAAACTTACCTAACTGCTTAAATGTATATCCCGAATGAGTTCCACCCTACAATGCGCATTGATGATAAATTCAACATTTGCAAGTCCAACAAGTCTTTACCCTGAATTAAGCCATTCGTGGTCCCAATATTTGAACAAATCTACTGAAGGTTTTTTGCTGGGCAACATCCTCCAGCCGTCGCTAATTTACCAAAGCAACTCTGCAATGCGGATATTGGCGACGTTGTTCAGTCATCTAACGCGATATACACAAATAGCAACAAAGTTTTGAGCAATGCGGACACAAATGTGCATCTTGCAACTTTTCCATACAGATGAAGCAGCGAAAGACATCGTTAAGTGACTCTTGCAAAAGCTCAACTGCACCGCTTGAAGCTGCAACTGCTGCACCACCACCTCCAACTGCGCCGGACGTTGATGCACCATTGCTATTCCCAGCACCACTAGCCGCTGTTCCAACAATCTCCCACACTTCATTCTTAACTCGTTTTGTCATTTTGTTTCTTATTATAGGTATTTATTTTTCCTCTCCTTCTCAGCTGAAACTAAAGATGTTGCTCCTTTCGAAGAAGAATGGTAATACAATACAAAGGAAAACTAAATTTGTTACCTCCTAGGCCGCCTAGCCTGCCTGGTGATGTGTGCTGCCTTTGCTCCTGCTCCTTTTAATTTTTTGTTGTTAATACAAATGTATCCTCCTTTTATTGGGTTGATTTACAGTGCTATACACAACGAAAAAGAGTGTTTTTCTTAGTTTATTGCATTCAATTATAATTAAATAATAGGTTAAAATATTAAAGAAATTGTTTTGTTTCTTTTTTTTACACAAATTACCTTCTTAAATTCTAGGAGGTACACACCCATAAATATATATATTCTAGCTATAATAATTATATTTATTTTTAACTAATTTTTAATGCAACTTTTAGTTTAAAGAGAACAGTCTGATATTTTTTTAGAATTATAAATACGTCCACTCAAAAAGACGATGCTAAATTGTTTTGTTTTCTTATTCGGCATTCGAGAAATGTCAAATATGTCAATCTCTCACCTGAAGTTTTGTCTCTCTCTGCTCTCTGAGGTGAAAACATGTATACACCGATACGAATTCAACACGCTATAAAAATGAGAGTAAGAGGTTTCGAAGAGACGGAGACGAGGAAATTTGGTTCTCTCATTTAGTTTTTTCTCTCTGGTGATGGCATCAAGTCTATCTCTTATGCGAGGGAACCGGTTTCTTCATTAAAGTCCAACGCAAAAACTAAAATCAAGCCCAACTCTTCCAAAAAGAATGTGGTAATTGACAACGCCGCGCTGCATGATAATGCACCGTTTAATGAAAAGGGTATGATTGTGCCTGGCGTCTCATATGCAGCTGCAACCATATCTTCTCTATCTGCTGCAAAAATGGAGTGTTTTTGATCTGCTGGTTCAGACCAGAGAGAAAAGAACTAATAGAGAGAACCAACTTCCACGGTTGCTCTCTTTTTGCCTACAAGCTGTGATTTGCACACCAACTTGCATATGTATTAACTCCATATAAAAAAAATGTGGGGAACAAATACTTATGCAAGTTGGTGTGCATACTCACCACGAGAGAGAAAAAACTTTTCTCTCTGCTCACCAACTTTTAAAAATGGCGACCACCTTTGAAAAATGGCGGATGTAGTCAGCTGTTCAGAGGTGTTCAAAGAAAATTCAAAATTGTGTATGAACATTGTGTTCGTTTGGGAGTAATACCATTCGAATATGAAGTGAAATTAATTACTCTTGTTAGGTGCCAGAACAATGAAGATTTAGAAACAATTCTAAATTACGCATTTAGAGAAATATTAGTTAGTTATTTTAAGCCAGTTTTAATCTTTAAGTAAGTAAAATAAATTAGGTGGTGCAACAGTCCAATGAGAATTAGGACCTAGAAACATACAACTCTGAAAGCACTACTACTATTATTTTTTTATTATAAGCTGCGTTTATGCGTTAAATTTTCGCTCAGACCGTTGAAAAATGCAAAAAAAACTCAGATTTGTTTCAATTTTCAGAGTTTATCGATGCGAGAGTTGCAGGAACATTGAAAACGAGAGTTACAGAATAAGAAGAAATAAAACAACGCAGGAACATTGAAAACATTTTTATATACTCATCTCTTTTTTCTATTCCTATTTTATTTGTGTGTACTCGTTGTTTATTTTCTTTATATTACTCACGACAGTTCCAAAATGCTGAAAGTGATTTAAGTAGAGACTAAATAAAAAGACCGTCAACTTGTTACTTCTGTTGATTTTTATTGCATAAGATTTGTGAATAGGTGATAAGTATAGTGACCATACGTCCCGGATTGTGCGGGACTGTCCCGCATTTCACATAGTTGTCCCGCACCATAAATTGTCCCGCAAAATGTCCTGCATTGATTAATTTGTCCCGCAAAGTCCCGCCAAACCAAAATATTCAAGAATATCTAATGAAAAAGTTGCTCATATGCACAGCACATCTGCATATCTCAACTCTTCGTCATATTTTGTATCCCTTGACAAATGTCCAAACGTTTTAAAACATTTTTTTGAAGACCCAAAATCAGAGTTATGGTTGATGTTCTTGCATAACCAGTCCTCTTTGTTCCATAATGCAATTTTGCAGGGAGAAGGCGATAACAAAACCATCATGGAAATCCACAACCAAATTGCGAGCCTAAAGTTCAAATTGAAAGAAAGAACTGAGGAACAGTTAATTTCAATCACAATGACACAAAATTTAAATAATTTGGAATGTGGTGCCATTAATAGAACGTGGTTCACTTCTCATATTAAAAACTTTTACAAAAACTGCTTGCAATACCTCGAGAAGTGGACTTCTCAATGTACATACGCCGAATATTTTCAATGGGTATGTCTCCAAAAATCAATTGAGTGGCAGGAAGTTCAAAAAGGACTGTCGTTCATACTAGAAAATGCAAACGATTTAATTGCTGAGAACGACTTGTTTGACGAAATTTCTTATTTAAAAAATATGTTATTCCGCAAAAAGTTGAACAATGGATCGACCAATGACCATGCTTGCTCAATTGATTTAAGGTGGGTGCAGATTTTTAAATATTTCGGCGAAAGTAATGTACCTTACAAAAATCTGTTAATGGTTATCGAATATATTTTGAGTCTTCCTGGAACAAATGCTTCCATTGAACGAATATTTTCGATAATAAATCATTTGTGGGCGCAAGAAATAACCAGAATAAAAGTTGAAACAGTTAAATCTATTGTTTTGCTTAAATTATTTTACGAAAATTACTGTAGTTTTTTTATGATTCTATTAAGAATAATGGTAAAGTTTTAGAAAAAATTCTCACCAGTGAAAAATATAACTAACGATCTGGGCAAAAAATATTTTTTTACAGAATATTAAGTATATTTATGTTTATGTTTTTATTTTATTTTATAAAGAAGAAATTTGTTTAAGTTTTGTGATTTTTTGTATCTTAAAGACTGATTAGTTATATCAACCTATGAAACATGTTGATGTATTTTTTATTATTTATTTATTGTAGTACCTACTTAAAAAGAAAATAAAATACTTTCATCAATTAAAAAAATTGTGTCCCGCATTGTCTTAAAAAATATCTGGTCACTATAGTGATAAGCTATTCTTACTGCTTTCCACTAAGCTAGTGTGTTGCTTTTAAAGGCTTAACTACATAAGCCGAAAAGTACTTTTGTACAAAAGTAAAAATATTTGTATTCTCGCTAGGTCAGTGGTTTTGTGAAAAGAATATACAAATTTGTTTTTCAACCAAAATTTAATTCTTATGCATCATTTTTACAAGTTTTCCAGTTCTAACTATTTATATCTTATCTTTCAGTTATATAGCGACAAGGAAAAATCTGTGAGGGAAAGTTCTAACTACAGTTTTTCTGAAAGTGCATTGTGGCTTATTCATAGATGTTTTCTAAACTTTTTAGGGTATCATAAATAAATGCAAATCAAAGTTAAGGGCTAAACCTGAATAATTATAAACATAGAAAATGCTGTGTTCAATTAATTATTATAGCAGCCAAATTTCATAATTGATTTTTGTGGTGTATAAAAAAGCTGAAAAATTAATTTATGACAGATAAATTTTACATTAACACTAAGTTCCAGAAAATATCGATTGATACCGCAATTGCAGTAGATATGGATATTTTATATAAATATTCCTGGTAAACTGTAGAACTTTATTATTTCCGCCTTTTATAATTCAATGCAGTATATTTTATATAAAACAGTAGTTAAGTTATTAGTTAAGGTATTACTATTGAAATAAACATAACATACATTTATAAAAAACATGTACTCATTCATATATACAAATAAAGTCTAGTCTTTAAAATCTTAACCTTGTTACACTCTTTCTGCACACACTCTTTCTTGTTTTGGTTATTAATGACATCTATCTGTAACTTAGAGAAAAAGAAGAGAAAAACAAATTCACCACGAACTACCGGTGTAACTTCTCCCGTTATTTATTGACAAACAAAAATTTTTTGCTAGAATTAATTTGAATTATAGGAGTATTTTTGTAGATATAAAAACCACAAGATGTAAGTAAAATTAAAGGAAGAAATTCATGAGAATTACAAATATTATAATGAGACTTTAAAAAACATAGTTTTCTTGGCTATCAATAAACAAAAATGAGAAATGTCGCTTTTCCCGGAACTGATGTTTTTTTGTGTACTCTTCTCCGAGGTGAAAACATGTATACACCGATACGAATTCAACACGCTATAAAAAATGAGAGTAAGAGGTTTCGAAGGGACGGAGACGAGGAAATTTGGCTCTCTCGATTAGTTTTTTCTCTCTGGTTCAGACAAGAATGATGAAAATGTTTGCTCTCACTCTGATGCTAATAAACCAAGCACCCAAGATGCCATTTGCCATTACAATAATGACTACAGATGTTGATGAACATGAATCAAAAGAAAAGGTAGATGGCGATAATGCTAATGTTGTGCCTGTTATTGAAGCTACGGATCTTATAGGCTTTTCACACCAAACCCAAAACCCGGTTTTCGCGAAATTATCGGTTTTCGCCGAAAACCTACATCGAAAACTCAAGTTTTCCCATAAATTTTTGGTAAACCACAAGTTTTATAGGTATAAAACCTTTAGAAAACTAGCTGCAATTCAAAGTTGAACTAAACAAACAAACCTTTCGAAACATTCCGCGCTCAAATTAATGTAAACAAAACAGGCTGCTGTCAAAGCAAATATTATTTCATTTTGAAATAAATTTGGTCGTGGTAAGTAATATTATTTATACAATTTCCTTACAAAATAAGAATTATTGCTTTTTGTTTTTTATTTACAGAATATGAAAAATTTGCCAACGTCGAGAATAAAAGCCCCGGTGACTATTTGCGGCACTGGCGGTTCTTTTATGATCCTCCAGAGATTCAAACGCTCTTTGTTAAGCGAGGAACCGGAATTCACTATGCTTACTGGCGTGACGACCCCAAGGACGAAGAAGACTTGCTCATAGTTCGTAATAACGTCTCCAAGGGATGCGTCTTCGAACTCGTCGCCACAAATTTGTTCGAAGCTTTCGCTTACTACCTGGAGAAAGACTTTCCGATAACTCCGTTCAATCACAAGGGTTTGGGAGATTTGAGAAAGGCGATAAGTTCATTTGTGGAGGAAAATAAGTATGAAAAAAATCTCTGGTGGAGGCTAAGTCGCAGCGAGCTAGGAAAATTTGCGCCAAAACATTCCACAATGTGGGAATCGTTGTTCCAGTGAATAAAACCACAACAGTGGGCTATCGCCCCTTGATGGACGGATCAAGAAGATCCTCAGTGCTTTGGACAAGCCAGGCGAGTCCTCAAAGGAAGAAGCCAAAGAGACAGTCATGGAGAAATTGCAGTCCATCATTACAGCTTGAGTGATCGCTCTGGATGAGTGTGATTTTGGTACGAATCTGGAACTAGGAATTGACCTTTTCTGCTCCGGCCATAAGGACCTACACGAAATCGTTCAGAATCTTCTCAACCCCGCCTATAAGTTGCTCGGCCACAATATATGTCGATTCTGAAGGCACATTTGGCCAACAGAAGCAATAGTCATAAGCTCAGTATTTTGGATTGAATTTGTTGTGCAAGAAGAAGAAAATGTTTTTAATAAAATGAATTTTTATTGTAACAGTTTTGTTTATTGTTGATTTATGATATACACTGCCGGTCATAAGGTTAGAAGCTAGCATTTTTGTGCGTACATTTTTTTTTCGGAAAAACGGTAAAATTTATAAAGGAATTGTTCTTGTTTGAGTGTTAACAGAAATGGGCAACAAAAAATGTTTAACAGTGGAGGAAAGGGCAAGAATAGATGTTTATTGCTCTAAAGGTCTTTAATGCTTTGCTATAGCCCGATCAAAAAATCGAAGTGATCATTGTGTCAGCAATTATTTAAAAAACCATCGCCTTACTCGAAAAGTTATAAAAAAAACACTTCCTCTGCCTTAAGACTTCTCGAAACGCGAAGTATCCTTAGAATAGCGTCAAATTCAGCTTTATCGGCAGCTGAAACTAGGGAAAAAGCTAATGTTAAGACCAGCTTATCCACTGTTAAATACACGATTCGCCATGTTAAACACTTAAAGCTTAAGAAAAAACCACCACTTAATGACGCAAGGAAGAAGCAACGCTTGTGTTTCGAGAAAGATCAAATAAGCTGGGATGTGCAAAATGGAATGACCGCAAATGATTGGCGGAAGGTTGTTTTTTTCCGACGAAAAATTTAAGCTAGATGGGCCAGATGATTATAATTATTATTTCCAACACCTGAGGAAAGAGTAGTGGTTTTTAAACCGTCACCATAGCAAAAAAAAAAGGAGGCGTTATCGTTTGGGGCTCAATTTTATTGTATGGTGCTATAAACTTTGTGGTCCAAGATACCAAATGACTAGGAAAACATACAAACATCAATATTCCCCAATATTAGCGAGCTTTTTGGACCAATTCCATGGATTGTTCAGCAGGAAAACGCTCCCATACACACAACCCGAGAGGTAAAATCCTTACTGCAAAAAAAAAACTTCCACTTGCTGCCTTGGCCACCATATTCCTCGGAACTTAACATATTTGAAAATGTGTGGGGCTAGCTTACACGTAAGGTGCATAAGGGAGGAAAGCAATACGGTGACAAGGAAGCGCTAACTCATGGTATCATTTTGGCCTGGAGTGAGATTTCTTTGGTCTACTTGGAATCTCTTTATAAATCCTTAAAAGGTACAATTTTTGAAGTTATTTTGAAGGCTGGTGGTAGCACACATTATTAAAAACCTAATGAATACTGAAAAAACATAAAAAAATACAAATACTTCCATTTTATGTCCATTTATTTCATGTGCTTCTAATCTAATGACCCGATTTATTTTCGCATATTCTTGACTTAATTAACAATTTGCCATGAAAGTTTCGTTAGCTAAATCTCTCCTTTATCCAAATTTTATATTTTATTAGCTTCTCCTTAGTGAATTGTTCGGAGCGGTTGAAGTGAACAAAAAAATTGAATCTTGAGAGAATATATACCATATAAAACATCTTCACTGTATGACAGGAAGTACTTGGATGTTTTCATTTTATCCGCATCCGAGACGGTGGGTGGTGATATACTGGAAGTTTTTTCCCATTTGTTCTTTTGGAGCTCGTATAGATCTTTGTCTTCCTGAAAATCATCTTGATAAGTACCTACATAAGGCTAAAGTTTGTGTCTTGCATTTCCAGATCCTTTAGTTCATTGCGGAATTTAGTTAGAATTCATTTTATTTTCACAAATAATTTGAGAAAAACAAAACTTTTTACTCACAAATTTTGTCATCAATAAAAAATTTGACAGCCGGTGTCAAACAAATTTAAATATCAAATGAAAACGTGTAAATGTTCGGTGTGAACGATTTTCGGGTTTTCTAAAACTTTTTGCCGAAAACCCGGTTTTGGGTTTATTATAAGCCTATTATACTATTATAGGCTTTTCACGCCAAACCCAAAACCCGGTGTTCGCGAAAATAACGGTTTTGGCCGAAAACCTACATCGAAAAATCAAGTTTTCCCATACATTTTTTGGTAAACCACAAGTTTTCGTAACCACAAGTTTTATATAAAACCTTTAGAAAACTAGTTGCAATTCAAAGTTGAACTAAACAAACAAACCTTTCGAAACACTCCGCGCTCAAATTAATGTAAACAAAACAGCTGATGGCTGCTGTCAAAACAAATATTATTTCATTTTGAAATAAATTTGGTCGTGGTAAGTAATATTATTTATACAATTTCCTTACAAAATAAGAATTATTGCTTTTTGTTTTTTATTTACAGAATATGAAAAATTTGCCAACGTCGAGAATAAAAGCGCCGGTGACTATTTGCGGCACTGGCGGTTCTTTTATGATCCTCCAGAGATTCAAACGCTCTTTGTTAAGCGAGGAACCGGAATTCACTATGCTTACTGGCGTGACGACCCCAAGGACGAGGAAGACTTGCTCATAGCTCTTAATGACATTTCCAAGGGATGCGTCTTTGAACTCGTCGCCACAAATATGTTCGAAGCTTTCGCTAACTACCTGGAGAAAGACTTTCCGTTAACTCCGTTCAATTACAAGGGCAAAGGGTTTGGGGATATGAGAAAAGCGATTAGTTCATTTGTGGAGGAAAATAAGTATGAAAAAAATCTCTGGTGGAGGCTAAGTCGCAGCGAGCTAGGAAAATTTGCGCCAAAACATTCCACAATGTGGGAATCGTTGTTCCAGTGAATAAAACCACAACAGTGGGCTATCGCCCCTTGATGGACGGATCAAGAAGATCCTCAGTGCTTTGGACAAGCCAGGCGAGTCCTCAAAGGAAGAAGCCAAAGAGACAGTCATGGAGAAATTGCAGTCCATCATTACAGCTTGAGTGATCGCTCTGGATGAGTGTGATTTTGGTACGAATCTGGAACTAGGAATTGACCTTTTCTGCTCCGGCCATAAGGACCTACACGAAATCGTTCAGAATCTTCTCAACCCCGCCTATAAGTTGCTCGGCCACAATATATGTCGATTCTGAAGGCACATTTGGCCAACAGAAGCAATAGTCATAAGCTCAGTATTTTGGATT
This sequence comes from Eupeodes latifasciatus, assembly GCA_920104205.1. Taxonomy (NCBI): domain Eukaryota; kingdom Metazoa; phylum Arthropoda; class Insecta; order Diptera; family Syrphidae; genus Eupeodes; species Eupeodes latifasciatus. The sequence continues at coordinate 37,015,475 of OV049927.1, forward strand.
GAATTTGTTGTGCAAGAAGAAGAAAATGTTTTTAATAAAATGAATTTTTATTGTAACAGTTTTGTTTATTGTTGATTTATGATATACACTGCCGGTCATAAGGTTAGAAGCTAGCATTTTTGTGCGTACATTTTTTTTTCGGAAAAACGGTAAAATTTATAAAGGAATTGTTCTTGTTTGAGTGTTAACAGAAATGGGCAACAAAAAATGTTTAACAGTGGAGGAAAGGGCAAGAATAGATGTTTATTGCTCTAAAGGTCTTTAATGCTTTGCTATAGCCCGATCAAAAAATCGAAGTGATCATTGTGTCAGCAATTATTTAAAAAACCATCGCCTTACTCGAAAAGTTATAAAAAAAACACTTCCTCTGCCTTAAGACTTCTCGAAACGCGAAGTATCCTTAGAATAGCGTCAAATTCAGCTTTATCGGCAGCTGAAACTAGGGAAAAAGCTAATGTTAAGACCAGCTTATCCACTGTTAAATACACGATTCGCCATGTTAAACACTTAAAGCTTAAGAAAAAACCACCACTTAATGACGCAAGGAAGAAGCAACGCTTGTGTTTCGAGAAAGATCAAATAAGCTGGGATGTGCAAAATGGAATGACCGCAAATGATTGGCGGAAGGTTGTTTTTTTCCGACGAAAAATTTAAGCTAGATGGGCCAGATGATTATAATTATTATTTCCAACACCTGAGGAAAGAGTAGTGGTTTTTAAACCGTCACCATAGCAAAAAAAAAAGGAGGCGTTATCGTTTGGGGCTCAATTTTATTGTATGGTGCTATAAACTTTGTGGTCCAAGATACCAAATGACTAGGAAAACATACAAACATCAATATTCCCCAATATTAGCGAGCTTTTTGGACCAATTCCATGGATTGTTCAGCAGGAAAACGCTCCCATACACACAACCCGAGAGGTAAAATCCTTACTGCAAAAAAAAAACTTCCACTTGCTGCCTTGGCCACCATATTCCTCGGAACTTAACATATTTGAAAATGTGTGGGGCTAGCTTACACGTAAGGTGCATAAGGGAGGAAAGCAATACGGTGACAAGGAAGCGCTAACTCATGGTATCATTTTGGCCTGGAGTGAGATTTCTTTGGTCTACTTGGAATCTCTTTATAAATCCTTAAAAGGTACAATTTTTGAAGTTATTTTGAAGGCTGGTGGTAGCACACATTATTAAAAACCTAATGAATACTGAAAAAACATAAAAAAATACAAATACTTCCATTTTATGTCCATTTATTTCATGTGCTTCTAATCTAATGACCCGATTTATTTTCGCATATTCTTGACTCAATTAACAATTTGCCATGAAAGTTCCGTTAGCTAAATCTCTCCTTTATCCAAATTTTATATTTTATTAGCTTCTCCTTAGTGAATTGTTCGGAGCGGTTGAAGTGAACAAAAAAATTGAATCTTGAGAGAATATATACCATATAAAACATCTTCACTGTATGACAGGAAGTACTTGGATGTTTTCATTTTATCCGCATCCGAGACGGTGGGTGGTGATATACTGGAAGTTTTTTCCCATTTGTTCTTTTGGAGCTCGTATAGATCTTTGTCTTCCTGAAAATCATCTTGATAAGTACCTACATAAGGCTAAAGTTTGTGTCTTGCATTTCCAGATCCTTTAGTTCATTGTGGAATTTAGTTAGAATTCATTTTATTTTCACAAATAATTTGAGAAAAACAAAACTTTTTACTCACAAATTTTGTCATCAATAAAAAATTTGACAGCCGGTGTCAAACAAATTTAAATATCAAATGAAAACGTGTAAATGTTCGGTGTGAACGATTTTCGGGTTTTCTAAAACTTTTTGCCGAAAACCCGGTTTTGGGTTTATTATAAGCCTATTATACTATTATAGGCTTTTCACACCAAACCCAAAACCCGGTGTTCGCGAAAATAACGGTTTTGGCCGAAAACCTACATCGAAAAATCAAGTTTTCCCATACATTTTTTGGTAAACCACAAGTTTTCGTAACCACAAGTTTTATATAAAACCTTTAGAAAACTAGTTGCAATTCAAAGTTGAACTAAACAAACAAACCTTTCGAAACATTCCGCGCTCAAATTAATGTAAACAAAACAGCTGATGGCTGCTGTCAAAACAAATATTATTTCATTTTGAAATAAATTTGGTCGTGGTAAGTAATATTATTTATACAATTTCCTTACAAAATAAGAATTATTGCTTTTTGTTTTTTATTTACAGAATATGAAAAATTTGCCAACGTCGAGAATAAAAGCGCCGGTGACTATTTGCGGCACTGGCGGTTCTTTTATGATCCTCCAGAGATTCAAACGCTCTTTGTTAAGCGAGGAACCGGAATTCACTATGCTTACTGGCGTGACGACCCCAAGGACGAAGAAGACTTGCTCATAGTTCGTAATAACGTCTCCAAGGGATGCGTCTTCGAACTCGTCGCCACAAATTTGTTCGAAGCTTTCGCTTACTACCTGGAGAAAGACTTTCCGATGACTCCGTTCAATCACAAGGGTTTGGGAGATTTGAGAAAGGCGATAAGTTCATTTGTGGAGGAAAATAAGTATGAAAAAAATCTCTGGTGGAGGCTAAGTCGCAGCGAGCTAGGAAAATTTGCGCCAAAACATTCCACAATGTGGGAATCGTTGTTCCAGTGAATAAAACCACAACAGTGGGCTATCGCCCCTTGATGGAAAGCGATGCCAACATCAAGAAGATCCTCAGTGCTTTGGACAAGTCAGGCGAGTGTGATTTTGGTACGAATCTGGAACTAGGAATTGACCTTTTCTGCTCCGGCCATAAGGACCTATACACAAAATCGTTCAGAATCTTCTAAGCCTCGCCTATAAGCTGCTTGGACGGCTACAATACATTGCGATTCTGAAGGCACATTTAGCCAACAGAAGCAATAGTCATAAGCAGTATTTTGGATTGAGTTTGTTGTGAAAGAAAAAAGAAAATGTTCTAAATAAAATTTATTTTTATTGTAACAGTTTTGTTTTTTATTGATTTGATCGTATATTTTCTACACAATTAGCTTCTTTTTGGTGAATTGTTCTGACCGGTTGAAGTGAACTTCAGTTGAAATGCTTCTTCGAGACGAGCTAGTGTTACGGCCTTGTCTGCGCTGATATGCTGCCCATCACAGCACAGGAAACGATTATCGACTCAAGGGTGTCGACGGCAAAGAAAAATCTTTAGGAGAATGTTTGCACTTCAAGAATTTTCAAAAAATTGAATCTTGAGAGAATACATACCATATAGAACATCTTCATTGTGTGAAAGGTAGTACTTGGATATTTTCATTTTATCCGCATCCGAGACGGCGGCGGGTTGTGATATAAAACGTTTGTTAAACCCCTAAATGACGGGATCCCATTTGTTCTTTTGGAGCTCGTATGTAGCTTCCTAATAATTGAATTGTTATAACAAGCTAACCTTTGTCCCCATATTTCTTTGTCGATTACGATTTTCAATTGCATCAATTAAAGCTTTTCTTTTTTTTCGAAGTTCCAGGATTTGCAAAAGAAAACGACGTTTTTTTTATGATAGAGGCTTGAGATAATAAAAAAAAGTTTAACAAAATCTTCGTATTTTGTTCAACTTTCTTTTTATGTATTAAAGTCAATTTCAATTGGTTAGAATTCATTTTATTTTCACAAGTAATTTGAGGAGAACAAAACTTTTTACTCACAAATTTTTTCATCAATACAAAATTTGACAGCCGGCGTCAAACAAATTTAAATGTCAAATGAAAACGTGTAAATGTTCGGTGTGAACGATTTTCGGGTTTTCGAAAACTTTTTGCCCCGACCGGTACCCGTCCTACCTGTAACATCCTCAAATTTTATTCGAGGTGAACTCTCTCAAATTTGAGGTGAACTCTCTCAAATTCGCTATCGGTGAATACATGTGAGTGGTGAAAAAAAAAAAACAAAATGGGGATTGGGCTAAAAATAAACTTATGGAATTTTTTGTGACCTATCAAAAATGGCAATCAATTTTGCAAGACAAAACAATGGGTTTCGGATTTTAAGAGTAAGTTTTTGTTAATTGTTTAGATATTTAATATAATTTGATATTTTTCAGAGCAAAAACCTTTATAATGAAGCAATTCAAGTCCATTTCAATGAATAAACGATAAAGTAAGTCAAATTGCAGGTGTAACAATTATTGATTTTTTGTATACTCTTTGTTTTCATTTAGATGCTGCCAATTAAATAGCATAATGCAGGAAGCAACTTTCCTCAAGGAATCCGGAATGCAAAGCTTTGCTCAAATCAAGGCCGCTGTTTACAAGTAAGTTTTTTATATCATATTCCCTATCAAAATAATATCAATGTTTTTAATCACAGACGCTGGACATTGTGTGTACATTTTTGTTAGAAGAATAAGAATACAATTTTTGTGGATTGTGAACTGAAACATGCATCTTTCTGTCCTCAATTGCTGCTGTACCATGATCGGCGACATCTGCCCCCATCTCAGCGGTCATAGCTGCCGCAGGCGTTGACGATAGAGGTGTCACAAAAATAAAAGGAGCAACAACACCACCAAGTCAATGGTGCAAGTAGATGTTTCGACATTTCGAAGTCGATCGCTAACGCCCTTCTCCCAACAGTAACAGCAATTCCAGATTATGCAGGCAATTCAGGTTTGTTAATTGATTAACTTACGAGTGATCCAAACAGGAATATTTTAAATGATATAATTCTTTAGGGTTTCCAACATCATCGGCCAATTCATCATCCACCAAGAAATATAATATAAGCCGCTGCTCTAAAGAAAAGATTCTTGCAGCAGCAACAAAAGCAACATCTTCTGATTCCACAGAGTGAAAGTAAAAGAAAAGAATTTAAATATGTATATATGGTGATCAACTCGCAAATAATAAAAGAAAAAAGCTGAATTAAGTAGATTGTATTTTTTTCTTTATTCATGTGTTCAATTCAACAAAATTAAAAACTTTTTTTTCATCACGTTCGTAAACAACGTATCCCTTAACTTTACAAAATGATTTTGCAAAGTACAGATGTATCTTTGCATTTAAGCTACAGTTTAAATCATTTTAGTATTTGACTTAATTTTCGTAATTTTGAGAAGACTCATGTGTTTTCATTTGACTCTACCCAAAGTTTTGAAAAAAATTAAACGGATTTGGAAAACCATCACAAACATTTTTGAAAAATAGTTACTTCATGAGTTTGGATAGCCTCTAAAAGCCTTATATGTACGTATGTTACGAGTATATCCCAATAGTTATAATAAAATAAATAAATAAATTAGGTGGCGCAACAATTCGTTGAGAACTAGGGCCTAGTGACTTATGACTCTCAACCATTTCTATGTGCGAGTAATGTTGTCAGGAATGGAATATAATATATGTAGTTGTTTGAATTTTGACATTTAAGGGAACATTAATAAAAAAATTTACTTTTTCGATAATTTATTTATTTATTTATTCGTCTATAAGTACAAACTACTTTCTTAGACATATTTCCCTAATGATAAAAATAATAATAAAAAAAAGTAACTATAATATTGATAATTTTTAAAGAATACATAATATCTACTAATAATATTTACAAAATGAATTTAATTTATTATAATATAATTCATAACTTTTTCTTTGAATACATGTTTTGGAACTTCAAGTTCGATTATATATCGGCATATTTGTAAAAAAGTAGGCAAGCTTTTATAATAGGCTCATTAAGTCCGTAATTAGTCGAGTGTTGGGCTATAAAGAATCTTCATAGGAAGTACGAGCAACAGCAGCGGCATCAGAGTTAAGATCAGCATCAACAACAAACGGACCGATTTTTGGAATGTTGTCCTCAGACCTCTGAGAACAAGAGGTATTTAGTTTTTTGGTACGAAGATGAAAGGTCGTATTGTCACTCCATTTGGCCAAAAATTGGCATCATAAATTGTACTGACATACTCGGTTGGGACACAAATTTGAAAGTTGACGGTTTTATTGCGTCTATTATTGTCGTTTTGGAGCACAAATCAAGAACAACCTGATGGATCTGTAAATTCAGTCAAATTTGAAATAACGTAGTTTATTATGTCCTCAGTTGTAGTTTCGGAACGAAAACTAGAGATGTGAAAGCATTTAAGTTTCCTCATCACTTTTAATTTTTCACATTGACCTCTATTACCAGCTATACCAGAAGATCTACGAAAAGATTCCTTTAAAAGCTTGTTCGATGAGTTATCATTAATATTTGTAGCATCATTCAGTAGAGGGGGAGGTAAATTTCTTTCCGTGTTCATCAGACTATTCAGCTCAGATGGAGCATGAAAATTAGCAGTAGATACTTGAGTGTCATCATTAGTTTTAACATCATTAGCAACAACGCCAGAAACACCCGCAACTGGGACCTCAACAACATCGGCAGGTACATCGGTAGGTTTATCGGCAGGTACATCAGCATCATGTATATCGGCAGGTACATCGGCAGCAGCAACATCAACATTACTAGCAACATCATTAGCAACATAAACATTAGCGCTAGCATTCGAAGTTTGGATGCTATTTTTTTATCGATCTCTACAAAGTTTTTATCAACCGAAGTAGAACGAGTCGCAGATTCATGGTTGTAAACATTGTAGGTATGAGTGATACCAACAATAATAGACTTTTCACACCAAACCCAAAACCGGGTTTTCGGCAAAAAGTTTTCGAAAACACGAAAATCGTTCACACCGAACATTTACACGTTTTCATTTGACGTTTAAATTTGTTTGACACCGGCTGTCAAATTTTGTATTGATAAAAAAAAATGTGAGTAAAAAGTTTTGTAATTTGAGAAGACACAAATTATTTGTGAAAAAATGAATTCTGACCAATTGAAATTATTTTTAATATATAAAAAGAAAGATGAACAAAATATGAAGATTTTGTTAAACTTTTTTTCATCATCTCAAGCCTCTATCATGAAAAAAACGTCGTTTTCCTTTGCAAATCCTGGAACTTCTAAGGAAAAGAAAAGTTTTAATTGATGCAATTGAAAAACGTGATCTTACTTACTTACTTAAGGTGGCGCTACAGTCCTGTGTGAACTAGGGCCTCACCCAACAAACTTCTCCATCTAGCTCGGTCCCTAGCTAGATGTCTCCAGTTTCGCGCTCCGAGTTGGGTGAGGTCACCTTCCACTTGTGCGCGCCACCTGATTCGCGGTCTTCCTCTACTGCGCTGTCCTGTGGGTGTGGATTCGAAGACTTTCCGGGCCGGAGCATTGGTTTCCATGCGCTCTACGTGACCTAGCCATCTTAGTCGTTGGACTTTTACCCTTCTTGCTAAGTCTACGTCGCTGTACAGCCCGTACAGCTCGTCGTTCCATCTTCTCCTCCACTCCCCTTCGATGCATACGGGACCGTAGATCACACGAAGAATCTTTCTCTCGAAACGACCCAAGGTGCTTTCATCCGCTTTTGTCAAAGTCCATGCTTCTGCACCGTATAGCAGGACGGGGATGATAAGGGTCTTATATAGCGACACTTTGGTCCTTCGAGAGAGAATTTTTCCACTCAATTGCTTTCTTAACCCAAAGAAACAGCGGTTAGCAAGAGTTATTCTTCGTTTGATCTCAGCGCTGGTGTTGTTTTCTGCGTTTACAGCGGAGCCTAGGTAGACGAAGTCCTTGACTACCTCAAAGTTACGTCTGTCGATGGTGACGTTTTGACCAAGACGTCGGTGTTGTAGGTCCTTTCTTGATGACAGCATGTTTGTTTTGCCCTCATTAACCGTTAAACCCATTTTTGCCGCCTCTGCCTCAATACTCACAAAAGCCCCATTGACATCACGCTGAGTTCTTCCGATTATGTCAATGTCATCAGCATATGCTAGTAATTGGACAGACTTTTGAAAGATAGTGCCTCTGGTGTTGACGTGTGAGCTTTGCACTATTCTTTCAAGTACGATGTTAAAAAAATCACATGACAGCGCATCACCTTGTCTAAAACCTTTTTTGACATCGAAAGGTTCAGTTAAGTTGTTTCCAACCTTTATGGAGCAGCGTGAATTCTCCATGGTCATCCTGCACAAACGGACGAGTTTGGCAGGGATGCCAAAACTAGACATGGCTCTATACAGTTCGTCCCTGTAGATACTGTCATATGCGGCCTTGAAATCGATGAAAAGATGGTGGGTGTCGATTTGGTGTTCTTGGGTTTTTTCCAGGATCTGCCGTAATGTGAATATTTGATCGACTGTGGACTTTCCTGGTCTAAAACCACACTGATAAGGACCTATCAGGTTGTTGACGATGGGCTTTAGACGTGCACATATTACGGCAGAGAAGATTTTATAAGCGATGTTAAGTAGACTGATTCCTCTATAATTGGTGCAGTTTAGAGGGTCTCCTTTTTTCAGGATCGGGCAAACAATACTGAGGTTCCATTCATCGGGCATGCTTTCTTCCGACCATATCTTACAGATAAGTTGGTGCATGCTCCTAACCAACTTATCTCCAGCTGCTTTAAAGAGCTCGGCATTCAAGCCATCCGCTCCAGCGGCTTTGTTAGACTTCAGCTTAGATATAGCAATCTTTACTTCGTCTAAGTCGGGAGGACGGGATTGTTGGCTTTCGTCGTCTATGTTGAATGGATCATCCTGCCTGACAGCGGAATTCGGTTCGTCGTCGCCGTTATACAGTCTGCAGAAGTGGTCCTTCCATATCCTCAGCATTGACTGCGGTTCCACTATGATGTTTCCACTTTCGTCTTTGCAGCCTTCGGTTCTAGGTTTATGTACTTGTGAATTTCGTTTCACCTGTTCATAAAACTTTCGAACTTCATTTCTGCTTTTAAACCTCTCAACATCTTCGACCGCACGCTTCTCATGCTCTCTCTTTTTCCTTCTGAGAAGTCGGTGTTCCTCTCGCCTCTTCTGCTCATAGAGCTCATGAGCAGCTCTCGTCCTTTTATGCAGCGCCGCCTTGCGTGCCTGTAGTTTGGCTGCATTTGCCTGCCGACATTCCTCATCAAACCAGGGGTTCCTTGTTGGTGGTCGCTTGAAACCCAGCACGTCAGAGGCGGCTTCTCTGATTGCGTCTTGGCAATGTTGCCACTGGTTTTCTATACATTGTGTTGGCGGCACAGAACTTCGAGAGAGGTTACTTGTAACTCGGTCGGAGAAGGATTTGGCGATCTCTTGCGATTGTAGCCGTTCGACGTTGTACCTTCTCCCAACATCTCCCTGTTTTGCCTTGGGCCTGGAAACCCGAAGTGCTACCTTGGCTACAACAAGGTAGTGGTCCGAGTCGATGTTAGCTCCTCGGAAAGTTCGGACATCCATGATGCTGGAAGCGTGTCTGGCGTCGATCGCAATATGGTCAATCTGGTTGACGGTAGATTGATCTGGAGATCTCCAAGTTCCTTTGTGGATGTTGAGGTGTGGAAAACGCGTACTGGCTACCATGACGTTTCGCCCCGCAGCAAAATCTATGAGCCTGAATCCGTTGTCGGAAGTGTTGTCGTGCAGGCTGTTTTTCCCGATTATTCCACCAAAGATGTCTTCCCTTCCTAGCTTGGCATTAAAATCGCCCAGGACAATTTTAATATCGTAGCTAGGACACTGCTCGTATGTTTTGTCTAAGAGCTCGAAGAACATATCTTTGGTGTTGTCATCCTTCTCATCTGTGGGGGCGTGCGCGCATATCAGGCTAATGTTGCCGAATTTAGCCTTGATGCGGATGGTCATGAGGCGCTCGTTGATGCACCTATAGCTTAAGACTTGTTGCCTAAGTCTGGCTCCAATGACGAAGCCGCATCCAAATAAGCGCTGTTGGTTTTCTCGGTAGCAGTCACCATAGTAGATATCGCAGTTTTTCATCCTCTTTTTGCCCGGCCCATCCCACCGTATTTCCTGGATTACGGTGATGTCTGCTTTATAGCAGTCTAGGGCCTCCGCTAATTCTTCGGCTGCCGTGGTCTGTTAAGGGACCTAACATTCCACGTGCATATCCGAAGTTCGTTGTCCTTAATTCGTTTGCGTTGGTTGTCAGCAGTAAATCCGTCCGTATCCGAGGCTTGTTGGTGCTTCGCAACTATAAGATTTTTAAGTGGTCAGGAAGTCACCCTGACGGCACAACCCCCAACCTGGAGGGCCAGATCCTTAGTATAACTCCAAAGACGGGGAGCCGGATAAACCGCTCCTTATAGGCCTGGGCTCCGAATAAGTCGTAGAAGCCCTATAAGGTGTTCACTAAGTAGTTCAGCCTTACTGGAACTGTAGACGCCACCGTTGATTCCATCTCGGGAATTCCTCCGCTGCCGTCTGGATAAGGAGAGGTGCCTTAGTGGACGCACCTCTCCCCCCCTCTCTCGTTTGCTGCCCCCAACAACTTTCCACTGGGGTTGGAACCCAATCTCCAGTTGAGGTACTAGGCACCCGATGTTCACCACGGGGAGGTGAGAGTAGGAGTTGATAGACAGAGGTTGGTTTTGAGAAAAACCTGTGGACGCTTGTGTCCTCTTGAATGCACATGTCTACCATTTGAACATCGTGATCGTGAACGTGATCGCCAAAGAAATATGTGGACAAAGGTTAGCTTGTTATAACAACTCAATTAATAGGAAGCTATGTATATATCTAAATATTTTATGCAGGTACGCACCAGCACTTTTTGGGAACATGAAATGTTAGTAAACGATGATGAGTATTTCAAACAACATTTCAGAATGAGCCGCAGAACTTTAGATATACTCTGCAATGAACTAAAGGATCTGGAAATGCAAGATACAAACTTTAGGAAGTGTATACCATTACAAAAAAGAATAGCCATTGCAATATATACACTGGGATCATCCGCTGAATACAGGACAGTTTCAGCTATCTTTGGGGTAGGAATATCCACAGTATGCATTATTGTGACAACATTTTGTCAGGAAGTTTGGCGTGTTCTACAAAAAAAATACTTGTGTGCATATCCACTTACTGCACAAATTACTACGGAAAATGTGAATGGTTTCGAAAAAATTGGTTTCCCTCAATGTTTTGGAGCTATTGGTATGGGTACAATTAATGTATGTTCTTAAAAGTTGTCTCAAATAATATTTTCAATTTCACTAAAGATGGATGCCATATTGAGATCCAACCCCCTGCTCACGATGCTGTTGATTATTATAATTATAAGGGATGGTACTCTACTGTACTACTAGCTGTGGTTGATTATCGGTAATAATCGAAATTCAAATCGGAAACTTTTCTTTAAAAATTAACTAATTCTTATATGTGTACACAGTTATAGATTTCTTTATATAAACGTAGGAAGTCCAGGGCGTTGCAATGATTCGAAGATATACGAAGATTCGTATGTGAGACAACAGCATCGGCAACCAATTTTGAAAGAAATGTCAAAAAAAATATGCGATGTGGATGTTCCTGTCTTAATTGGGGATTCCGCTTTTAGGTTTTCCGAATCTTAGATGAAACCATTTCCTTTCAGTACCACAGCTTCCGAAGAAGAAAAGAACTTCAATACGCTCTTTCGAAATGTCGAGGAGTTGTTGAAAACTGTTTCGGACACCTTAAAGCAAGATTCGCATAGAGAGCAACCGGAACAATCAACACAGGTAGATGATGCAAGAAATACACCTTCCATTATCCGAAATGCCATCAAAATTCAATTAGGTAAGATCACAAAATACCTATACAACAAATGTACACATACTGCACATACTTAAGTTTATACACATTAAATATCTACATAACGCAACATATCGACGAACGCAACGTCGCGACGCATGGTGAAGTGGTGCTTTTATATAGCTAACACTTACCCGTCTTCTCCCATCGAGCAAAATACTTCTTGTATGTTGAAATAGAGAAGAAATTAATAGGAATAGTGGATAGAGGATAGAGAGAAGAATAGAAGAAAAAGAAAATAACGATGTGCATACGACCGGCTAAGGACCGGCCACAGTGCTGGCACTCCTCGCTGTCACTCCGGATGTCAGTGCAGTGACAGTTCTTCTTAGGCTGGAAGGAAAGATTTGACAGATGTCAGAAACAATAAATAGAACAGAGGGAGAAAAGGAGAAATGGATAAAGACCCGTAAAAGACGACGGATTAGAAAGAAAATGGAAAAGGAGAAAGAAAGGATAGATAAAGAAAGAAGGCCTAAGACGATTGGAGAGAATGCGCAGCCGTCCGCTGCGAGGGTCGCGGCATGCTTGCTGTGCTCGGCTGGGCTCGCCGAATGGAGGGAATCTTGCCCTCGCGAACGGACCTCCTCCTATTTATAAAAACATAAATCATGCCTGGAGAGATCGAAAAACCTATAAAACGATACCACCACTGATGATCCACCACACTTGAGGGCTGCAGGTGACGGCGCAGCTTGGCCCAATATTCCCACCCCTTCGTGGAATCCGGCAGGCCGTTGGAAGTCCGGATTCCCCTTGACTGAAAATCCTCTAAATGGTCATCATCAAACCTGAAAAAGTCATTATCGCCACTTCCCCTAGCTTACCTTTAATCACCCCCTAGAGTTACCTTTCAACACTCCATTGAGCTATCGCTCAACCCAAAAATCACAAAAATTCGATTTTTTTTTCGACATAAAAAGTCATCAGAATTAATCATTTATTGATGCATGAATTCATAAAAGCGAAATTTGTTTCAATACGGCAAAAGACAATTTAATTAAACAAGATAAATTGGATATTTAAATTAACATATTTGAATATAATAAAAAAAGATCAAAAAAATTTAAGAAATTATAATAAAAAAAATGGTTTTTAAACAATAATCAAAAAGCATTAACAAGATATTAAAACACCCAAAAAAAGCTGGAAAATCTACCGGTTTTCCTTGGCAGACAAAACCCTCCCCAAAGGTCTCGCAATTACTTGTTTGGTGGATTAACACCAAAAAAAAAGAACAAGGCGAACACCCTTTGTATCCTAACTACAGATAGAGCTTTATATGTGGTTCGTATCTAGGGACAAAATCTTGCTTCCCACGAGCGAGATGGGGAAGAATTCCCTCCACGGATTCTTATCAAATTGCCGGTATATGTATATATTTTCCACTCTTTTGTGGCACGCAAAAAAAAATTTAAAAATTCAGACAGTAACTTTAAATATTATATCTATGAGTAAAATTTATAAAAATGGACTCTTATATTTCGCTTGACGAATGAACTTTTAACACAAAGAAAAAAAATATGTATATACATATATACATATATATAGATGCTTCGGACACTCTTGCGCGTCGCTTCGCTCAACCCCGCGCTCTTGACTGAGGTACGCGTGCGCTTTTGAAGGGGTATTGAGCTTCTTGCTTGAGTTCTGGAACTTTTTCTTGAAGAATTTTAATCTTGAATGGCTTCGGTTTTGACGTACGACACTTCGTGCGAATTAAAAATCTTCGGCCAAAATCGGCTCGGTCTTCGTAAAGATTTGGTTTCTCAAAAAAATTTGCTTTTGGACCACAAAAACTATATGTATAAAATACAACAAAGAAAAAAAAACCGAAAAGGGGTGTCGTTCTGCGGCTTGCCGCCGGCACCTAATTTAACATTTACGTTAGATCCTGCTTTACCGATATATTTCCTTAAACACCCTTACTTGGCACCCGGAGACTCACGGGCTTAATGCTCGTCCTAATTCTGGGCCAAACTGCCTCAGCCCCCGCGGCTGCCTTTGGATAGACGTTCGTCGTCGTTGGCAGAATTTCCACCCTGCAATGCCAAGAAACCACACGCAAAACACAATAATAAGTAATGTTTCCGAAAACTTTCACAACTTTGGTAATAAAATATATCGCACTCACCCTTTCTATTTCCTAAATAACGTTTAAAGTTCACAGGACTTAATTTCCAATTTCCGCGGGAACAATGGTTTCGCAACACTTTAAGGTTTCTTTGTTCCTCCGAACAACTTTTATCTACTTCTTTACCGCACGACTATTGATCTTCAAATCAGAGAGAAAAAACTAAATGAGAGAGCCAAATTTCTTCGTCTCCGTCCCTTCGAAACCTCTTACTCTCATTTTTTATAGCGTGTTGAATACGTATCGGTGTATACATGTTTTCACCTCGGAGAAGAGTACACAAAAAAACATCATTTCCGGGAAATGCGACATTTCTCATTTTTGTTTATTGATAGCCAAGAAGGCTATGTTTTTTAAAGTCTCATTATAATATTTGTAATTCTCATGAATTTCTTTTTTTTAATTTTGCTAACATCTTGTCGTTTTTATATCTACAAAAATACTCCTATAATTCAAATTAATTCTAGCAAAACATTTTTGTTTGTCAATAAATAACGGAAGAAGTTATACCGGTAGTTCGTGGTGAATTTGTTTTTCTCTTCTTCTTCAACAAGAAAGGATGTGTGCAGAAAGTGTTTAACAAGGTTAAGGCTTTTTAGATTAGACTTTATTTGTATATATGAACGAGTACATGTTTTTAATAAATGTACATATGTTATGTTTATTTTAAAAGTAATACCTTAACTAATAACTTAACTACTGTATTATCTAAAATATACTGCATTGAATTATTTTACATTGAATTATAAAAGGCGGAATTAATAAAGTTTTACAGTTTACCGGGAATATTTTTAAAAAAATATCCATATCTTCTGCAATTGCGGTATTAATCGATATTTTCTGGAACTTAGTGTTAATGTAACATTTATCTGTCATGAATTATTTTTTCAGCTTTTTTATACACCAAAAAAATCAATTTTGAAATTTGTCTGCGATAATAATTACTTGAACACAGCATTTTCTATGTTTATAGTCATTCAGGTTTAGCCCTTAACTTTGATTTGCATTTATTTATGAATAGCCTAAAAAGTTTAGCAAACATCTATGAATAAGCCACAATGCACTTTCAGAAAAACTGTACTTAGAACTTTCCCTCGCAGATTTTTCCTTGTCGCTATATAACTGAAAGATAATATATAAATAGTTAGAACTGGAAAACTTATAAAAATGATGCATAAGACTTAAATTTTGGTTGAAGAACAAATTTGTATATTCTTTTCACAAAACCACTGACCTAGCGAGAATACAAATATTTTAACTTTTGTACAAAAGTACTTTTCGGGTTATGTAGTTAAGCCTTTAAAAGCAACACACTACCTTAGGGAAAAGCAGTAAGAATAGCTTATCACCTATTCACAAATCTTATGCAATGAAAATTGGCAACAGAAATAACAAGTTGAAGGTCCTTTTATTTAGTCTCTACTTAAATCACTTATTTTCAGCATTTTGGAAATGTCGTGAGTAATGTAAAGAAAATAAACAACGAGTACACACAAATAAAATAGGAATGGAAAAAAGAGATGAGTATATAAAAATGTTTTCAATGTTCCATGTTAACATTCTGTAACTCTCGTTTTCAATGTTCCTGCAACTCTCGCATCGACAAAATTAAGTCGATAAACTCTGAAAATTGAAACAAATCTGAGTTTTTTTGCATCTTTCAACGGTCTGAGCGAAAATTAAACGCATAAACTCAGCTAATAATACAAATAATAGTAGTAGTGCTTTCAGAGTTTTATGTTTCTAGGTCCTAATTCTCATTGGACTGTAGCACCACCTAATTTGTTTTACTTACTTAATGATTAAAACTGGCTTCAAATAACTAACTAATATTTCTCTAAATGCGTAATTTAGAATTGTTTCTAAATCTTCATTGTTCTGGCACCTAACAAGAGTAATTAATTTCACTTCATATTCGAATGATATTACTCTCAAACGAACACAATGAGAGTACCAAAAAGTTGTTCATACACAATTTTGAATTTTCTTTGAACACCTCTGAACAGCTGACTACATCCGCCATTTTTCAAAGGTGGTCGCCATTTTTAAAAGGTGGTGAGCAGAGAGAAAAAAGAGAAAAGTTTTTTTCTCTCTCGTGGTGAGTATGTGCACAAACTTGCATAAGTATTTGTTCCCCACATTTTTTTTATAAGGAGATAATACATATGCAAGTTGGTGACCAAATCACAGCTTGTAGGCAAAAAGAGAGCAACCGTCGAAGTTGGTTCTCTCTATTAGTTCTTTCTCGATGCTTCAAATGTCCTCTAAGCTCGTATTCGTCGATTTTTTTTATTTCTTTGTCCAGACTACAGAAAACTGCTTCGTCAAGTCCGCGATAATTCTTAAGCCGCCGACAATAGTTCTAGCCGGTTCGCTGGCTAAACACATTGCGCCGTGCGCTGTTTGCGCGTTCAATTTCACCTCGGTCGGTGTCGTCCAGTCCGAAACAAATAAAGTTTGTGTAATTCTTTTCCGTCCTGTTGTCAAAATACCTATTTATACGCGTTCGTCACATTTGTTATTGTTGGTTTAAATAAATAATCTCATTGTTTATATTGTCATTATGTTAGTCATTTTGTTCTGTTGTCACCCATCTTTTATTGTCACTATATTTTTCTAAAATAATGTACATACAAGTAAAACGCAAACAAAAAAAAACATGAAAACACTAATAAACTATACAGTATAACATAAAAACAAACATCTCCCAATTGTCATCATTCACTTCTTAAATCACTTTCAACTCACATATCACATTCCATTTCAAATTCTCAAACCTTAAACAAACCACAAAAACAATCACTCTAACCTACTCATTACCCCGACGACT
Organism: Eupeodes latifasciatus; assembly: GCA_920104205.1. NCBI lineage: Eukaryota > Metazoa > Arthropoda > Insecta > Diptera > Syrphidae > Eupeodes > Eupeodes latifasciatus. The sequence goes on from OV049927.1 coordinate 37,032,096, forward strand.
ATTGCACACCTCCCTTAACCTTTTAGGAACTATTCCAGTTCGCTGTCCAGGAAGACTTTCCAATTAACTGTCATCACTGTCTTCTTTGTCTTACAGCCATTTGTATTTTGTATCAATTCAATGAGGGATGAGGCCGAATAACATGGACGACGAGGTAAGTAAACAACAACAAAAAAACAACATCGGTCTGTTTTAATTTCAGGTAATCTACAATTTGCCGCTACCACAGCTCATCATCGCCAATCTCCGCCAGGCAAGGAGTAAACAATATCGTAAGTAAACACAGGATTACTTACTTATTTTTTTTTTATTTAATTAATTCATTTGTTTTGATTTTCATTTAGATCTTGCCTCCGCGCTGAAGACGCCTCTGTTTGCCGACGGTGTGCGTAAGTACATATTAATATGTGTGTTAATTTATATACATTGTCTTTCCTTTCGTCTCAGGTCATTCTCATAGCGCCGACGACGCCTTCTAGCCGAAAGGGTGAACCAGAGACGATGACGGCGGTCGCTCAGGATTTTTCAGTGGGGAAGAACCCACGTCCCAGCCGGGCAACGAGTAAAAAATATCGTGTGTAAACGATTACTTATTTTTTTGTTATTATATTTAATTATTTCATTTGTTTTGCTTTTCATTTTAGATCTTTTCTTCGCGCTGAAGACGCCTCTGTTTGCCGACGATTCCTCCAGTCGCACCATCGCCGTTCTAGGCAGTCGCAACAATGTATACATACATACATATAACATTTTCAATACTAAAAAAAAACACTAAACAAACATTTATTTTAAACACTTTATTTTTGAAACAATTTTAAAAAATTTGCGTTAAAGATTTTTGTCTCATCGACCAAATCCTTCAATATTGCTATCTTTTGGTTTTCTAGGTCTAAAGCTTTTTCATCAGTTTCCTTGCATTTTTTCATGAAGAGCTCTATTTTTTCTTCGATTTTATTTATAGTGTTCTTCTCATCACACTTCCTTCTTTATGCAGCCCGGGGCCTTGACGGAGTAGCCTGCGATGAACAGGATGCAGACTCGGCCGACGGAGTTTCTACATCTTCTTCGTACTGGGATGAGGAGTACCTCCTAGAGTCACCAGAAGCCGCAAATGCATCTAATGATGTCTCTTCTGAAATTTAAAATAAATATGTACATAGTAAAACTTCATTGCGTTGTTTATTTATTTATTAGCACACAAAAATACAAAATATATAAACAACACAAATATCAAAACACACTTCATTCACTTTGACATAAACTTCTGACACCACACTGACAGCTGAAATAACAGTAGCGTCCTTAATTAAAATGACCAGTATGGAGGACAGTCAAGTCGACAATAAATTGGACAAACTTTTGACTGCTATTGAAAACCTTGGGACTTGGGACAAACTTAAGGAAAGAAATTAAAGAACAAACTGAAACCTTAGAACAAAAATTAAACTCAATAATAGACAGAAACAACACAATTGAAGAGAAGCAGGAACACCTAGAAAAGAAAATAAAATATTTAGAGAGATGTATAAAGAGAAAAAATCTTGTTATTTACAATATAAAAGAAACTGAAAAAAGCAACGAAGAATTAGTAGACACCATTTTACACCTTTTAAACACTATTCTCGAAATAAAAACTGAATATTTTGAAATCGATTTTGCAAGACGTCTAGGAAATAAAGGAGACAAAATAAGACCTATTTTACTTGGATTGACAACACAAATAAAAAAAGATACTATAATGAAAAACAAAACTAAACTGAGACATTATAAAGAGGACATCATATACATAAAAGAAGACTACATAAAAGAAGATTTTAATAAGACAGTCCAAGAAAATAAACCATTTTCCAAAAATCTAAATAATCAAAAAATGACATCAGGAAACGACATTGAGAAGAAAAAACAACGAATGCCTAAAAGAAATCGACAATATGACAACGATCCAAATGCAAATGAAAATGAACCAACATGTTCGACCAAATTGAAGAGACCAAAAACAAATGAAAAAGTCCAAAATGACAAACATAACAAAATAAGAAACAACAGCATTCATAGATTTCTACAATCAAACCAAAAAGAAATTAATAATATGAACAGTGACCAACACAACAACTAGCAACAAAAGAAGCAAATTTTGAATAATAAGGACTCTACCCCAAGCCGATTAGCCATCGTGGGGAATGACGGCCAATTCCCTCCAAACTACCCATCAAACCAAGACCAATCCAAAAACACTCTAGACATTTGTACATACAATGTAAGAACATTAGCTACAGAAGCAAAACAATCAGAACTAAGACTAGCATTATCAACTATCAACTGGGATGTACTGGGACTATCCGAGCTAAGAATTTTTGGACAAAACATAATTGAAAACCAGAATGATATATTCTGTTACATTGGTGAGACCAAAGGCTTGCATGGAGCTGGATTTCTCATCAAAAAGAGTTTAAAGGACAGAATAATAAATGTACGATTTTTTAGTGAAAGGATTTGTAGCCTATGTTTAAAAATACAAAACACAAAAATGACGATAATTCAGGTTTATGCCCCGACCAAAACAGCAACTGACGAAGAAATTTCGAACTTCTACAATCTATTGGACAAAGTATATAATGAAACAAAAACGGAGATAATGTATGTTATAGGAGATTTCAACGCCAAGTTAGGGAAACAGATTGACAATGATGAAGAAGTAATGGGACCATTTGGATACGGACGAAGAAACAAAAGAGGAGACCTACTTATAAAGTGGCTGGAAGAGACGAATCTCAGATTTGCAAATTCTTTCTTCAAAAAGAGAGAAACACGAAAATGGACCTGGATTCACCCGAATGGGATAACAAAGAACGAAATTGACTTAGTTCTAACAAATAAACTGAAAACTATTAATGACATCTCCGTATTGAATAATTTTAACTTTGATAGTGACCATAGGCTAGTAAGAGCAAAAATAAAAGTGGACCATAATACGTTGAAAAGAAACAAACAAACACTCAGTATTCCTAGAATGATACCAACCGAAAATATTGAAAAATATAATGACATGCTTAAGAAAGAAATAAGACTTAATATAACTACAAATAGAATAAACGAAAACTTTCAAAATACATATGATTCATTAGAACAGATAATAAAGAACTCGGCGAAAGTTTCAATCATGACTGCTGTTACTCCAAACCCTGATAAATTAACCGATGACACTAAAGCGCTGATAACCAGAAGAGATAATCTACGAAACAAGGACAACTTATCAGACCATGAAAAAAATGAACTAAGATACCTTCGGAAAACCATAAAAGAAGATGCGAAAAATGATATCCAAACATATAACGAAACAATGATAAAAGATATATTAAGCAACACTAAATCTATTAAAAAGACAAAATCATTTCTTGACGACGGAAAAGAGTGGATAACATCAATTAAGAACAAAAATAACAACGCTATTAATAGGAGAGATATAAATGAGTCTGCTACCAAGTTTTTCGAAGAACTCTTCAAATCGTCAAAAGAAATAAAAGATAATAATATATCGATGGCGGACAGTTACTCCAACTTAAATACTATTACACTTTTTACAAAAACAGATATTGAACAAGCAATTGACGATTTAAAGACAGATAAGTGTACAGGAAATGACGGTATTGTAACAGAAATGCTCAAATATGGAAAACAACCAATTTCTAAAAAATAGGAAGAGAAATAAAAATAAAGAGAGGCGTAAGACAGGGGGATCCAATGTCACCACCATTATTCTCTGCGGTACTGGAAGAAATATTCAAGAAACTAAACTGGGACAATAGATATGGAATAAATATTTGGGGACAATATTTGAGCAACCTTAGATTCACTGATGACATAGTTCTCATCTCATCAACTTCCGGACAAATACAAAATATGCTCATAGAATTGACAAATGAATGCAAGAAAGTTGGACTTCATATCAATAAGTCAAAAACTAAGATAATGACTAACCATATTAAAGACGACATAATGCTGGATAACGAACACATAGAATATGTAGAAGACTATACTTATCTAGGACAGACTAAGTCATTCATTAACCAAGAGAAAAAAGAAGTTTCTAGACGCATTACCAATAGTTGGAAACAATTTTGGAGTCTAAAACAAATATTACAATCAAATCTAAGGGACGAAACACGAAAATATATACTAGACTCTGCTATTCTTCCTGTTATGACTTATGGGTTACAGACTATATCCTTGACTTCAAGTTTACTTGACAAAATAAGAATATGCCAAACCAAGATGGAAAGAAAACTACTTAACCTACGAATAAGCCAGAGAGTGAGAAATAGAGAAATAAGACGAAGAACTGGTTTAACGGACGTGGTTGAACGAGCAAAACTCCTTAAATGGAATTGGGCAGGACATATATCTAGAATACAGGACCAAAGATGGACAAAAATCATTACAAAATGGACACCACCAGAAAGCAGAAGACCAATTGGACGACCGAAGAAAAGATGGGCAGACGATTTGCTTAAAGAAAGACAAAGTTGGTACAATGACGCAAAAGATAGAGATCTCTGGGCAACATTGGGGGAGGCTTATGCCAGATCATAGAATTGTGACACGCATCCATTTATTTATTCAAACTTTGCTTACATATTAAAGTTGATTAAAAAAAAAAAAATTATGTCAATTTTATATAGTAACTAACGGACCCGACAAACGTTGCTTCGTCATATAAATAATTTCTAGAGAATATTTTGCTAGAAACAAATAACTTATTGTAAGTGTGTAAGGATGTGGTATATAAGTGGGAGAGGTATAGAGCACTGTAAACGGTGACAAAATCTTAAAATAACAAATCACCAAAAAATTTTTTTTACTTTATTAAAATTATATACTAATCGCTGATTATGACAATACTTCAAAAAAAAAAAAAACAATATTAATCCCTTAACACTTTGACTGCGGATGTCGACGCGTCGTCGACAAATCGTATTTGTTCTATGCGGCGAATGTCGACGCATCGTCAACAATATGTTTATTACTGACCAGGACCACTTCCAATGCCTCCGCACACCCCGAATCCGGAAAAAACGCCATACTATGATGCTGACGTCGACTACGCGACAATCGTTTTTATAGTTAAAAAACAAAATATTAATAAAATTAAGCACTGATATAAGTAAAGTAGAGTAAAAGGAACCTTTTTGCCAAAAAAAATTTCAGCATAGAGGAAGCGCTCAGGTCAAACCATGCCGCAGTCAAAGTGTTAATGCAAAAGAGTGTACAATATAAACAAACTGGATGGTTTGCGCCAATAAAAACAAACTGGATGGTTTGCGCACTCGAGAGCATGCCCCGTGTAATTGTCCGTGTGAAATACATGAAGTGCTCAAATCTAAGCCGCAGACAGACATCGTTTGGCCTTGAGACTTATTGATAGATAGTCATTGCAAATGCCAATCTAATTGCAAATTGAAGGCGTTTGAATTGAATTGGCTCATCTGTTGGTATAATAGGGATTCGCCGCAATAATATATTTTCACCTCAGAATTTTCCATTTAGAGATATGATTTCGATAACATTTTTTATCAATTTTTAATTACTAATCGCGTGCCGTTGCACAACCGTGGTGGGTTCAAATTACGAAACAAAATTATGCGGTGGCATGTCTGGTAAATCCAATGAGTTCAAAAACTCAGTTGGATAATTTACAGCTTTGGTAGCATCACAAACTCTATCAATAGATTTGTATGACACCAAGTCTCCTGGTAACAAATGTTGTATCTTGAGATTTAATTCGTTAACATCCACATTTTTTGCTGCTAAAATTGCTCTTCCTGATCCTGCCAGACACTCATGATTTGTATATTGTCTGTGTACATCGGGAAATATCTGGCCAATGAGAGCATCTTGTGAATCAATAAACGTGCAGAAATAGACTGGTAATTTTATGCATCCAGTTCCAGTTTCATCTGAAATAACTTTTCCGTCGCCTATATCTAACAGTTGTTTTGAGAATGTTTCAGCGGATGGATCTTGAAGCGTTTGAACACGCATATTTACTTTCAGTTGTACTCTTTTAACATTACGCCGCTGTGGCGATGATTTTAAGCACTCGTTGATCTCATCAGCGTACGTGGAACGCAGATTAACGGGAAGTGTTTGTCTAAAATCACCTGAAAGGAGTAATAGAGTGCCGGCAAATAGTGTGTTGCTGTTTTTTATATCTTTTTTAATGTCCTGTTCAAAGCCACCAGCGAATATTTGTGTGCCGTAGTGCATTCATCTACCTCAATCCAATAAAGTTGCCGCAACAGCCAATGCGATACCATTATTTGATCGTATTCTAGCAAGAATTAGCGAAATAAGGAATATTTTGTCAGTTCCACCTGGTGCATCTAAAAAAAAAGAATCCACCTTGCCCTGCCAAAACTGCGAGCATGATGTGGTCATAAATGGTTCTTTGTTCTTCATTCATTAGTGGGACATTGCGAGCAACAATCGCTGCCATTTTTACAGTTTTGTATTGTAGTTCACGATTCAATTTAGTGTTTATTAAATCAGATGCATTTCGGTGAATGCATACCGAATTGACTGAGTGGTAAGTTGTCACTGATAATGCAAAGATCCTCAATAGCAATCAATGCATAGCGTCACTGAATACTATCGTAAGATCGTTGCGCCGTATAGGATGTTGATGCAATTAAACTATAGCACTTAGGAATATAAAAAATAGATAAAAACCTATTCTCAGATCTACCGAATGTATATGCAAAATTTCATTGAAATGGGTTAAGCCGTTTCGGAGGAATATGGCCACTAACACTGTGACAGGAATATTTTATATATATAGATTAATTCAAAAGAAACAGAAAATGTAAACAAAAATGTAAATAAATATTGTACAAAATATCAATAATGGCAAATAAAAGCTTATAATAATAATAATAATAATAATAATAATAATAATAATAATAATAATAATAATAATAATAATAATAATAATAATAATAATAACTTTACCTGAGGGGCGGCTGTCCTCAACAACGAAATTGTTAATTATATGTCCACCAACAATTGTGTGGACTTTATTGAATAGAGCCCATTCTGATGGTGAACCTCCGGAAGGGCTGATGTTTTTTTTTGTCCTATAAAAAAAAACAAGAATAAAAGGCAAAATAATAAATAGTGCATATGTAGACTATTGTGTACTTACCTTTATTTCGTTGTGAGATTATGGATTTCTATTTTTATCTCCTCGGGAGTGTATTGGACCAGCCGCCCCTCAAATGCAGCCGATATTTCTTTAAAAACGTGGCAATTTTTTCGATTGCCCCGCAGCTCAGACTTCTTTTCAGCCCATACTTCCAGCAGGTACTCCTCATCCTGGCTCCCCCAAAGTTTTCTTTTTTTATTTTTTTTCTTCCATATTCTGTAAATAAAAAAACAAAAAGCAATAATTCTTATTTTGTAAGAATAAATTGTATAAATAATATTACTTACCACGGCTTGTTTTGACTGTTTGAATTGTTTTGAACAAAATTTCAAAGTAAAATATTTGTTTTGACAGCAGCCATCAGCTGTTTTGTTTACATTAATTTGAGCACTGAATGTTCCGAAAGGTTTGTTTGTTTTGTTCAACTTTGAATTGCAACTAGTTTTCGAGAGGTTTTATATAAAACTTGTGGTTTACGAAAACTTGTAGTTTACTAAAAATGTATGGGAAAACTTGAGTTTTCGATGTAGGTTTTCGGTGAAAAGTCTATAAGGCAAATCTTGAAAGTGTGTTTAGTAACAATATAAGACTTTATTATAAAAGTCCACTATTCCTCGAAATATTTTCAAAACAATGGCGCACATTTTAGCAATTTATTAAGCTTAAAAGATAATTTACCTTATTTCAAACGATTTTAACATCTTACTATCTCTTAACAATTTAACTTTTAGCCATTTTGTAAATCCTTACGATATCTGTATAATTATTCTTATAAGGACAGTGAATGGAATAGTCAAGACAACAGTCATAGAGGAAATATATTATCTAGAGTCCCGACTTAATGGGTTTGCTCTCTTTCGGCCTACAAGCTAAATTGAGAGGATTTTGTCCATAAGGATAAGAATGTGTTAGTTGTCCCGTGCATTTCTTATGGGAAAAAGCCATTATGAATGTAGTTGTTATGGAATTTGTGCCCATATTGCTCAGCCGTGGGAGAAAAAACTGTGAGGTGAACTCAGCCGTTCAAAAAAGAGATCCGTTGAATTCAAAAATTGAAAAATGAATGCAATATTTAAAGAAAAATTAATTTTGCAACTTCCTTTCAGTGAAAACTGTACTAAAAATAATATTTGACTGCTTTTGGCAAACAAATTCTATGATTTTTATGAAAATTTTTGATAAAAACAGAAAAAATCATGCAGAAAGTATAGGCGCACCATAGAACTACAATGCGAACGTGGCCTAATTTGAGTTTAACCCAGTTTTGACAGATTAACAGCAAGGTGATTATTTTGACAGTTCTACGAAAATGTAAACAAAATTAATTCCCAAAAATGCAAATGAAGGTAAAACAATTTAAATACAAAATATTTATTTATTGAAATAAAAATATATAATAGATTTGCACCTAATTTAATCCTCAGATAAAGAAGAAACCAAGGAGAATGTTGCAACAGGAAAAGTGGAATCTCCCGAGAAGGAAGCCAGCAACGCCGACGTACATATTTATTCTGGAGTGAAGAGGTACAAATTCAAGGTGTTTTTATTACGTTAATTTTAAACTCAAATTATATGAATATTATTTTGTGTTTTTAGTTAAAATTACATCGCTCTAATCCGATGGATTCTTATGTCCTCATTTTTAATCAAATATCTTCTGGCTATCTGCTATCGTGAGCTGAATGACTCCAATTTGGCTATTTCGACATTGCAATCGATTCCGAGTAAGTCTAGACTTCCAAAGATAAACATGCTTCTAGCAAAGATACAACATCGACAGTCAAGAAATCCATTGGAGGTTATTGCCTCTTACAAAGATGTACTGCGTGCCAATGGCCATGTAGGCTATAAGTTCACTCTTGCAAGTCGGCGTCGATGGAATTAAAGTCAATTCGTTGGTGAATGGTAAGCAAGCAATGATTTTAAATATTTTGTGTGTTTTAAGCTTCTTTTATAATTTTTAAGTGAGTTCGGCTCCAAAGAATGTTGAGTGGTTAAGTTCGTGTATAAAAGGCCATGCTCAAATGTACGTTCATAAACATCTGGATGCGTCAAAAACATTCCAATCTATTAACGACAACACAAAACTTCATCAAAACGATTATACATATTCTAACGTTAATTGGAAAAGCTCTCTACTTAAATGGGCACCATGCTCAGGCGCAGCAGTATCTAGAAACAGCATACATGATAAGTCCATATAGCACAGAACATATTATGCCATTTGCCGTGGTCTATGAGAGGAATAATAATCTAGCAGAATTGGAAAAGCTGAGAGTCTATCGGCAAATGGAAAAGGCTTCCTATTTTACCCACAAAGCAATTTCAGTTGATTCAACAAACGTTGAAGCGTATCTTTTGCGTGGGAAGATATTTCTTCAATTGAAACGATATAAGAAAGCAATATCGTTTTGAGATATACAAAGGTCTTGCGGGTTGTTACATCGGACTTAAGTGCTTAAAAGATGCACAGACAATATGTGCATTGGCTGCACGCTATTTCAGGAACTGCCCCAGGAGCTATGTGGTAAGATTTTGTTGTTATTTTTCATTTCCATTTTACCTTAACTTACTATGAATTTCTATGAAATATAAACAGCTACTTGCCAGTACACTTTTGTACTCTTCGAATACCGTTACAAAACGCCAGGCAAAGACTCATTAATCGGGCTTTAGAAATCGACCAGTTCTACTTTCCGGCCGTATCAGCGATGGCAGAGATTCTCCAATCTGAGGGAGAAACACAGGAGCAAAAACACTCTATTACCAAGACCGGAATCTTTCGTACGTTTCACTCTCCAAAACCCGTTTGTTTACATTGTTGTATTTGTAATTTTGACAATTAGTCCATGAATAGATGTGAGCAAAACAAAAAAAAAACGATGCCGTGGGCTAGCGGCATTTTGCACAGCAAAAACAAAATGGTGTCGTTAATAAGTTTTTTTCAGGTTTTTCTTTTTACTTTTTTTCGATGAAGAAGTCAGTTTTAAGCTTTAATTTTGCAGTCATTTTTTTGATAACGAACCAATGTACATTTTTGTCTTCAAAAAAGCATGTTCACCATCAGTTTATTATAATTAATTCACTAATTTACAAAAAGCACTACGAAATTCTTCAAATTTCATAATTAATCTCGGATTTTTGTATGAAAGATGCGTTCGAAGAACCATCAAGTTAAGGGTGCGAGCGCAATTTTTGTATTGAATTCTAATAAATTTTCGTTAATGAACGGCCCAAATATTTTTTTTGCAAGTAATTAAAATCTGTATCAATTTAATTAATCCAAATGTATTTATAGTTTGTTTTTAATGATTTAAGCTTGCAACTATTTTTGAATTCCATTTTGATTAATAAATATTATATTTAAAAAATTAGTTATAATCGAAAAATACCTTATAACATTCTTGATTGATGGAAGCATATGCACATGTATTTGCTATCAAAAAAAAAACTATGCATCAAAGGAACACTAATGTTTTAAAAAAGTAATCAAAACGATTATAGCGAACCTGTTGAATAAATGCAGAGCAAATAAAAAACAAATTTTGACATATACATATATCACAAAATGAAAACGTCTTAAAATCGTTCTGAATTCATGCACAACTCATTCAATAGATCAAGTAATCGACATCAATGTTTATTGTTGACGTACAGAAGTTTTTTTTAGTGAATTCCCACAGTTTAACGAAAAATATAATTGTCATTCATTCCTTAAAAATGTTTAGTTAACAAACTTCGAATTTACTTATTATTGTTTGAAGGGTATGTTTAGTAAAAGTGTTGCTAATAATGAAAAAATGAATGAGTTTTACGTACATGTTTTTGTTTTTGTTAATATAATAAATACTTCCATAGATTACATTTTATAAATGCAGAACATAGAAGAAAATATACACAAACAATAGTTTTCAGATATAAAGCAGAGGTTAGTGTAGAAAAATATTTTTGAGAAAGCCAATAATATTTTAGGTATGTTCAATGTTCATTAAAAAAATTTCCGCTTCAGCTAACCTTCATCAACTTTTTAGAAACGAAAATAGCATTAATAGCAGCATTTAGTTGGTATTGTGTGTAACCATATTGCCTATTTCTATTTCTTAAAGATGCTTTACACAAAGCAACTTATTTTTAAAACATGGTTCCCTCAAATTTTTATTCCAAAATCTAACTACAAACAAAATTCCAACTCTAACATAGTCCCTTAAAAAGAAATATTCGGGAATATTTCTGCAACAAACAAAACTAAAATTTGGTCTTGCAACTACCGAACTGCTTAAATGATGAAAATACTAATCTAATTGAGGAATCTGAAAGTTGGCAATGGAACTTCACAAGTATGCTTCTCGTAGCATTGTCTGTACAAAAATAATACGGAGACACCCGCCTATTGTTTCCACCTGAACTTCTAACGTCGCCAAAAAAATGCTCTAAGCAAACTACAGCTGAAAAAATTGTCTGTTTTGTTGTTTTACAAAGTATTGAGTTACACTTTTGTCCATTTGCAATAGTTATACTTAACCAGTTGCAGCGCATGTTGCGTTCGCAAATAATTTAAGTAAACAAAATAAATAATAATAAACTAATAAATCATTAAATAATATGTATTTGGTCAATTTTATTTTATTTAATATACATTTACAACATTTATTTGGATTGAAATTAAAAAGCTATACAAATCTTCCAATTTAAGACCATGTCAGCACTTCAGATTCTGTTGGTAAGGATTGTTTAGTTTTTGAACGAGGCCATGAAACATTCAAAATGAAGCATTTAGATGGGGCTGATTACTATAATGAAGCATTTTGATGGGCCAAAGCGCTAAATGTGAGAATGTGTTTGGTTTTTTGCATCATTTCACGCACACTTTCTCACAATTAGTGCTTTTTAGCTTGTAGGCAAACCGAAATGTCAGTCTGAGATTCCGGTCTTGGTAATAGAGTGTTTTTGCACAGGAGGCCATTAAACTGTTGAAAAAACAAGCCGCCAGCCAGCTATCCTAGTTGCAAGCTTTTCACAATTCTAGGAGATATTTTAAGTAGCGAAAAAGATTTGGATGGTGCTCTAGAGTACTACACCATTGCTCTGGTTTATATAACAAAGAAAAAGTGAACTCTGTGATGTATGTGGTGAGGATATTTTTATAAATAATAAAATAAGAACTATCTTAATTTTTTTCTGTTTCTAATTTAAATTGTAGGTCTCTGGAATTTAATTGAAATACCTTCCTTCATTCATGATAAATATATTGCTTTCGATGCCGTCAACAACATTACAAACCGACTCCAGAATTACTCTATCAATTAAGGTTTTTGAGATTTTATTTTTTTTTTGTAATTCGAAATCACTTATCTACATATGTACATACATACATATAAATCTTTTTGAAGCTATCAATTTCATGAAATAGTTTTTTTTTCAAAAAAATGTGTGATGATTATTCAAATCTTCAATATCTTCCTTCAATGTTTTCAATTTTTTACTATTTCCTATAACGAATTTGTAGTCTTAAGATTATAACATCAAGTTCTTGTAATATATTGAAAAAAATACAAAAATAATGTTCAAAAATTAAACGAACTATTTAAAACCAAAAAAGAATTATATTCTAGTTTTTTTGTTCAAAACTTCAAGTAAAGTCAAATGAAGCAAAATGATTTAAACTGTAGGTAAAAGCAAAGACATGTGTCTTGCAATTTAAAGTTAAGAGATACGTCATGTTTTACCGGTTTTGGTTGTCTTTAAAATTTTCAGAGATATATTTTAAAAACCTGATGTAGTAGATAAATTTAAAGTTGAGATTCGAGGTCAGGATATCTTAATCCTCTCAAAAAGTATTTTTTGTTTGGGTGACAAAAAAAGTATAATTTTGTCGACCAGTGTCATCAGACTCAACGGAATTTAAACTGAGGCAAAATTAAAAGAACGAATTTCTGACCAATGCTGTTGACCGAATGAAATCACAAAGGAATACGTACGAACGTGATGAACCAAAACATAAGAAGAATAGGATTAAAAATACTAAGTTTTTAATTTTGTTAAATTGAACATATGTATGTCAATAAAAAAAATAAAACCTACCTAAAACAGCTTATTTGTTTTTTATTATTATTTGCTAAAAACGAAATAAAAAAAGGTATAATCCACTATAATAATTGACCTGAGCAGATCAAATTTGGGAAAACCAAAAAGAAGTGTTTTTCTTGGAAAAAGTACATTTAATATTTTTTTATTTACTCAAAAACTAAGAAGTTGTATTTTAAAGTCCAGTTTTTGTTTTTTAAATGAAAATACATTAATAACTTTAAATCTAAAACAAAATTATACTAAATTACATATACAATTTTGAAAAAAAATACAACTTTATTTAAAAACTAGCTGCGCCACGAACTTTGACTATTAATGGATGAGATTTAAAGAGTCAAATCGGCTTCGAATCATCTTGCAGGATTTGTTGCAATACCGCTTCGTTTTGATTTGTTGCTGAAAAAAAAAACAATTAGTGCTTTGAAAGTTTGTGGTTTATGTTACTTACTTTGAAGTGGTCTTGGCATTATGAGTTTTCTGGTCAATGAACGTGCAATGAAATTATAGCAAATTGATTGGTTTTGAATTGTACCATTCCTGGAATAGTGCTTGTAAGTCGATATTTTGATTAAAAATTTGTGGCAAGTCGTTTGTGACATTCTTATGCGAGGAAAATTCCAAAATCCTAATCGGACCATGTCACAAGTGCACAATTTCCGATTGTATTATTTTTGGACATCTTCGGCAGGTGAAGGTTGCGGGTTCCCAATTCTTGGAACATCATTAGAGTAGTTTGTAGGGGTATTCCCGTGTCGACGGTCTTTTATGTAAATCCAGTTAGTTGTGTTCAGAATGCACTTAGTTTTGGTGATTCAATAGGCATTATGTTTTCATGGAATTCAGATTTTATTTTTCCAGTCTATAAGTTTACAAACATTCTGATTCCCGTCATTTAGAAGGTGTTCTCACAGCAGGTTGCTTCGAAGTCGACTTTCAGTTCCTCATCTACATACTTGGTATGTGTCGGCGTAAGCGGCCACAGTAGCCGCTGTCTCGGTCAGTTCAGCGTCCCCGCTATCATTTTATCAAATACTAAAGAACAATAGAATTTAAAACATCCATTAAATTACTCGTAAGTAAATGAATTAATTAACCTGATTTGCCTGCATAGGTACTCAGCCGTTGCTGATGCTGCTGTTTAGTCGTTCCAAGACTAGGCGGTCGACTATTAATGTCGAAGCTTTCACTTGTAAAATTGACTTGAATCTCACAAAGTAACACAAAGTCGATGGCATAGCTGAGGATGTTCGCTATTTTGGAATTGAATTCGTACATAGCTTTGGTGGGGTTGTTGCTGCTGGTGTTGTTGCATTACAAGCATCTGACTATTTGCAGCGACGGTGACACCTCCGCCGTCAACACCTGTGGCAGCTATGGCCGTTGAGATGTACACACAAATACAATGGGCAGCGTCTATCGTTAAAAACATTGATATTATTTTGTCAAGAGAAATGTAATATAAAAAACTTACCTGTAAATAAGTATACTTTGTCTTCCAGATTTCTTGATGGAAGTTGCTTTCTGCATTATGGTATGTAATGGGCAGCATCTAAAATGGAAACACAGAGTACAAAATAAATCGATTATTGTTGCACCTCCTTCGCTGCAATTTGACTTACTTTTTATTCAATTAAGTGAACTTGTATATTATACTCTTTTCATTATAAAGGTTTTTGGTCTGAAAAATATCAAATTATATTAAATATCAAAACAATTAACAAAAACTTACTCTTCAAATCCGAAATCCATTGTTTTGTTTTGCAAAATTGATTGTCATTTTTGACAGGTCACAAAAATTCCATAAGTTTCTATTTTAGCCCAAACCCCATTTTGTTTTTTATTTCCCCACTTACATGTATTCACCGATAGTGAATTTGAGAGAGTTCACCTCGAATTTGAGAGAGTTCACCTCGAATAAAATTTGAGGGTGTTTCAGGTAGGACGGGTACCGGTCGGGACTCTAGATAATATATTTCCTCTATGACAACAGTTGGGAATTCCAATTAATAGGTTCGTTTATGAGTATTTGCTTTGTTTATTTTCACGAACTGTTACTTTTTAGACATGTTTGGATACTCGTTTTTTTTTTAATAAAAGGCAATTAGCAATTTACTAGTTAGAAAAACCAAAAGAAAGGTTTGATTTCTTAGTAAATAATACATTGTTAAACCCTTAAAATAGGTTGCTTAAAATTTGACTCCAATAACTTTTATAAGACCTGTAAATCATATTAAAGTCTCATGTATTTTAGTACGCAAAGGCTTGTATTAGGCCTGACAAAATGAACTATGAATCATGATTCTATTATACTGAGAGTTACGTACAAACAATTTATTTATGACTTATTTAATAAGGTTATTATTAATATTATTATTTTTTAAATAATCAAAAGTTCTCAAGAGACTTAAAACTCAGACAATTATATTTACAAATGCATATCTATATATATAAAAATGAATTGCTGTTCGTTAGTCTCACTAAAACTCGAGAACGGCTGAACGGATTTATCTTATCTTAGTCTTGAAATGTTCGTGGAGGTCTAGGGAAGGTTTAAAAGGCGAGAAAAAATCGAATAATTTCCGGGAAAACCCGGAAAAAAAAACAGCCCTTTCTATTTCCCATACAAACGTTTTCTAGAGTCAATTCGAACTTTATTGCTATTCAATAAAGTTCATATTAAAGTATAATCACTCACTGTTGTCTAGGCAATTTAGGTGTTTTCCTAACGTCAAAAAGTCAATTTGCAATTTATTACCGCTGCATAAAGTTCAAATTCAATCATATCTATGAAAATAGTCTTCGCATGCGCTTTGGAGGATCTAATGTCGCGTTCCGAAAACAAACAAAAGTGAATCGCGAACGCGACAAAAAATGTAATAAACTATTGGTAGTACTGATTTGCAATTAATTTGGTCGGCTTTGCGAAACTTAATTTTAGCTAACTTCAGTTGTAACTGTATGAGATTATTTTTTAAAGTTTGATAAATCTTAAGTTTTGTCACAAATTAAGTTTCTGAACACAACCATAATATTTGATATTAGATTTAACAACCAACTAATATGTCAATCATTCTGTCGCACTTCAGAACACGGAGATTTATGACTTAAAGGTAAACTCCAAAAAAAAATAAATAAAAAAATCAGAACACGGAAAAAAGTATTACGATTGACGATATTGTGTTACGATCATGGTTACGATATTCTATGAGTGCATCCTTCTATCTTTGTGAGTGACGATTACCGCTACGTGCGCGAGAACTTTCTTTAGTTTTGTGATCCTTTGTGATAGTGACATTCTAAGTAGTGTGCTTTTTTTTTGTTGATATTTTTTGATAGTGACACTTTACTGTTATAAGTCAGCGACAAATTTTCTCACTTTGATTAATTACGTTACGATGCCGACGAGAACGCTGTAACCAATGCAAATTTTTCGTATATTTTCATTTGCGATCCATAAAAATACCTTACAGTAGTCCATTTGGCGGTCCATTTAGAAAATGGTCAACGAGTTTATTTTAATGAATCGAACGCGGCAGACAAAGCGGCACGTCCACAATCGACAACATTAACAAGTTTCTTCACAGTCTGTCAAACTGACGATTTTGCTCGCACTTTGCTGTATGCTGACATGCCACGCTATTACATATGGAATGCATCATCGAAATCGTTTTAGCGTCAAAAACAAGGAACACCAGTTGAAGGACATCCAAATGTATTTGCTTCAGACGCTCTGGGTCGCATCTACATAGTACATCCAAATAACGATGAATGTTATTATTTGTGATTGTTGTTGGTGAATGTTCGTGGTCCGACATCGTTCAAACAACTGAGAACAGTTAATGGACAGCTGTGTGCGACTTACCGTGAGGCATGCCAACAATTACATTTACTTGAGAACGATTCGCACTGGGATGATACGCTCAAGGATTCCGTAATATCTTCATCGCCGCATCAAATTCGTACATTGTTTGCGATCATCATTTTGACATGTTTCCCCTAGAATCCAAAAGATTTTTTGGGTTAAGTATAGAGATGATATGTCTGAGGATGTTTTGCATCGTGTGCGCCGTGAAACTTTGAATCCTACACTACAAATGACTGAACAAATTTACAATGCGACATTGATCATGATAAAACATATGTGTTTAGTGATAGCAAATAAAGTATTGTCGTGTTTGGGAATGACAGCACCCAATCGTCATATGCACGATGCATTAAACCACGAGTTGCAAAGGGAACAACAGTACGACATTGAAGCATTGGCCGAAACAGTTCGTACAAATGTTCCACAATTAAATCAACAACAAAGAATTGCGTACGACACCTTGATAGAAGCTGTGAACAGTGAATCTGGAATCCTTGATGCTCCCGGAGGAACCAGAAAAACGATCTTATTTTCATTGATTTTGGCGAGGATCAGATCGCGAAATGATGTTGCTCTAGCGTTGGCTTCATCTGGAATAGCTGCGACTCTGCTAGAAGGCGGAAGAACTGCGCATTCTGCATTGAAATTACCATTAAACATTCAAATCACCAAAACACCAATTTGCAACATCGCCAAAAATAACGCAATGGTCAAAATCCTACAGGTATGCAAATTAATTGTTAGGGATGAATGCACAATGGCCTATACGAGGTCACTGGAGGCGCTGGACAGAACATTGAAAGATCTTCGTGATAAGCAAAATATTTTTGGTGGGGCCATGATTCTGTTGTCAGGTGATTTTCGTCAGACTCTTCCAGTTATTCCCCGATCAACTGTTGCTGATGAACTAAATGCATGCCTAAAATCATCGAATTTGTGCCAGTACGTAAAAGACACTCCAATTAACAACTAACATGCGAGTATTTTTGCAACATGATGAAACTGCAAATATGTTTGCGAAGCAGTTGTTAGATATTGGAAATAATAAAGTTGCAATGGACACCTCGATCAGATTCATCACATTACCCACATATTTCTTTCACATCACAGATTCAAAAGAGGAGCTTATTCAGCGTGTTTTCCCAGATATAGCGCAAAAGTTCAATAACCATAATTGGCTGGGTGAACGAGCAATATTGTTAGCGAAAAATAAAGATGTCGATGATCTCAATGCGACCATTCAGAATTTTCTTCCAGGACAGTTGGTTTCCTTCAAATCAATCGACACCGTTATGAACCAGGATGACGTAGTCAACTATCCCACGGAGTTTTTAAATTCACTGGAATTGCCTGGTGAAAAGTAGGATCAGTTGTCATCATGCTGCGTAACATTAATCAACATCGACTATGCAATGGAACAAGACTGGCTGTGAAAAAAATGATGAATACCGTCATTGAGGCAACAATCATAAAAGGAAAATACAAAGGAGAGGATGTCTTGATCCCGCGAATACCGATGATTCCAACGGATTTACCATTCGATTTTAAACGCTTACGTCTGGCCTTTGCGATGACATGTAAATAAATCGCAAGGGCAGTCTTTAGAAGTTTGCGGAATAAACTTTCAGTTTCCCTGTTTCGCGCATGGACAATTATACGTTGCGTGTTCGCGCGTCGAAAAACCGTCTTCTTTGTTTATTTACTGTATCATAACAGTGTGTGTATTGTAATAAAAATTTAAACCTTATAAATAGCCAGTATTTCAAGAAAACTCTGTTTTTTTAAGTAAGCAACATGACGTGTCGAAAATAATAATAAAACTTCATGCTTCATTAAAAAAATGCTTTTTTATTCAATACGTTTTGTTTGTTTTGAAATTAATTTATACAAAAGTTTAGGTCTTTTATTTATCGATTGAGGCAGTACGAAGTCTGCCGGTTCAGCTAGTATATTTATATAATTATTATTTTTGATCAGTAAAACTTTGCTGATGTTGATATACATATCTTTATTTTCGTTTGTATGGCATTTTGATGATGAAAAATAAAATCAATCACATTTTTCAAATTATTGCGACTGGAATCACTAGAAATATATATGATATTCGAGCTTTTGTGGTCACTTTCTTCTCCCATACTTTTATACTACGTTTTGTTGGAATTTCTCGACTTCTTCATAAGTCATTTTTCAATTCACACTTTAAAAATAAATGTATATTCAACTTACACGAGAAAAAAATGTCTACATTTAATAAAAAATAATACTAAACGAAATACTTTAAAAAATCAGCACTTTTTAAAAACTAAATGAGAATAAACCTATTTTAAATTTAGTATGGAATAACACAAATCCTATGGCCAGATACCAACTTTGTCGTTTTTGATTTTGATGACTTCTTGACTTTTCTTAGTTTGGTTTGAGGCATTTAAAAACAAAAAAAATAGTAGAAATAGAACCACAATTTTTTGATTCAATTATTTATAAAAAGAATAACTCCATTTGCTTATTTTTTATTTTACTTCAGTTTCCATTTATTAAAACAAAATGACTGATAATAAACTGCCAAGTGCCCGACCGAATAGAAAATAGATATACTTTTGATTTGTCCTACCGGTGTGGTCTGAAGTTTGCGATTTAATGATATTTTGCTGTCGCAACGCCTAGCATTGCATTTCCGATTGCCTCATAGAAGTTTTTATAGGCCAGGTATAGCTATCATTGATATCAATCCCGACATAATTTTAAATGAATATTTCACAGTGTTTCCCTTTGATTAGAAATACAAAATATGTAGGTACTGTTTGATCGGATATCACACAAATATTTTTTTTTGAGAAAATTTGTTGACGGATATTAACTTTCCTGAACATCTGATACTTTTATGTTCAAAAGTGAAACGAATTGTTCTACTGATTTTTGTTCCAATTTCCACACAATCCCAATGACAGATTTCTGTTAGCAAACATTTTTCGGTAGATTTCATTCAGGACATTTTTTTCAATGACAGACAATTTTAATGATCACTTGACAGGTCATATTGTCAACAAATTCCAAAGATTGATTTCAATGATCAAAACCAATGAAATATCAAAGCCCATGGGACCGAATGCAAGGTTGTGGTTTGGCTTTCCTATACAAAGAGTTTGGCTATAACGTTTAGATCGAATCTTAATTCTCGAATCCCAGGGAAGGCAAAAACCGCTAAAGCTTTTGGTTAATTCTAAAAGTTTCCATTCTCTGAACCAGTTGTGCCTTCCTAATGAAAATATTTACAAACTGACCTAGTTTTGTTCACTTAACGATACATCAGTCATCGTAAAGAGATCGATAAACAGTTTATATTTTTTTGATTTCTGAGAATTTTCTCAGACTGTCAATCCATAGCAGGAGAATGAAGTATAAGCAGCATTCACTATTAATTGTGCCTTTCTTTTCTTTTTTAAGATCTTTGGAATATAAACTGACCAACTGTAAAAACAGTCCATAGTTAGAACATGTGCAACCAAATCGATAGCTAAAAACAAAACAAAAAAATCGATAACAATAGTATTTGAAATGCGGCCCATCACTGACGACATATGGAAGAAAATTTTATTCTTTATTTTATTCATTAAATCAAAGTCAGAACAGAACGTCAGAATAATTTTTTGTCCATTCTTCCCGTCGCGAATTTTGCTTTCGTAGAACATTTTTTTAGTTTTTTGTTCAACATTTTATAATTTACTTCAAGCACTTCTAAATATAATTAAATAAAATCCAGAGAAAAACATTTTATTCAGTAGTGTATAAGAAAAAATAATTAATTGCCTTTTGCATTTGGTTAAGTAAGGTACGTGGAAGACAAGAATCAGAAAGAAGATAAAAATGGGTTTGACCATTTCGAGCCTCCTCACCCGCCTATTTGGTAAAAAACAAATGCGGATACTAATGGGTAAGTTTTGATGGATGGATAAGTGCATCTAGTTATCAATGCAGAGTTAGTAACACGTTTCAAAGAAATAGCTTCTTGATTATTCTCCTCCTCCAGCTCAGAATTGCTTTGTTTGCTCCTACATAATTTAATAAAAAAAAGTTCTGGACTTCTCATCTCATTTTCTGTTGCAAAAAGTTTATTTTTCGTGTGAATATTATCAGGGTATCTATTGTCGTCGTATTAATTGTATGTGGTCGTTGTTCTTGGCAGAAAACAGTAACAACAAAACAGACGTGGTAGCAAATAATTATTTTTTACCCTCGGTTTCTATAACACATCAAGCAAGTTGCTGCGTTGTCGTGAATACAAAAATTAAATAACATATTAAACTAAATACAGTTTGGATGACTAATTGTTATGAACGGGATGGATATTTTCACAACTACCAAAAGTTAGACTTTGGAGAGTTATCTTTCTTTAGTAAGCAATCATGTCATTGTAATGTTTTTTATTTTATCTTAGAAAATGTTCGATAACAGTGTTTGACAACCAAAGATATTGTTAACAAAAAAGATACTAGATTAAAAAATAACAGTAATAACTTCTGCCGGCTCTAATATGCTGCACATGCGTACACATAACAAAGGAAAATTGGTTCTAGCAATAAAATATGTGCAGCTACTAGTCCACCAATTTTTTTTCTAAACTTTACAAACATTTTGCGTTTAAAATCAAAATTTACTAAATACTGTAAAACCACTAATTAATTAGCAATAGCAACAGAATTTTTGAGTTGTTATAGGTATAAAAACTATGTTTTTCACTCTCTCTTTGTTATTGTTATTCACATTAAGAGTGCATTCGTTAAGCTGCATAATTATTTAATATTTGAAATAAATACTTTCAGTTTTAACTTAAAATTTGCTATTTAGTAGTTATTAAAATGTATTTATATACAGGGCGATTGGTAACTAATGTATTAAAATGTTGAAGCGATTAAGTTAAGTTCAAACAAGAAAAAAATCGTACAAAAAGGGCGGATTCATTTTCCCCCGTTTTGACGGAAAAATAGCAAAAAATAACAATAATACCTACAGAGTTTTGCTATAGCATTTTGAAGAGCCAGAAACCCATTCTTTGGTTTTATTTTTAAATACAGTTCTTTGAGTAAAAAATTAATTAATTATTCTGATTAAACTAGTCGAACAGGTTTTCTTACTGGCATTAAAATTTCACTTTTCCAACGGGTTTTGGCGGCCTTAATTCAAATCCGACTCCAAAATTATAGTATTACTTAGGTTTTTGGGATATTTCTTTTCAAAATTTGCAATAAAACGCGGATATAAGGCTTTTTGAGGCTATCTTAATTTGTGGAGTAGTATTTTACAATAAAATCCGTGATGGTTTTCCAAATCTTCAATCTTTGTAACGGGTGTTTTTAAAACTTGAGCAAATAGTTAAAATTAAGAGTTTGGATTCGAAATCAGAACTAAAAATTAAGTCCGAAACGTATTTTCTAAAACTATCAAAGTATCAAATTCAAGTTTTCTCGAAACTTCATATAGAATCAAATAAAGACTCATAACAAATACAAATTTCCAGAAACTAAATAAGATACTAAAACGCTTTAAATGGTATCTAAAAGAGAATAATTTGTTCTTTTAAAAATCATCATACATTCTTAGGCTTGAAAAACCCGTTTTGGTTGTTTTTTAGGGGCATATTTTAAAAACATGATGTGCTAACAAAAATTTAAAGGTGAAATTCGAATTAAAGACATCTTAATCCTGGTTTTCCCTAGTTTAATCTGTTGAATTCAAATATTAAATTAGTGAATTATCCTTATTATTGCATACCAAAAGATAAGCAAATAATAAAAAAACAAATAAGCTCTATAAACTAGACTTCATCTACTTTTTTAGGCATTTTCTTCAATTAAACAATCAAAATATTTTGTAAAAAATGGGGCTTTCCATACCAAAATGACAACAATTTCAACTGGAATAGTATTTAAAGAAGATGGCTAAATAAAAAGATGAAGTTTGTGATTCGGCTGACTCGTTATTATTATTATTATTATTATTATTATTATTATTATTATTATTATTATTATTATTATTATTATTATTATTATTATTATTATTATTATTATTATTATTATTATTATTATTATTATTATTATTATTATTATTATTATTATTATTATTATTATTATTATTATTATTATTATTATTATTATTATTATTATTATTATTATTATTATTATTATTATTATTATTATTATTATTATTATTATTATTATTATTATTATTATTATTATTATTATTATTATTATTATTATTATTATTATTATTATTATTATTATTATTATTATTATTATTATTATTATTATTATTATTATTATTATTATTATTATTATTATTATTATTATTATTATTATTATTATTATTATTATTATTATTATTATTATTATTATTATTATTATTATTATTATTATTATTATTATTATTATTATTATTATTATTATTATTATTATTATTATTATTATTATTATTATTATTATTATTATATTATTATTATTATTATTATTATTATTATTATTATTATTATTATTATTATTATTATTATTATTATTATTATTATTATTATTATTATTATTATTATTATTATTATTATTATTATTATTATTATTATTATTATTATTATTATTATTATTATTATTATTATTATTATTATTATTATTATTATTATTATTATTATTATTATTATTATTATTATTATTATTATTATTATTATTATTATTATTATTATTATTATTATTATTATTATTATTATTATTATTATTATTATTATTATTATTATTATTATTATTATTATTATTATTATTATTATTATTATTATATTATTATTATTATTATTATTATTATTATTATTATTATTATTATTATTATTATTATTATTATTATTATTATTATTATTATTATATTATTATTATTATTATTATTATTATTATTATTATTATTATTATTATTATTATTATTATTATATTATTATTATTATTATTATTATTATTATTATTATTATTATTATTATTATTATTATTATTATTATTATTATTATTATTATTATTATTATTATTATTATTATTATTATTATTATTATTATTATTATTATTATTATTATTATTATTATTATTATTATTATTATTATTATTATTATTATTATTATTATTATTATTATTATTATTATTATTATTATTATTATTATTATTATTAATATTATTATTATATTATTATTATTATTATTATTATTATTATTATTATTATTATTATTATTATTATTATTATTATTATTATTATTATTATTATTATTATTATTATTATTATATTATTATTATTATTATTATTATTATTATTATTATTATTATTATTATTATTATTATTATTATTATTATTATTATTATTTTTATTATTATTATTTATTATTATTATTATTATTATTATTATTATTATTATTATTATTATTATTATTATTATTATTATTATTATTATTATTATTATTATTATTATTATTATTATTATTATTATTATTATTATTATTATTATTATTATTATTATTATTATTATTATTATTATTATTATTATTATTATTATTATTATTATTATTATTATTATTATTATTATTATTATTATTATTATTATTATTATTATTATTATTATTATTATTATTATTATTATTATTATTATTATTATTATTATTATTATTATTATTATTATTATTATTATTATTATTATTATTATTATTATTATTATTATTATTATTATTATTATTATTATTATTATTATTATTATTATTATTATTATTATTATTATTATTATTATTATTATTATTATTATTATTATTATTATTATTATTATTATTATTATTATTATTATTATTATTATTATTATTATTATTATTATTATTATTATTATTATTATTATTATTATTATTATTATTATTATTATTATTATTATTATTATTATTATTATTATTATTATTATTATTATTATTAATTATTATTATTATTATTATTATTATTATTATTATTATTATTATTATTATTATTATTATTATTATTATTATTATTATTATTATTATTATTATTATTATTATTATTATTATTATTATTATTATTATTATTATTATTATTATTATTATTATTATTA